>OU383782.1:15179891-15587391 GCA_910950805.1 Acrocephalus scirpaceus scirpaceus | reverse complement strand
TCCTTCCACTTCACCTGCTGCTCAGCCCGGGGGTTCAGGTGGAAAAACAGCACCTGAGGAACCCTGAGCTCTCCCCCCATTCCTGTTTGATCCCTGCTGGCTGTGCTTGCTGGGTTTTCAGCAGAAAGGTACCTGCACAAAAGGAACCCATCACCTCCAGGAGGGTGCCAGCCCTGGCTGCCACTGAGGTTGGATCAGCTCTGATTCTCCTGGAACACAGAGTGTGCAACTGTGGCTGTCACTGTGGCATCAGCTCCAGCTTAGTACATACCATTTTCTTACACAATGAGGCTGTTCATGGTGATGATATTCTTGTACTGTGGCATAGAAGGATCCAGGGTGCTGGAAATTACTGGCAGCAGCTGTGGGTACTTGTAGGTAACAGCTGGGGAGAAGACCTAAAGGGCCTGGTTTTGCTATTTTTCTTTGACGCAGTGGGATATTCCTATTAAGCAATTACCTCCTGGGAGAAGCAGCGAGGTAGCTGCACTATCATTCCTGGGTTGGTTTTTTTTTTTTTAGAAAATCTGAAATAATTTTTTCATAATGCACCAGATGAGATGGCTCAGACCTGCTGTGAAGGCAGCAGAAAGTAATGCTCACAGTTTGTAATATTTCCTTGAGCTTCTGCTTTTGCACTGAAAAATGAGCTTCCTTCCATTAAAATGCTCTTAAATGACGAATCCACAGCTGTTCTCTCCAGCTTGCTTGAACACAGTAAACTCAAAGTGATCTATGTGATGGCTGTGGGCTAGCCAGCATGTTCTTCCCTTGCTAGGGGCATGGGGATGGTGTAGGCAGCTCTTTGGGCTCTCTAAGGGCACATTGCCATCCATCAAGCTCTCTTTTCCATCATAAATGGAACTGAACCAAAGGAAAAGCTCCCTGAGACTGAGCTTTGGGAAGCAGCAGGCAAATGTGTCCTCCAGCATCAGCCATCCAGAACAAATTCCCTGTCCAGACCTCCAGGAGAGGCTGGGGAGCTGAGCTCCATGGCTGGGAACAGCAAGTAACTGGAGAAGCAACTGCAGCCTGAGCAGGCTGGATCAGATCCCACAGATCACAGCAAGGGAAGTAGAGCCTGGCTTTAGGAAACCCAGCACTGCTGGTTTGTGCAGGTGCCCCCAAGGCCTCCCAGTAGAGCCAGTCCCAGGCAGTCAGCACAGGGCCATCCTGCCTCCCCTCCATAACAGGAGCTTGATTGGTTTCATTTCGCATTGAGGAAAAAAATACAGCAGAAAAGGAGAAGCAGATGGTTTTAGAGAATGTCTACAGTTCCTGGAGCTTAAAGAGGTTTCTGATTGCACATACTTTATAAAACATATAAAAGAGAGCATTTCATTGTATTTTCACGAGGGTAAAACCTTCACTGAAATTTGTATGAGAAGTTTTCAGACTGAGCCTATATGTGAGCCTTACTGCTCACAAACCATATTTAAAATCCTTTTCACTGTTGGCTGGTTATTTTTTCTCTCATGTGCTGCCTTGGAGGCATGTCCAGCTCCTGCCTGTGCTAGTCATTATGGACAAAGCAAGGCAGGCTTGCAGGTGGCAGAGGGTTTGCTCCCCTCCAAGGGCCACTGCCTGGTGCCACCAGGAGCTGCATAAATCCCCCTTGGGCAAATGAAGCAGGGAAATTGCAGCTCCACCAAGTACAGCATCTCAGTGCTTCCACCTGCACTTCTCTAACCATCTCCTTCAGATCACAGGAAATGACAGTGACCGGGGGAAGGCCAAGTTCTTCCATATGGGAGTGCAGTTTTCGACCTAAATACAATTTCTGGAGCTGCAGCATTTTGGGAGGGTGGTTGTGTCTCTCTAAGAGTTGGAGGACATGGAGATAGGCATTTCTTCATGCTGAAGGAGTCTGGGAGATCTTTCAGGGTTTTGATTGAAAAAATTAAAACCCTTCTCCAGCCATTTTGAGAACTTTTCTCCTACCCATATGAGGACCTGAAACAGCTCTGAGTGTCACAAAGCAGGCGCAGGGCTGCCAAGTAAAAGCAGAGATGCATGACTGTCAGAAAATCCTGTCATCAACTTCAGGTCATCCCTCTGTCCCTTCTGCATGAGTCCCACCTGCAGCTCCACACATCCTACATGTTGCAGAGTCCTACCCAGAAGTTGCTTGAAATTCCTGGATTTCTGTTCCCTTTCCTGGTAAAGGAGGAAGCATTTCTACTTTGATTGCCTTAAGCTTCTATTTCTCATGAGTTCTCCAGGAAATGTTATTTTTTTTGCAAAGTTACCTTCTGAGTGAATTTTATTCTTTATTAACAGAAATTCAATTAAAACTGGGCATCCTTATTTCTTATCTAGAGGCTTTGGACTATGTTCTCTGCCTTCTCAGAAGGCTCCTGAGAAACACAGAGGGTAACACACAGGGGCTGTGAAGTGGTGCTAGATGCCAGCACTGTGCCTCCTTTTGCCATCTTTAAACTGGGAGTGATGTTCACCTGCACATTTCCTTACCCAGATTTGTGGCCCTGTAATGATCCCTATGCCAACAGACATTGCAGCAGAGGGAAACACAAGTGACTCTACAGTCTCCTGGTTACCCTCCTTTCTCATCATTTCTCACTAGACTTCATCTCCCAGCCCCTGGTACGAGGAGGAGCTTTTCCTGGGGAGCAGGTCACATCCCTGGGCAGCCCCAAGTGACAGTTCTGTATTTGGGAGGCTTGACTGCCATGGGCCTTTCTCCTCTGCAGAAGCTTACAAGCACCATGATGCTATTGAAAGCAGGGCTTTTGTTCAAGCTCTTTATCAATGAGTTAATGAGTAAATGAGCTAATGAGTAAAGCACTGTAAGCCCTGCTGAGAGCCCTGTGTCCTTAGTAAGCTGGCCAGGGTATCAGGGTTAAAAAGTTCAGGTCAGGTCCAGGACGGCCTTTCTCTCCATGGCTACCCCAGGAACATCCAACACCAGCAGCTCAGGTCCCAAAAGCTGCTTTTCCACCCACTCTTGTTCTCCCAGGGGCTTTTCCTCCTTGGGGTAAGGGCTGCATCTCATCCAGGGGCCTCCCAGATGGGGCTGGCACACAGCAGGGGTGTGCTTGGCCATGCACCCTTCTCTCAGCATTATTGTTTTTGTGCTCTGTATGTACATCCCATGCAGAGGAAATGGGAGCTGGCTGCTCAGGCAAGCTGGATTTTACACTGGGATAAGGTTTTGAGATTGCCTCATCCCATTGGGAATCTATTCCTTAGGTCCAGGGGAGCTTCACACACGTGTTGGCTTCAGTGAGCTGTTCTTGTCTCCCTGAGCTCATAGCCAAGAAAATGGACAAATATCTGCCCTGCAGCAAGGCTGAGGTTCCCAAAAGTCCCCCTGTTTATAAAAATCACACATTTCTGCAGCCAGCTAAAGGCAGATAATGTATAAATGCTCCCATATGTCTCACAGGGCTTTCCCTACCCCTTTGCAGAGCCACCTGACACTGCTCTCCCACAGCTCCAGGGGTCCTGTGAGACCACAAGCCTTCAACAGCAGATTGCAGCAAAAATGATAGTTTGGAGCTTTTTCACTCTCAGCATAATTTCTCACAAGCACAGTTTTTAATTTGATTTCTTCTTGGCTTGTTTCCTCCTGTGGTGTACACACATCTTGCAAGCAATGAGGAATTTTGGATGTCACTTCTCATTTCCCCTCAGCCTTCCGGATCCAAGTCCTGGTTATCCTTTTTCCCCTCAATGTGGAGAAACAGAACAGCATGTTGGGAACCAGCTGTGAAGCTCTCAGCCAAAAGCTGAGTAGGAAGCATCTTAGGATGAGCACTGGGTACTACTTGTCATCTTTCCCAATAAATGCACCACAACAGGACTTTGGGTGCCTAGGGAAAAGAAGTTGGCTCTGTTTCCTGCCCTTTCCCTTTTTGCACTCCTGGGAAGAGTCACCAGCCAGAAAACTTGTCTATTCCTTCTTGCAAGGGATAGCGGCATGCATGACTTCCTGAAGAGGAAGATTTGCTGATCCCCATGTTGAAAATATGTCCCTGTCTTCACTCTCTGTGTTCTCCCTTGCCCTGCCTGCATGCTCACCATTTTGCAGCTGGAAGCAGCTGGTAGGAAGCTACTTGTGCAAAACCAGCCCTGGCTGCAGGGAATGTTTTGCCAAGGGCAGAGGAACAGCTGATGCAAATCATTGCTAAAGACTGCAGATAAGCTCCGTGCTGCCAGGCAAGCTTGAATGGGCTTACACTGCTGAGCATGAGGATTTTTCTTGTTTCTGCATGGAACGTTGCAAAGAAAGAGGAATCTGTGTCAGGCATGAAGTCAGAACTCCCAGAAACCTATTTGCAGCTCCTAGGAATGGCCACTCTCTCCTGGTATTCCTCTTGCAGATCTTCTCTTCTGGGGTCTGCTCCCTGGGCCATTCTCATCCTGTGGCTCCCTCTGGGATGCCTGAGGAAGGTGTGCAGGTATTTCTCAGTCCCATGGTTTCATATTTTTGGGTTAGAGCAAGTTACACAGCCTTGGCTCCCAGGAATGTCAGGCCCTGGCACAGATTGCCCAGAGAAGCTGTGGCTGCTGCATCCCTGGCAGTGTCCAAGGCCAGGCTGGATGGGGCTTGGAGCAACCTGGGACAGTGGAAGGTGTCCCTGCCATGGCAGAGGGGTGGAACGAGCTGGGCTTTAAGATCCTTTCCAGCCCAAACCATTCCATGATTGTTCTTCCAGTCCCGTGTTGGTCCTGTGTGTGTTTTGACAGGTGCAGGTGGGATGAGAAGAGCTGAGAGCTGAGACGAGCACTGTGCCTGTGCCATGCTCATGCCTGGCTCCTCCTGCTGCCAAGAGCAAGTAGTGCCCACAGACATCCACCATAAGAACTCTCCACCACAAACTTAAAGAGGAGGGATGTACAAGGAGTTATATTTACAGTAACTAAGTGCTGGTACAGGGCATGCATAAGGTGATTAAAAAATTCTTCTCTCTCCCTTGCTTAATAATCTAGAAAAAACCTGGCATACTCTCAGGGACTGCAGAGTTTAATATCTGGCTGATGATGCTAATTTAATTATATGCCAGCAGGTGGTGCCCAAGTAGAAAAAGGAGACAATTTAATACAGTATTCTCACAATTTAATATCATATTCTCACTCCAAGTGAGGTTGCGACTAGTGTTTCATTTTTGAGCAGTGATCCAGCTGCTCAGACAACATTTAACAACTCAATATTGTGTTTTCTTCTTTTCTACTTCATCCCATCTCCCCAGACAGCTCCCAGATCTTCAGGGCTTGTGAGAGGGCTGGGAAGGTACCAGCTGATAGCAAGGGAAGCAGCTCTAAATGCACACCCAGTCTGAAGGTATTCCTGGGTCCCACTGCAGTTGAAGCTGTGGGAGGGGACAGGTCAATCCAAACAAGTGTCTCATGGCTGGTAGGCTGCAGTTTTTCCCAGGTGCACTGCTTCTAGGGATTTATACAAAAAATGTGCCAAATAATGAGTTGGGTACTGTTGAATGTTTTATGCAGGAGAGAGAAGTGGCTTCTCTTTGCCTCCTTTTAAAAATACAAGGAGAGGGATTTTGTGTCATCTGCTTTCTCCTGCAAAAACGACATGAACCTACTCAGCTGGTTCCCACTAACAGCCCATACTAAACAGATGCAAAAATACCAGGTTTATGTATTCTGTAGCTCTGGCAAGTTGCTGATCTGAGTGGTTTTTGCAGGTGCTAAAATACAGAATACAGGCACTGCCTCTGCAGGGCTTGCAAGCTCTTTAAAGGAAAGTACAAACCCTTGCAATTCCCGAACTTCGGTGAACAATGAGCGATTTCTCTCTGGATTAGGACAGGAAACCTGTAAAAAGCACTTCCATGATCCCCCTTCACTGCACTGAGGATAGAGTGGAGCTCTGCCACTTTGCTGTGGTTACATGGCTGGTGTTACATGAAGATGCTCACACTCAGCCCAGCCTGGGCAGAGAGAAGCAGGACAATATCCAGGCAGCACCAGGCATCTCCCAGCTGAAAATCAGCCTTGTTAAAATTTAAGCTGGACACTCAGCAGGAGGGAGTTGGGGTCTTGTTACTGCTGAAAGCAAAGGCCAGAGTAAGTGGGTAATGCCTGGGAGTGACTTTTTCCTCTGATCAATGCAGGGAAAGGGCCTGAGCCTCCTGGGAGCAATCTCTGCTGCAGGAGGCTTTCTGCTGGTTGGAAGGCAGAGTATCTCCTTCCTTCTTGTTGAAATTCCCGACACGAGCAGACAAGCCTGATTAGAGTCAGTATATACTAGTCCTTTAGGAGCTGAGCAGACAGGGAAGACTGTCAGGGAAGAGTTTGCTTCCAGTGGTAATTTATGCAGTTATTCTCCTTTTTTTTCCCCTATGGAGAACATAAAACAGTTCTGCTAGGGAGGAGATGAGCCACTTCAGCCATCTGCAGAGATCACCAACAAGGATTGCTCAGAGGCCTGGGAGTGGGTTGGGCCCTTTGCAGTGGCACTACCTGTGAATTAGTCACATTTATCTCATTGGAGTGGGGATGTTGGACATTTCATCCTCTAGACAGAATAAAATAAAAGCTAGAACCTTACAGGGTCCAGATACATATCTTGGGAAGGAGTGGAAAGATGAGGGTACTAAATTATGAACTCTTTTGTTTTACTCCTTGGTAAGCTGGGTTTCTGATCCTTGCTGAAAACATACAGTGCTCTCATGGATCAAGCCTGGCTCCTGTCAGTGCTGCAGATGGTTGTGCAGCTTCTTCTGCTGTATTAATGCTGACAGCCATGCATCACTGAGAGGCTTGCAGAAAACATCCCACATGTTTTGTGTTTGCCCTGGAAAACCAGTGCAGGAACAGCAGAGAAAGCACATGGAGGGCTCATGGGCAATGATTTGTGCTGCTTTACTGGCTCACATATACCAAGAACATAGTTTCAAACCTTGGTGAGCCTCAGCTTCCCTCAAGGATGTGCTCTGGACTGCACCAAACCCCCAGGTGCTCCCACTCCTTGGATACTGGACAAGCCCAAATGTAGTGGCTAAGTGTTGCAGAAAGGCTGAGTGATTTGGTGGCCTGGAGAGCACCAAATTCCCCCAAGCCACAAGAATATCAAGTATAGAGGGGTCCTTTGTTTCGTGCCCATTGCAGCATGACCCTCCCCAGCTGGAATTTGCTTTCCCAGTCCAGCACAGCTGTGTGTTAAGCCAGATCTGCTGCTGTCCCTTGCTCTGCTGTCCCTTGCTCTGCTGTCCCTTGCTCTGCTGTCCCTTGCCCAGCTGCCGGTCCAGCACACTGTACATTTGCTCCCCAGCAGGGAAGGGGACACCTGGACACCTCTCAGGTGCTCATCTTCAAATCCCCTGTCAGACACCAGGGCTTGTGGTGGTGGTACAGGGGCAACACCTCCAAGGAGGTAATTTAATCGTGTACCCTTCTCCACTATTTCCCACAGAGGCTGAGGCCAAGTGTTACTGCACAAGTCAAGACAACCACGCAGTGTGTTCAGCTTATCTGGGAGATAACATTTTATCAACATGCCAAGAGCTACAACTAATGAGGCACAGAACAGAGGAAGCCGAGTGCAGTAACTGGTGTGCAGCCTCTTTCCAAACACTGATAGCAGTACCTTGCAGGGAAGAGCACACAAAGAACTAATGAGTAAACACCCAGGATCCAGGCAGAGCCAGCAGCATCCCTAGACATTTGGTCTATTCTTAACAGAACCGAAAAATTGCTGCTGTACAGCTAGCAAGAGCTTACAGGGTGTCTCAGTTACCTGTTTTAATTCTTATACAAAATTTAAGGTTTTTTGAACAAAGGCTGGACCATGAGGGTCCCAGTCACAAAGACAGCTGCTGATGGGGCCATGAGCAAGTTTCTGCAGTCAGTCTGTATAATTTTCTTGATACCCTTTCCTTGGCCCTGCCAGGGGGTGCCAGCAGGTCCCTTTGTGCAAACAGCCAAAGCATTTACAGGCAGCCAAATCAGTCCCTGATACAGGGGGATTAACACATCCCAGGACACCCCTGTTGTACTTGAGAGCAGACATACAGCAAAAGCTCTGGGAAACTTCTGTTCACCTCAGTCTCTTCTCCAGGGCTGCTCAGGGGGTGCAGGGGTTCCCTGGGGAAAAGAAGGGAGCTCCAGAGGGGAGCATGGCTTACCCATCGGGCTTGGAAGTACCAGCAAGGGGAAAGCCTCAGCCCAAGAGCAGTGTGTCCTTGATAGGCAAGAGGGAAACATCTGTTTCTGTAGGAGACTCTGCTCTTGCCAAGGAGCCAGGAGGCTCAAGCAAGAGGGAAGAAAGTGTTATGTGGGCAGAGAGCTAAAATCTCTTTTGTAATGCATGCCTGAGAGAGAATAGGCTTGAGGTTTAAGCATGAGACGGCAGAGTCAAGTCTAGAAAAACCTGCTGTGTTGCACCAATAAACTCTTGGGTGGACATCGACTTTTTAAAGCTCCTGTTTTCTTGTTGGTGATGTTATCTGAGAGAAAAGAAGAAGAGCCTGATTGCCCAGCTACGGCTTTTTTTTCCCACTGGTTTTCTGCTTAAGAAAGAAATTATTTATCACCATTGACTAAATGCTCCACTTCATTACTGGCTGCTGTTTCTCACAAAGAAATAAAGCTGAACATTAGCCATAATTTAGCAAAGTGCTGCAGATTGCAGTGCTGAGAGCAATTAAACAATGCAAGACAGTCAATCCCTTCACTATCCCCTCCTGCAGCAGGGCTGGGCCTGGTGTGAGACCCAAATCTCTTCCCAACCTCAGCGGACCAGCACCCAATGCAATCCACACTCCCTGTACCTGCTCAGAGAGGTTTAGCTCCAGCCTTAAAGGAATTGTGGCTGAGAAAGGAGAGCTGTCTGTATTTTCCAGCACACTTTACCTTGTCAGTGACTAAATCTTTGACACTGGCAGCTTCCCAAGCCCTTTCCCCTTTCCAATTTAAATAAAACCAGAAAAACAGCGACGCTGGAACGAGAGGCTGCTGCTGTCAGTCTCGCTGGATCTCACTCTTCTGCCAGGGGTCAGGTAACCATCAAATCACAACCCTCCTCCAGCCCTAGGCCTCAGGTCACATTTTTGGAAAAATCCAAGCAAGGCTTTGCACAATCAATCACACCTGGACTCAGACTTTTTTGTAAGTAATATATTTTGTATTAATATAACACATTTTTAGGGATTTCTTGCCCCCAGGAATTCTGACTGAGGCCAAGAATTTATTAAAGAGTTTAAAAAAGAAAGATATTTATACCCATAGGAAGGATATCCAGGAGAATAGTTAGCATACACAAAGCTGCAGACTTTCAGAAAGGATATAAACTCAGTCAAACATTAATAAACAATAAGCTGTTTTCAGTCTTTGCTGTCTCTTTCCCACCATACTTACTGATAAGAGGTAAAAGCTTTCATTCAGGACAGATGGTTATTGCTCCTGAAAGGAAAGAGTGAACACCAGTTTCTGGTAGAAATTCAGAAAATGTCAGAAACATTTGCAGACAAAATTTACCTTGCTGAAAGTAATGGAAGTAATTTGCCTTAGAGATAGCAAAAATCCCAGAATCAGCGAGTGGTTGAGGCTGAAGGCAGCTCTGGAGATTACCTGGTCCCTGCTCAAAGCAGGGTCATCTCCTTTGGGTTGCTCAGGAATGTGTCCCATTGGGCTTTGAACACCTGCAAGGAAGGAGAAACCACAGCCTCTCTGGACAACCAATTTGAGTGTTCAGCCTTGCTCACAGTAAGAAAATTGTTTGTTATGTTTAAGTAGAATTTCCTGTATTTCAGTGTATTTCATTGTTCTTCCACTGAGCACCACAGAGAAGAGTCTGGTTGTGTCTTTTTTACTTCCTCCATCAGGTATTTGCATACTCTGACAGGATTCCAAGCCTCCCCTTCTCCAGGCTGAGTAGTCCCAGCTCTCTCAGCCTCTCCCCATCACTGAGATGCTCCAGCCCTCCGTTGTCTCTGTGGCCCTTCACAGGACTCACTCCAGCATGCCCATGTCTCTCCTGCCCTGGGGAACCCAGTGCTGCACCCAGCCTTGCAGATGTGTCTCACCAGTGTGAACTGGGGAGGCAGGAGCCCCTCCTTGGACCTGTGGCCAGTCCAGGGGACCTGTGGCCAGTCCAGGGGACCTGTGGCCAGTCCAGGGGACCTGTGGCCTTCCTTGTCTTTGGTCACACTGCTGCCTCACGGACAGCTCAGTGTCCATCAGGCCACACAGGATCTTCCCTGCAGAGCTGCTTTCAGCCCAGCAGCACCAGCCTGTCCTGGTTCAGGGGTTATTCCTCCCCAGGCACAGGACTTTGCATTCGTTAGCCCATTTCTCCAGCCTGCCAAGGTCTCTCTGAAGGACAGCACAACCATCTGGCACTCCACCAGTCCTCCCAGTTTTGTGTGGACCATGAAATGTCTGTCCCTTCTCATCCCTTAGGCTCCCAGCTTCCTTAGCACCCCCATTTTTCATCAAGGGGGGACATTTTAATGTGGCTGCAATTGAAAGAAGCTTTTGACAAAGCATTTCTCAGGTGCTGCAGCCCTTGATCCTCCTACGGACTCATCAGTGTTCCCACGTTTCATCACCCCAGGTCCTCTGAGCTCTGATGTACCGGTCTGACAGAAAAAGAACACAGGGAGAAGAGAAAGGGCGAGGGCTGCATAAGCAGAGAGGGAATCTGGAGAGTGCCTCTAATTAAGTTATTAGTGAACAAAGCCAAACACCTTCACAAAATGAAAAGATCATCTGTGAAGCTGGCACTGAATCCAGCTTCTAAAATTAGTGCAGAGAGGAAAGACTGATAGATAAAACAGTAGCCAAGGAAAAGCCATTAATTGCCAGGACAGGCAGCTGCTCTCTGCACTGCAGGCATTAACTGCGGTTGGAGGCAGGAAGAGTTGGATTAAGGGTACCAGAGATGAGAGGAGGAACCACCATCCTTGAATTGAGAGAACCAAAAGGCCTGGAGATGAATTAAGAGTTACAAAAGGTCTTTCAGCCTGCTTGGCCACCCACTGCTTTGATGAGGTTTAGGGAAACCAAGGACCCTGACAATTAGGAATAGACACAGCCACAGAAGATGAGCTCTCTCACACAGCATTTGGCCAAGCACTTTCTTGGACCACGATTCCCAAACTGAGGCTGTGAGAGAAGTTCACTTTTCCCTTCCATGATTTGGCAGTGCAGCTGCTTCCAGTACAAGCAACAGCAGTAGGGAGCACCAGATTAAGTGGTTTTGTGTCAAACCTAATGCTCACAGAGCCACTGGCTGGCCAACACCTTTGTTGTGCTGCAGGAGGGCTCAGCAGTAACTGTTCTTCAGGTGAGGGAGTGAGATGGCAAAGCAGCTCAGTGAATTCTCCCATCTACAGTAACCAAAGGATGAAACCTATTTCATAACTTTCCTACAGGTCATTAACTGAAGATAAATGCCATGCAATTATGAATATATCTGATATTTATTATAATGGCACCAATCATAATGAATTAAGCCAATGTTTAGGTGAGTTATTTCTATAGGTAATTAAAAGTAAGTTAAATTTTCCTTTACCAGATCTGTTTTAAAGCTTATAACTTTATCTTTAATGCATGATCAATCACTTAATGACAGCTTTTGCTGTGCATTAGTGAACTCCAGCTGATGCAATATTTCTTCCAGATAATTTTTCTAGTAAAGGAAATACAGCATTTTCTGCACTTTCAGGCAGGTCTTGAAAGAGGGACTGAGAGTAAAGGTATAGGTACATATTTCTTTACAGTGAAAGTGAAGATTAATATTTTCAGAGCCTTTAGAGGAAGTCTGCAACCTCTGTTTGCATGTGGTCAAGGATCAATGGATTAAGGACCATGGCTGCAAAACTGGGCTGAAGATAATTCTCCATCAGTGTCAGGGATAGTGGTGCTCATGGGTTCTTTTCTGAAATTTAACCAGCACAGAGTGAAACCATGAGGAGAATCTTATTTCTAACAGAGTTTAGGAGAGGATGAGAGAAGGACAGGATTGTGTGACCTTCAGAAAACTGAATTAATCCAAGATTAGGAACCTTATTCACAGCTATCTTCAGTGTAATTAAACTGTGATCAAAAGGAACATCAGGAAGTTATATAATACCTAAAGTATATAGTTGAAAAAATGACCTTTCTCGGTGGCTGCTGAACTTTGGCAAGACAGACCACAAACACCAGCTATGAGATAGCTATGGTATGGAATTGAAAATTAAACCATAAAACTGAGAGCCTTCAAATAATAATGAAGAGGGCATTTGGGATACAGAAGTACACAATAGGTGCAGAGCAAGGTCTTCAAAAGTGTTTAGAGGGCTTTTTTTGGACCTCATAGAAAAGAAAAGGCACTTTTTCTGTATTCTGCACACTAATATTTAAGAATACTGATTTGGTTGAACATTTTCTAATGTACCTCAATTTCTTTCTTATCAAGAAAGAAAGGTAGTTTAAAAGGACTGCTCAGCTGCAAATGTCTTCTTACAAAGAGATTTAAAATTTAATCTTTTCGGAGGAAGAAAAAATTAAGCTTTTTAGCCTCTGCAGCTACTTTCTAAATCAGTGCTGGACCTCCAAATGAAGTTTGTGGAGCTGAGATTTGTACTTGCTGCTGAGCAGCAAATGCCAGCAAGGTAATGCATTTTGTTAGGCCCTGGTGACAAGAACAATCTATTGGGAAGGCTGGGAAGGTCAGATGTGACACAGTGAAAGCTCCCAGCATGTCATCTTTTAGCAGCCATAATGCTGCTCCCTGCCTGTGCCAAGGATCAGACACGCCGTGGTGTGCCCAGAGGGGACGGGGGTCAGGGAATGTGTTCAGAGATGGTGTCAGGCAATCTCAGCTCCCCAGGGAGCTGCAGGCTCCCACCCGTTATGTCTAATGAATAATAGTGTGAAAAAACTGCTTCAGAATTTGATCACGACCATGCTCTGCACTCAGGGTGGCCAGCCCAGGGTCAGGTTCAGCTGTTTCACCTGCTGGTCTGGCTGCCAGCACCGTGTCCCCTGCTGCTCCCTGCCTCAGACAGGTGGAATGCTGCCACTGAATTTTGTGCCTCTAAGCTGCTTCTTGTCCCCTGTACTTGGGCTTCTCAAAATATCTTGAACATTTTGCAAAAGGAAATCACAGATTCTTGCTGTTAGCTTGCATAAGTCCATACAAAGCTCCTGATATCATAAAGCCTTTTTTGGAATGATGGAATCACAGAATGTTTGAGTTGCAATGGGTGATAAAGGCCACCTAATTCCAACCCTCTGCCATGGGCAGGGATACCTTCCACTATCCCAGATTGCTCAGAGCCCTGTCTAACCTGTCCTTGAACACTTTCAGGGATGGGGCAGCCACAGCTTCTCTGGGCAACCTGAGCCAGGGCCCCAGCACCCTCACAGGGAAGACTCACACTACTCTTACACAGAAAGCTTATTTCACTAAAAACACCACGAAAGCAAAGACACAAAGACCTTCTACATGGCTTTGTTCCTGCTTTGGCTCTTCAGCAGAACCACAGTCTTGGTACAACCCTGATTTGGTCTGGGTTATAGGCTCAGCAGCACAGGAGCACATCGTGGTGTAACTACACTTTCAACATGAGTTCAGGCCCAGATTATTAATTAACTCCATTAGCTGTGCTGTTTATTGGAGATCTGCACTCAAACCAGATTCTATTTCAACACAAGGAGCCCCAGTCATGGTGGCAGGGTCTGTGATCCTTCTCAGCAAAGTGGTTCACAAGTGAGTGACATCACTACAGAAATCTCCCTGTCTTCTTACCTTCTCCCTCAAACAAGCAAGGAGCTTTCTACACTGTGACTCACCATCCTGGTCAGGCTCTTTCTAGGAGTCCTGATTGGCTTTGGGTGTAAAAAAAAATAGGATGTCTGGACACTAAAACAAATGAACAGCTTTTAACAGTGTAAAACATTTTGTGCTTGCTGCCAGCCAGAGCTCAGCATGTTTAATTAAGGTGTGTGAGCTTGAAAGAGGCTAATCTTTGCTGCTGAGGCTAATTTTTGCTGGTTTATTAGATAATACAGTAAAAGACAGATTGAGACTCCTTTTTTTCCCATTTTCTTTTCCTTGTCTCCACCGGTAAGCAGGGGGGGAGATAAAATCCCTTCACATGAAATCATTTTAGTGAAGGACCAGAACCAGCACAATTAAGCAGAGGCACAGCTGTACAACTCGCTGCGCACGCCAGGTCCCATTCCCCATTTCCCCCGTGAGGATATTTCCAGAATGACTGCTTGGGCTAAAGTTCATAATTAAAGCTGTAAATCTTGGCTCACTGCTAAATTTGCCTGCACACAGAGAGGGAGAGTGGGAGGGAAAAGGAGGAGAGTCTATCTCCCTCCTGGGAAGCCTTGTTTACTAATATTTTGTAGGTTTTCTTATGCTGGTGGTGCTTATCAGCTATGATAAGAGGTGAGTACTGAGAGCACCCCAATATAGAGATTTTTTGGGGCCCTGGCAACCATCAGCAGTGCTGGCTGGTTTCCCTTTTTCAGCAGTAACTTATCAGTGGAGCCAGATGTCTTCACACAGGGCTCCCACGCTGGCAGTGAGATTTGGGAGTTGATCAGGGACGTCCTCATGCCATGAAGAGCAGCTGAAAGCCTCCAAGTAAAGATTTGGGGGTTGATCAGGGACGTCCTGGTGCCACGTAGCACAGCTGAAAGCCTCAAAGTGAAGCACTGTGCACTGAATCGTCCCCACTGCCACCCATAATGCAGCACCCTGGGAAGGGCAGGGCAGAATTGGGACCCCAGTAAAGACCTTAGGAGGTCATTGGATAGCCATGAATGATTGTAGCTTAATTCCAGTGAGTAATCTGCTGCCTGTAATTAATAGCTGCAGTTGCATGTGTTTGCAACAGAAAGCTGGTGAGCTTTCTTGAATCTGCAGCATGTGCTGAGAGGAGATGGAGCACAGCTCCTGCCAGGGACAGAGAGCTGGCCCAGCTGTGACCCACCCATCCCCAGCACGGGCAGAGCTCCCTCAGCTCTGCAAATCCTCCTCTGGGACTATCTTGACATGCCTCACTTATGGACAAGATGAAGAATCACAGCAGAGTATTTACATTTGAGGCTGTAACACACTTTCTGATAGACCACCTGAATTTTAGATTTTTTTTTCCCTGGAGGAAATGGCATATCTAATTTACCAGAAACTATGATCCTCTCTCATATACTTCTGATGGGGCTGCTTATATGCAAATCCCTCCTTATCGTTTGTCCATAATCTGTCTAAATGTGGCAGAATAAGGTTTTATTAATAATATTTGCATGCCCGTGGCACAGGGCTGAGTCATTGCTTGCAGTACACAAAGCAAGACAAAGCAGTGGAGCATGTCTATTAATAAACATGATAAATTCATACCTTTGTGAGTAAAAGTTGCACGTCTCTGCTGCAGAGACAGCCCTTTGTTGAAATAGTGATTTATTGCTATTAAAATTGTGTGATTAGCCAAGCTTGGAAAGCAGACCCAGAAAATCTCACGGCTGCCTACTCACATGATGAGCTTCACCAAGCATGGAAATACAGGAACATTTTATCAAGTCAGAACTTCAGAGGAAAACATTTAATTCCAAGGTCAGTTCCTGATGATATGGTTGTAGCTTTTCAGTCTCGAAATTACTACATGATTTATAATGAAGTTTATATCTGAAATGCTAAAAGATTCACACACAGACCCCAAAAAAAGGAAAGTCAGGAGAAAGGCTGTGATAAAGCCAAATTACATGGCGTCAATCAGCCATCTGTTGTGCACTGTGATTTCTAATGATCAAGGTGAAAACTTCAGTAGGCTGTAAAAATAGAGTTACAACATCCACTCTCCCTGCAGTTCCAGCATAGTCAAGAGGATCTAATGTGCTCTGGAATTACCACCAACCTCAGTCCTATCGTGCACAAACCTGAGCACCTGATGGCCAAGGTGGGACATTCATCCAGGACACACTATTAGTTGTAGATACACAAAGTTGTGAAGGTTTGATGAGCTTTGGAAAGGAAGGGAGAATCCCTTAGGTCGCTGTGAAAATCGTCCTCCTCCAAGTGACGCCACAGAGCCCTGGATTGTGCCGTGTGCTCTCTGCTAATCTTTATGTAATCAGTAAATGAATTTGGAGACTGTCCTTTAAGTGACCACCCACCCTTTGCTGGCTCATTTTATTTATCTCAAATATCTCAATAACAGAATAATATGAACCCATCAAAATCCTCATCTAATTAACATTCAGTGAAATCTTTTTGGTGGCTACCTTCATGCACCTATTTTAAAAAATCTCCAAAGGCAATGCTTTCTTTACTTTTCCTCCTATAGGGTATTTTCCTTGTCATCTTTGTGCGAAATTTGAAGAAATTTTTTTTTTTCTACAGAAATGGTTGCTCTTACTGTGTCTTCTCATTGGGGTTGGGCTTATCATTATGGTTTCTTCTTTTGAGGTGATCATGGAGTCAATTTAGCCATGGAGGAGTGAGGCCCTTTGGACTTCAGAGAAAGGAGCCAGGGCTTGTTGGTTCATAATGAACAACTCAGATATGAGAGCAGGGAGATACAAACTCTGCAGTAATTACCCAAATACATGGCCAGGAGGAGATATTTTGTGGGAAGATGCAGAAATTTTTCATTTGTCTCATACATGGATGATCTTTTCTCTTTATTTTACACAGGACACTTTCTCTGTGAATATCTGATATATACCCGTGGGAACTCATATGCTGATTCCATGAAGATCAAGATGCAATGGATGGATGGATTACCAGCTCTTAGAATAAGATAGTGATGGATCTGTAAGCCTGAGTTCATTTGACTTGTTGATAGTCTTGGGGCCAAGGTCAGCAGGTGCAGGTTGGGTCACATTTCATGAACATAACTGATTAAATGGTGCCAGGCAGCTGCCAGCCAGAACCCTGCAAGAGCATGCTCCTCGTGCCAGCTTCTCTGCTTGAAAGCACATTGCAAAGCATAAATCTGAGTCTGTGGTAGAGTCAGCCCATTTCATGGGGTTTGGCTGCAGCTGCTGGAGGAGGCTGCAGTTGTGGGGTGCTGGACTTGGGATGCTGGGCTCAGCATCTGCTCCATCACCTGAGAAATAAGACAATGCTACTAGTGGAGCCTGTGGTATTGCAAAGGCTCCACAGCATCCATAACATAGTCTCATCTGCAGCTGGGGAAGGCAGAAATCAAGATCAAAGGGACCACTTACTGTCTGTCCCTCCCCAGTCCCTGCTGGATGCTCTGGACTGCACCAGCCAAGCTGAAGAGCGGTGAGGAGACCTCAGTGGTGGTACAGAATGTGGGTCTCAGGCTGAGCAGAGTGACCCAGATTACTCCAACAGGAGCCACCACAGCAGGAGGTCAGCAGTTATCTGCTTCATTTGGCTTGGGCACAAGTGAGCAAGTGCAGGCTGCTGGCAGGCAGGGAGTCACAGCTGGTGTGGCTGCTCCAGCCTGACCCGGTGGAGGTCAGAAGATTTAAAAGATGAGGGAACTGAAGGTTTTCAGGCTGCTGGGCAGAGGCTGTGGTGGTCCCATTGCTCAGGGGCTGATGCACTCTGGGGCTGGGGTGAGGCTTGTGCCAATATGCCCAGTGTACACCAAGGTGATCCCAAAACTCTGCATGGAGGAACAGCTGAGGAAGGATGCCGTGCTGGAAGAAAGAGGCAGTTGCTGTTTGATCAGTGTGATGCCCCAGGCTCTCATCCCTGCAGAGTGCTTTGATTTCATCCTGGTTTCTCCCAATACCCTCCTACACAGGCAAAACTGGATTGAGGCCATCAAGCAGGGCAGCATCACTGTTTGGCTCTCTGCTCTGATCACTTCTGTTGTGCTCCTCAGCCTGCCCTGTGCCCTTCACAGAATTCCAGACAAATGGCAACAAGAAGTCAATCTGACCCCAAGATGTGATGAGATGAGATGGACAGGATTAGTTTCTGTTGGTGTGGCAGAGCATCCTCCAAGTGCAGCATCCTGGCAGCTCAGCACCACAGAGCCAGGCACTGTTTGGAAAGCCTGCAAGATGTTAGATTAAAGGCAGATGCTCCAGGAACAAAGAGAGAGGAGAACGATTATATTACTACTTCAAAAGGAGTTGATTCTGCAACTAATTAAATGTTTTTCAGGTGACAGCTGATTTTTAATTTTTTTCATGTACTCATGAAAATGTTGCATTCAAAAGGCCCTGAAAATATATGCAAGGCTCACAAGCTGGCAGAGGGAAAGGCTGCACAAGGTGGGGTTTGATGGTGAGTGGTGCACCACAGCCACTTCACAGAAGTGCAGCAGGGCACTGCACTGCCCTGTGCTGCATCACAGGAAGGGCTTTGAGCTTGGAGCAGTGCTCAGACCCCTCTGTGTGCCCTGACCTTTTCCTGGCTGTGATGGGGTCACACTTACTGGCAGCCCACCAGCTGTCTGGCCATCAAGCAGCTTCTGACCAGAGGCCATGGTAGGTGCCTGCAGGAAGGCAGGGCTGATTTTGCCATTTTTTAGTGAATTGTTGATTTGGAAAGGGAGAATCCCCCCTGAAATCCAGCCATTACTGCTGGAATCCATCTATCCATCCATCCATCCATCCATCCATCCATCCATCCATCCATCCATCCATCCAACCATCCAGTTTGCTGCCGAGCAGTGGAGCCCAGAGCAGCTCCAAGCAGCCTTGCAGAGCAGTCGTCCCTGCAGAATAATACAACAAGGAGTGTCTCAACCAACAGCCTTAATGATGGAGCTGTTTCTTTAATGGTCCCTTGCATAGGCATTAGTTCTTAAAGAAGATTTACATTGCACCAGCTGCTATGAAGATATTTTATTGGTATAGTAAATACAGAGAGAGAAATTGTGGCTTTTAGTCTTTGATTGCTTGTGCTTTCCTGCTCTGTAATTCACAACCCTCTGTGTCAGAGGCTAAAATCTCTCTGGGGGGTATGCTCTGAGGTGTCTCCTGTGTTCCCCCAAGTTGGCCAGTCCAAAACCACCCTCAGGTACCTCCCACCCCCTTGATCCCAGAGTCTCCTGCTTCGGGATGGGTGGCAGAAGGATACCTGGCTGTGTGGGGATGGCCCCAGACACAAATTAGCACAGCAATGTGCCAGGAGTGCTGCCTGCCTGTGTTAAATGGCCATGAGGGCACTGACAGCACTGCAGCAGCATATGGGCTTTTCTCCCTGCCCAGCCTCTGTGGCCACCATTTGGCACCTCAGGCAGGAAACTTGGCCCAGGGTGTTCATCAGTGTGGGATGGGAAGCTGAGGCAGGGTTGAAGTTGTTCCCATTCCCCAGGGCTTATACACAGAGACCTGGGATAACTGCAGAGGGTCGGTGCCACATCTGCAGCTCAGAGCAGCATGAGAGGGCTTCACAAATGATCCCCAGACACTCCACAGATGAGGGAAGGCTGAGAGCAGAAGCAGAGCTGCAGAAAAATGTCTTCTGTGTCTGCCCACTGAGGTGTGAGCCATTAGAATAGCACAGGATGTTGTTTTCCCTCTTGCAAGTCATGCCTGAAATCTGGTCTCATAAATGAGCTTGTTTTTATTAGGGGGAACTCACCTTTACTGGGCTATAAATCTGAATGTAAATGATAATTTTATAACCCTGCACCTAGAGAATAGCAGCAACACAAACATTACAATCCAGATAGCATGGCCAAAACACAGACATCACATCTGAATGTGTTCCTGAGGAATTTCAAGCAGGACATGAGCTCTGCCTCCTCCCTCCCTCCCTCTCTGGCTGGCTGCTCTAGATCTGATGGAGGTGAGCAGGACCTGCCTGGCAGAGCTCAAAGCACACATCAAGCAGTTATAAAGAATCAATAGAATTAGGTGCCGTTATCCCATAGTTTGGGTGCTTTTTGGAAACTCCTGTGGCACTTGCTGATGGGGCTGGTTATGGCAGTAGGGGAGGTTGTCTCTCATTCCTCTCTGCTGTAGCAGAATCAGCTGTAGCTGCTGCAGCTGCTGGGTTTGGGCATGGGGTGCTGTGCATGGACCTGCAGCCAGCACCATCCACCGTGCCCAGTGAGGCTGGTGCCATTTCCTGCCTCACAGCTCTCCAAATGAAGTGGCTCATCTCCTAAATTATTTGCTTGGAACATTTTCTTTGATGCAGAGATGCTCTGGCTATATAAACCAAGAAGAAAATGACATGATGTTAGGGCACTGCAAATAGCAGAGTCTAGCACAAAATAAAAGCTCTGGGAGGTGCCTTGCCTACCTTGCTGAGAGAAGTGATTTCAAATGTAGTAGATTGCTCTGTCCCCAGTGCTCAAATTACAGCTGAGTCTATGCTAGAAACTTCTCCTGGGAAAGCAATAAGAGTTAAGAATTTAAATTTTTTGGCCAACACTTCCTTGCTGGCAAAAGAAGTTTTATGCTGGCATAGCTGCCTTCACATGACTTGTGCTGGCTTGATGTCATGAAAAAATGGTATCCCTAAGGAGCATTGCTGTGCTGGTGAAACTTTTATCTGTAACTCAGTCTGGGAGATAATTTGTGACTGTAACTAGAGTCAGTGTATTTCTTGCTGTAGCTTATGTCATTTCTCTGAATAAACTAAGCCATCGTTTCAGTGTTACCTTGGCAAAGCTTTGCAGTGCAGACAGGACCTACGTGTTGATTAAGAACAGCTACAGGGGCATACAACACTCACTAGAAAGGTATTTTTGTGATGAATGCTAGGGACGCTGACTAACTCCTCTGGCAAGTGTGAAAGCTGTGAAGTGCACTGACCCTGAGGCAGGCAGGTACCTCAGCAGATGCTGCAGATCAAAGGGAGGAGCAGAGCTGTTCAGTGGTTTCATTACTGACCATGGCAGGCAGCAAAGTGCTGCCTTGTCCCATATGGAAAGTGGCTCAGCCATTAGGCAGGGTACAGATTTGTAGCTGAGTTGTCTCTTGGTAGTTATTTCCAATGCTGATTTAAAGGAATAGCTTATTGAAGTGGCGTTGGTTCTTTTGAGATTAACCTGGGGAAAGTAAAATTTGAGGCAATCACTGCAGCCACGAGCTAAGACAGAAATTACTTTGACCAAGGGCCAAAACTGTGATTGACCCAAGGGGTGTTGATCAGTCCAGCTGCAAGACCTCAGCTGGTCTTGTAGGGCACTTTGTTTTTCCCTCTGAAGACCTGTGTTAAGGTGCTGAACTCAGCCAGGGGAGAATGATCTGAATGTCCTGGAGACCCATCTACCACTATGATTATGTAACTCACCTCAGAAACCCAGGATAAATGATTTACACTTCCATTTAGAGCCTATTTGTAGCTTCTCATCCAGAGGCCGCCTAAGCCGCCTCCTTCCCCATCTGCACTTCAAATGTCTCAGCATGGAAAAGTGTGTGGAGCAGGATCTTCCTCCCAAGACAGCCCTGAAAGCCATCTTAAATTATGGTTCTAGCGTGAAAAATGAGTCATTAGGAACCACAACATAATCTGCTGCCTTTGAGTAGTTTCAAGCCAAATTTTCATACTATTCTCTTTTTATTTTATCTGGAGGTTTGACGTGCACTTATTAAAAACGTTTCCCTTTAAAACACTGTGCTCATCACCAGACTTTATATTTAAAGGGGAGAGGGTTGGAAGAGGTAACTATGCTCTGAACACCTCACAGAGCCAAGTACTTGGTGTCTTGATGGCATTTGCTTCCAAACCCTGCAGTCAAACCAGAGTTCCACTGTCCCAGGCAAATATCACACCAGTCCTGGAGAGCCACAGGGCTGAATGACCACCACCATCCCCGCTTGCTGAGGAGGGGGAGCAGCCATCCCAGCAGCTCAAGACTTGGCTGTTGAGCTGATCTGTGGCATGTTCTTCTTATCCTGCTCACCCTTCCCAAGAAGATACCAGGCCTGTGTAGAATGGGAAGGATCTGCCTTTCCCTCTGCTGGTGCCCAGTTCAGCCCAGTGCTGCCAGCTTCTACCTGAGGGGAAGATCTGAAGAGATCTGAAGATCTGGAGTCCACCAGAGTTGGGGCAGGGCACAGGTCAAGTAATTCCTCCAGCCTCATTGGAAGGGAGAGTTCTGGTCCAGAAATATCTCCTGCTGGCCTGCTCCATGTGCAGCCACTGGGCCACACAATCCAACACTCTTCCTTGGGGGAGGATGCTTCTCCAGGTTCTGCCGTCTGTTCTCAGCCCCTGTTGGCATAGAAACACCCTTTCCAATTAACCTTCTGCAAAATACACACACACAGAAACATTCTGCAAACAAATGATCTTCTCTTTCCTTTCTGTCTCTCTCTTTTTCCCTTTCTTTTTTCCTTTTGGTCTGTGAGAATGAGGAGTCAGGAGGTGTGAATCTGGGTCTTTTTAATTTTAGAGCATTTCAGGCTCTCTGCAGGCTGTTGCCAGGCTGTGTAGCTGCTCCCTACCGATAGTAACAGGCAGACAAAATACTAAGCAATCAAATTTCCCCTCTCATTCAGCCCTGTCCTCCTCATGTTTTAGAGAAGAGAATGAGAGCTGGGCCTAATAATTATGCAAATTGCTCAAAGCAGGAAACAAGTGAGGATTAGTAAACCCAGGGCTTTGGAACAGGACAGATTCAATACAAAAGGAGCTGAATTGCTGCCAAATGCCCCATCCTACTGGAAGGACTGTGTCCTGCATACCTGTCATGGCCCATCAGCACCAGACTCTTGATGGGTCATACTGCCTTTGCCAAAGCTGGAGGAGACTGTGTCCAGGGCCTGCCTCATCTCTTGCTGAAATTGTTGAATTCAGAAGTCAAGAGAGCAATGCCCTGGACTATCCATCTTCTCTGCTCCTGCTGCCTCTATCCAATTCCTTTTCAAGGCACATGTCCAAGAAGCAACCTTGATATTCCCCTGGAAAGAAAGGGAATATGGTTCACCTCCACATAGTGGTGGAAAGGAAAAATTCTCATCTCCAGAGGACTCTCCTGAAATCCAACAAAGGAAGGGCTCCCACTGATGAGCAAAGTTGGTTTGCTGGAGCGAAAGGAGCAGATGAACACTTTATCCTTCACCCCAGCATCACACTGCCTTGTTTGTTCCTGTATAGCATTAATCACACAGCTCCTCTTTCAGGTGGAGGCTGTTCTTCCTCCCAGGATGGATTTGGGCACAAACAATGTCTTCAAAATCCACAAAAAGTTGTACCAGCAGAACTAAAGTCTAAACCGACTTTTCCTAGGCTGTTCCTAGTACAACAGCATCTTAACTGCATAGTATCCAGCTGCGCCTTTGTCTTGAAACAAGGAAATATTAAGATTTGCCAGGGGATACAGAAAGCAAGAACACTCTTATTTTTGCTCCTGTGAAAGTTCAGGGAGGACTGAGGTATCCTAAAAGCTAGAACAGAGGAAAAGGTCAGTGAAGAACATGCCTGCAGCGTGACAGCTGAAGATGTGTGCAATGAATTTCATTTCAATACATTGGGTTTTTAGCTGGTCTTGCATAGAAAAAATACATGCATCAAATGTGGCTGGTTACTGACTCTGAGGAAAAAAACATGCCTCACTTGTCTCTGCCCAATTAACTCTTAAAAAAGAGGATGTGTGATAAAATTTGTGTGAAGGGCTTGAAATACCATCCAGGTGATGGCCAGATGGAGTACATGGAGTGAGTGACGGGCATTTTTAACCCAAATACCTGCAGACAGACTGCTGGCTGCTTTCAGTGCCCATGGAAGGGGCTGAAATTACAGCCCACCATGGGGGTACAGTGACATTCCAGCATGCTGCCATTTTCATTACAGCCTTTGTCAAAAAGATTGATACAGGTTCTGTGTACTGTTCTTGGTATTAAAATAAGAAAGAAGTCTTTTTTTTTTTTTCATCTTCTGTTCTCATCTTAACATCAGCTCTCAGAGTGAGCCATCAGTCAGATGGCAGTGCTGATAGATCTTCATTTTCGCTGCATGCTTTCCCTCACTTTTGTGACAAAGATTGCTAGACTAGAAGGGAGTGTGCCATTAATTCATTCCACTGTCTGTATTGGGACTAAAATGGAAGGGCGGAAATGGCACAAGATGTGCCTTTCCAATGAGCAAAGATAGCAGCATGAAAGAATGAAATGACTGGAAAGGAGGCAAAGTTTGGCTGGAAGGTAAAATCCAAGCCATCCCACTGTGCTGTGTTACCTGCAGCTCTGCCATTTGGGTCCATCTCCTCCAGTCTTGGCTCTCTGGTCCTTGTACCATGTCCAGCACAGTGGGGCATCAACCCAGACTGTGCCCAAATATGAAAATATGCTGAAAATAGATCCTGGGTGATACATCTGAGCAGATATGCCTGTGTCTCCATGGGTCTGGAGGACCTAGCGTGGCTGTAAAGTGCCTCGTGGCAGGGTTTGAAGGATGTATGAGTTCAGATTGTGTCCTTCCCTCTCTCATTCTACCAGGGACCTTCTCTGCTGATTTTAGCAAGGTTATCTGGGTTTCCTCACTTCCCTGTCTTCCAGGGTATCATTAGACAAGAAAGTACAGCCTGAAAGTGCAGCACAGCACAAGAAGCATTTCAGCCAGCAGCTCTACACCAGTGCTGCACCAGCCTGGTGTGTTAAAGGCATGTGCAGGAAATAGACAAAAGGTACATTACAGTGTCCTCAGCAAATGTGACATTCCTCTGCCTTCAGGCTCCTCCAGAAAGGTCAGGTGCATGTTCAGCAGGACTGGCTGTTGGTAAGGGCTGGGGTAGGGCTCAGACAGAGCAGGATACATCAGCTGTTGTCAGCACTCCCTGTGAAATCTGCAGCAAAGGGTCTCTGAATTATAAAATGTCATTCTGCTGTTACCAGCCTGTCACTTTACGTTCCTGATGGTACCCTGCTCTTCTCTCACGGGGTCACTTCTCCCCAGTTATTCTTCTAAATGCATTAAATATTGATTCTAATACACAAGGGGGCTGTAAACTTTCAAAAAGGAGTTTTTTAAGGCTCATATCAGAAGACATGTGATCTAGATCTTAGGTCTCCCCGCTGAGGTCCAGGAAGAGTTAAGGTGTGGACTCTGACACTATAAACAGTGAAAGCCTCACTTCCCTCTGAAGGTCTTACAGCCCATTCTGTCAGCCACACTGCAGTGTCCATGTCTTTCTCTTGCTGCTTTTATAAAGAGTAATGAGGGAATAATGCTGTTGTCTAATAATCAAATAATCATTACTCTCTATTTGGAGACAAAAAATCAGCCTTTGTAACAGTGAGTAATGCCATTGCAATATTCAATGTCTGAGCTAGAGATAAGCATGGCTGAGAAATAAGCTACGGCATCAGATGCAAATTCAGTCTACAGGTTCTTCAGGACCTTTAGACCTGGAGATTAAAAGACCTTCAGCTCTGGGGACAGTTGCTGTTGATCTTGTTTTCCTTCTGCTTTCTGGTTTTTGCTGCCTCCTCTCACTAAGTCCACTGAATTCAGTGAAAAAACACTAGGAAAACTGAGTAAGACTTTCTTTTGATTTGCTCATTTCTCTTGCTATCTGTTGAATTGCAAATGATGGCAGTTCATGGCTTGTATTGCCATCTGCAGCTCCAGGAAGGGGCACTCCCCACCCACCTTAAACTGCACCATTGCCCACCCTGTCCCTACCCACACCAGCCCCAGCTTTGCCCCACTGGCATTTGAAGAGCTGATGGGTGGGGGCCATTCCCACCACGCCTGTCTGGAGGGAAGGAGATGCACCAGTGTCCTTAACACATTTCTGGATCACTGGAAACTGCCTCAGGAGCTGGAGCGACATCCAGAGCTGCACATGGGCAATGTGCTCTCTAACCCAGATATTCTGTGCAAAAGCTGAGATGACTGGCTCAAGTTTGGACATCTGTCATGTCCATCTTCCCCTTGCCGCTCCATTTCCCTGCACTGCAGGAGGACCAGGGGTACACAAAAAGGAAGGGACTTTTTGGCTAAGGTTGCAGAGCCAAAGTTTTGATTCTTTTTTTTCTTCAAAAGATAGGCAGGCCAGCCCAGAAAAGCAGTGTAAAGTATGTGTATTTTCCTATTTCTAGCTGCCTTAATATCAAAACCCAGCTCACAAAACCAGCTAGCAGACACCTTTATCACTTGCAGATCCTCCAAAGGTAAATCTCTATATACTCATGGGTATGGCTGTATCCTTCTCTCCAAGCCTTTGGCTTTTTGCGTTTTGGCTCTTTACCCACTGGACTCCAGTTCTGAAGTGAATAAATTTCTTCCAGCCAAAGAAATGGCCTTCAAATGTGGCCTTCAAATCAACCCCCAGAATGGTACATTCTCAGGGGAACAAACTAGAGATTAATTCTCTATTTTAATGGATGTAAACCCTAGCAAATTTCTAAACTTTGGGTTTTTAAAACACACAGGGTGATAAGAAAGCTTCTTAATGGAGACATAGCCGTGTGCCTTGCTTACACAAAATCACCCATTATGATCCATTAGTATGTTACCAGAGTGAGGACTGAAGATCTTGATCTTCTGTCACTTCTCATTCCCAGACTGACCTATAGGCTTCTCTAGAGATAATTTTGTAAACATACATGACAGATTGCTGAGAATGTGTATTCCTTGCTTAAATCAGTCCATCCAGGAAGCAATCCCAAGCACAGAGCAGGGAAAGGCTGGCAGGTTATGCTGCTGAAAGCCTTGTGGGATTTCTCCAAGCTCAATACACTTTGTCATGTAATTGGTATGCTGGTAGTGAATCTGTTATAAAGAAACGGGCTTAAACATTTTCAGGCACAATTTCTGTATGTAAATCTTTGCCAGCAATTATCACACGTAACCAAGGAGTTTTGCTAATGATCGAATAAAATAAACGATCTTGTTTATTCCTTTCACTCTGTTCATTATAATGTTTTGGCCTCAAAATCCAATTACAGATAGTTTGACTGTGCTAAGTTTTGCTTCCAGCCTCTTTTGTAGGTCCATTCTCGAACCATATTTCAGCACTCTGCTGACAATGCTGCAGTTTCTTCTGGACCACGAATTTATAGGCAAGGAAACAAATGGCTCTTGCAGACAGTGCGAGCAGAAGAGTAAGCAAATCAAAAAAGCAGATGGTAAGTGAAGCACTTAGTGTAATTCAGGTTCTTAAAGAGAATAAGTTCACTGCATTGAGCAATTCCAGTATCTTATGAGAGGCATCTATCCTGAGCAGAATGTGGGCAGCGCACGGTAATGACACCTGATTGAAATTCAGAGAGAAACAGCAATGCAGGCTGTTACAGCAAAAGCTGGGAATCACTGGAGACTGAGCACAGGTTAGTTTGATGACTAACAAGCCAGCTGAAACAAGCAGAGTGTGTTTGGATACCTTCTTTCATAAATCAAAAGTCCATATCCACGGCTACTTTTTCCCCATTAAGTGAGGAGGAAGGCGAGAAGTGAAGATCCCCCAGGAAATCTTGCATCTACATTCTCCTGTGCAGGGACTCAGCTTCTTCAGGCACAGGCTTAGATGGGCAGGTGCAGGGATGAAATAGCAAAGCACTGGGCTGGTACAGCTGAAGAGCAGAGGTCATGCTTGCTGTCTCTCCAGAGCATCCGAGTCATCTGTTTATTCCAACCTCTTTGCTGGTCCAAGCACTCGTGCAATTACCCCTGCTCCTCCTGAACAGCTCCATGGTTTAGCAGGCAGGGAGTGAGATGGCAAAGGTGAGCTGCCAAATATTCCCTGCAAACAACCCTATCCTCTCTCCTCCCCTTCTGTGCTGAAGAAAGACAGGAGAGAGGCAGCAGTGAAATACAGGTGGTAGGAAAACAAAAGCGTTAATTGTAGAGAAAGGAGTGATGGAGAAATGGTGGAAAATGAGGAGGAGGATGTGAACAGTTTCCAGCCTCAGCATGTCCCAGGCATCAACACTTGCAATCAGCACATTTCTGTGCATTACAAAATCTTCTTCAAGTCACTGGAGGTATTCCACAATTCTGCTCATTATCATTTCTTCCTGAATTGGATGTGGCTGGACTCTGAAATGAGGGAGCCTGGCTCCTCACCACAGGGTGAGAACAGGTAGAGTGCCAACAGGTAGAAGTGGGCAGGAATCTCTCTCTGGTTCTCATTTAGGATGTGCACAAGGATGGGGAATCTCTGCTGGAGCCTACTCATCCTTCCAGCTCCATGCCAGCTTGTGGCTCTTCCTGCAGCATCCACCCCTGGCCAGGCACAGCCCCAGAGCCTTCAAGAGGTCCTGTGAAGGTGACCTGCCCTTGCAATGCCTGCTAAAGAAGAATTGTTATCCTGCCAGAAGAGTAAGAGGTGGGACAGCTACAGCTCTTTTACTCTTCTAGTGAAAAAGGATCCACATCCTGCTGCCACTGAGGTCACCCACAAAATAAGGCTTGTCAGGAAGCCATATCATACCATGTGGTATGATATTTGAACCAGACTCACTTCACTTTAAACAAGGTTGATGCCAGTTTTTTCTGCCTTTCTTAAAGGCAGTGAGGGGAAAATTGAAGTTTTCCTATCCAGAGAGATTTGATGAAGCAAAAGATCTGT
Source organism: Acrocephalus scirpaceus scirpaceus (assembly GCA_910950805.1). Lineage (NCBI taxonomy): Eukaryota > Metazoa > Chordata > Aves > Passeriformes > Sylviidae > Acrocephalus > Acrocephalus scirpaceus. The sequence continues at coordinate 15,559,003 of OU383782.1, read as the reverse complement.
AAATCAGAGGGATAGAAGAGTTTCTCCTTCTTTCTAGCCCCATTTCAGCTCTGGCAATACTGCACAAAAGCTCAACAGCAGTTCTGGCAGTCAGAATCACTGCCCTTGGTGCTGGGCTGTTCAGGACATCCCTTTTTCCTGCTTAACTTGTCTGCAGCTCAGGCCTCTCAGAGGTTATTGATTTTTTTTTCCCATTCTCTTCTTTCTCAACTTCTCCCAAGGCAGATGATTTAAACATTGTTTTTAAAAGTTTATGGCGAGACAATTTAAAAATGTCGTTGAAGGCTCTGATCTCTTGGCAGGGATGGGAGAACTTGCTTATGGCTTCTGCAGAGAAAAAATATTGGTGTGCTAATCCCCTGGAAGGCTTCTTTCACCACAGCAGTTGTTACTCCACAACGACCACCCTGAATGCAAAGCATTGCTCTTCACTGGTGTGGGCAAAACCTGGAGTCCTCAGGGGTCTGAGGTAAAGCTGTAGGATATGGAGCAATATTAAAGCTATTCTGTTGTTATTACTTAGCCAGTTCCTGTGCAGCTACATTTCCTTGAGCATTTTAGCAGCAAATTCATCAAGTTTAGAGGATCTCCAGGGGTCCCAATGGTTTGGCTGTGTGAGCAGTGGTGGAGAAAATGCTCAAGAGCCTGGTTAGGTCCCAGTGAAGCAAACCCCATGGAGACACATCCACAGGCTTCTCCATCCATCCTGATGTTCTTTCTAAAATATGAGTCTGTCCACTGTGCTGGCCCAGTGCACATATGTCTATTAATAAAAAATTAGGCATTCAGCATATCCATATCATACATACCCACCCAGGGTACTCCAGTAGGAGTTTCAGAGGTGACCACCAAGGTGTTTTACAGCCCTGGCAGTAGTTTATTCCAGCTAAAGTTGAGGCATACCTGGCCATGGCCCTGTGCTACCCTCAGTCCTGGCAGAAGAGAAGGAGAGTACTGCTTTCAAACATCTTCAAAGTATTGAAATATTGCAGGATTTAATTTTCAGTAGATGAAATTACCCTTTCAAGTGACCTCAAATGTAATAAAGAACCAAGACTAGTCAGTGCAATGGTTTTATTGCAGAAAATTACAAAATGATGTACTGTAGCAGCATAAACTTGTAATAAATTACCTTGAGTAATGAACCATGAAAAATACCAAAGGCATGTAAACTGTGTATTTCTGAGGGAGGATGGCTGTGGTGGGTGAAACACATACATAGATCCCATAAGAAAATTGTAGGTGTGATTTAGTTGGATTTGTTATTTCCTGCTTAGACTTGGTCATGCTGAGTTGACCACAGTGATGTCTGTGGCAAAATTCCTCTGAGTGTAGAGTGTCATTGTTATAAATTAATGGAAATGAGCTGACAGTGCCAAAAAGTGTGAGAACCATAAGGAGAGATGGTTTTTTTGGTTCACACTTTCTGTATCCTCTACATTTTAGGGTTTTGTTCTAGTTCAGTCACTTAGAACACGTTTCCTTTTCCAAAGTCTTGCTATTTCTCTAGAAAAATGTTAGGGCTAGCTCCACAACTGATATAAATATCAGAGAGAGATGGAGAGTTCCATCACTTCAGCAGAGCTACACTGATTTACATCACAGCCAGGAGATTCTTGGTGAGATTCATCAGTGTAACGGCTTCGTATTAACTGGTACAAGGGAGGATAAAATGCACAGTGACTTTAACTTCACTGTGAATCACCAATTTCATGCAGTGGAGCTTCTCACCGAGAGACACATCCTGCATTAGGAGTACATTTAGTCATTTTTTTTACGGCTCTCGTTGGCCAGGTCAGACCATCCCTTGAATGAGGGGATTTAATCCCTCCTCAAAGGGACAGGCAATGGTACAGCTGCCATAATGCTGCAGCTGAGGGGTTCTCCTGGTTTGATGTGCACAAGCACACTCGTAGCCTGACTCAACTGCACAAGTGTTGGAGTGACAACACTGCAAAGCCAAATATGCTGTGAGAGAAGGAAGAGAGGGAAAGGATAACATCCTATTTGTACCTTAATGACAGCTCCATGCATGGAGAAAGTTCACTGCTGAGCAGGAAGGGCGGAGAGCTGGAAACAGAGATGTTCTCATCAGCCAGTGTGTTCTGGTTGTACATGAGGGCAGAGTGGGCACCTCTGTGCAGCCTGGACCCTCAGGTCTGGGGTTTTGCTCCTCATCCCCAGCTGTGTCCTACAAGCACTGAACTTGGACTGACCCCTTTGTAATTAAGGGAAGTTCTCTGCACACACAGGAGCAGCTGAGCAATGGGTGTCTGGTTTGGAGAGGGCTGCAGGTCACCTGCTCTCTGTGCCACCACTCACCACAGGGAACAGTGCTCTGAACCTGCAGCTGTGTGAGAACCCAGCTGCAATGTGAGGTGAAGCCCTGGTCAGAGTCCTGGGTGCAGGCAAGGATACACAGAAAAGGCACTGAGAGGCTGCAGAGGAGTTATTTACTCTCCCATGCCATGGCTGTGTACTTTTGGTGTAAGTGATGGGCAACATGGAAGTTTAGACATGCTGGGTGTGCATATGTAAAGTGCCCATATGACTCCTGCTCTTACCATTACCTGCTGGGAAAGTGCCAGTGAGTATTTTTGTAGAGCTAATAGGGCTTACAGCCACCCCCCAGCCCTTTCAGAGGATGTGCAATAATACTCAGAGGGCTGGCTCTTGAATTAGTTAGCTGAAATGAGAATAATTTTGAATGCAAACATATTGCAATTGATATATTATTTCTGTTTGTAAAAGATGAAGAAACAGTTCTGAATTAACATATCAAATTTGAGTCATCTCACAGCTGGGTGGATTTGATCCAGCCTGTTGGTGAGATTAAGTCCAGCATTGAGTCCAGCATTTAAATTGTTATTAAATATTTGTACAGCAACTAGAAGTCATGGTTGATAGCAAATTGCTAGCATGTGAGTGCCATACAGGAAAATCCCCAGCTGGAAGGAAGATATGATGGAAAGAGACAAGGCAGACAAAGGATGTGCTGTTGGGGCAGATGGCAACAGAGGGAGGGAATTATTTGCCCAAGGTGACAGAGGAGGGCTGGGGCAGAGCTGGGGATTGAAATCAGACCTTAAGGACAGCAAGGGTGTTCAGTTGAGAAAAGCTTGGCCTAAAATAAGTCTGATTTTTTTAGTCAATCATTCCAACCCTTTTCAATGGATGTGGTAAATTAACAGTTAACTAAGCTTGGGACAGCTTATGGAGGGATGTGGAAAATTCTGTGCTCATTGTGGTCTCTGAGTTAAGGTGGGTTTCTTTCTCTTAGACATCTTCTCCATCAGTCACAAATTCCTGGATTAAATCTGTGAAGTGCTGGGTACATTTCAGAGGTCTTGGTACATGAGGGCCTGAGCTGGGTCACAGTGATGGGGCCTCAGGGCCTCCAGATGTGTGAACTGGAGAATCTTCTGAGTCCTGAGCAAGACCCTGAGCGTGAGCTGTCTGAACTTCCATTTTCGAGATCTTTGATTTCAGTTTAGGACTGGTTGCTAACAGTAAATCAAACTTAAAAGGATATAAATACCCGTTTTTCCAATTATAAATCACTGAAATAATAAAGAAAGCTGAAACTCTTCAAGATTTAATCTCTTTTGAGAGCCAGGCAAAATAATGTAGAATTTATTTCCAGATTTACTTACTGTGAAACAATTACTTTGAGTGCCCAAGAACAGACAGCAAAGTTTCAGGCTTGCTTTATCTTTGAGCTTTGCCTGACATCTCTGAGGATGAAGTATGGGAGCAGAGATTGGGATATGGACCAGGCACATCACTGCTGCCTGCTTGCCACAGAGCTATGAAAAGTATTCTTGCTGAATTCTCTAATCCCCACAGCACATGATGAATTACTGGCATTTATCTATCTGGCCATAACAGCCTCAGAGCTAACAAATCATATGTTCATGCCACTGCCTTTTGTAAACATATATTTTAAATATGCATTGATTGGGTATGCACTGTTATTATTCATCAAAATATTCTCATCTCTTAACACTTAATAACAATAATAAAGATTAATGCCAAGCTCCAATATGGATAAAGGCTGCGTGACTACATATTTATTTTGCAAGTTTAATTAAGGCTGTTTGTTACAATAAAAATTAATGTTTTGTCTTTCAAGTGCAGCACAGCCAATATGAAATAACTGGATTTCACACTGCAGCTATTTGAAATGGCACTGGGCTGGAATCAGTCAAAGGAGATGATACTGTGGATGTGTTTGTGTTTGTATCTTTTTGAACTGATGAATGATAAGAAAACAAAATTCCTGCAGTTTTCATTTGGTGGGGGTACACGGGTGGTCTGAACCAGTTTATTTCATTTGTCACTGTGTAAGTGCCACTATGGGTGACCTCTGACAAACCACCTGCCCTCCTCAGACCTTGTTCACCCTTCAGGAACTTGTTGGATTGGAACCAAAATTAAGGGGGGGCTTTTAAACCGTAAATGAAAGGGGTGAAATTATATTGTGAATAGTCCTTGATGTAATTTGAAGCAGGAACCTGGCCTTATGAAGGGCTGCAAACTGCCAGGTGGTGAGTCAGTGCATTTCTCTTTCCTCTGTATCATGGCAGAGAAGGACGTCAGCCAGTCAGATCCCATGTGAGGGATGGACACAGAGGTGTTTGCAGGGGAACCTCCCCTGCAAATCCAGCCCAAAGCACCTGCCAGGCTTGACCAATGTGTTCAAGGAGAAGGAGAATGCTTTTGCCTCTGGGAGTTATTTCCCATCCAAAACTTCTTTCTAAACTCCCAATGCTGGTCCCAGGCACTGGGTCATCTAATGATTCCCCAAAACACTGGCACAACCTGGAAGGGACATTGTCCTTGTCTGTGGCCTCCTGCCACTGCCAAGCCACCATGGGGTTTCAGACAGCCCTGGCAGCCTCTCCCCCATGTCCACCCTCAGCAGGATTCCTGCCTGAGGGCTGGCACACAGGAGCTCCCAGCTCCTCATCCCCCACAGGATTTTGAAGGCGATGGCCTCTGCTCTTGAAGCTTCATATCCAAGAATGAATAAAACCCTTCACATTTTCCATATGTCTCTGGAACTGAAGCCTCTGGCCTGTGCCATTGCAAGAAGCAGATGGCACATCCTGTTACTGCAAATAGGTTTCAAAGTGAGATGTATTTGAGTTGCTTTATTTGAATCAATAACTCAAACATACTTTGGATTTGCCATCTTGATAGGCTCACTTGAAATTGGTGTGAGTATATTAGGTTGAAAAGAAACAAGGACGGTCACGATAAAGAACAGCAGACACAGCCTGGCACTTTTCTCTTGATTTTTCTTCTTTTTTTTTAGGTACTGTGCAATGCAGTGTCTGTGTCTCCCACTCCCTTAACACAGACCCACTCCTTCCCAGCCTGTTCAGACCTTGAGTGCAAATTTGCAGCTGCCTCAACGGAGTGAGGTAGTAGGTTTGAAAATACTCATTGGGCTGAACTGTTTTCTAAATGCCATGTTCCCCTTGGCAAAAATACCTGCTATCAGGATGAAATCAGCAGGTCTGGCTTTATCCAGCAGAGGGCAAAGCCACCCGCAGAGTGCCCGGGCTGGCAGGAGACCCTTCCCCGCCTCCCACCGCTCCTTCCCTCCAAAGAAAAATCACAGAATAACTCAGCTTGGAAAAGACCTGTAAGATCAGCGAGTCCAGCTGTTAATGAAACATCCCCAGAGTCCAAGGATGGCACATGAAAAATGCAGTTTGGGAAACCCTTTCCTAGCTGTGTCCCTGCACAGGGGATGGGAAGTACCCTCAGTAACCAGGCAGGGTGTTGTCATCATCTGTCATTTATTAGCATTTTCTCTGTGTGCTGCTTTAAAAGGGTGAGGTTAAGGACCCTTTCTGCTGCGATAGCTGGAAACTGAGGCAGCTTTTGCTGGAAGGATCTTTGGGGAGAGCAGGTAAAGGGGGGGAGCACAGGGAAGAGCCAAGGGTGCACCCAAGGGGAGCTGTGGGTTTCAGCCCTTCTGAAACCTGCCACCCTAAAATACCCCTCGTTTGATGGCTCTTTATTGCTTATTCCCTTACCCCAGTCACCATTATACGGTTGAATATATATATGTGTGTATATGTATATATATATATATGTTACATATCACATTCACTGTCTCTGCTCACTGAAAGGGGGGTTTCAGGGTGGAACTTTCTAGGGCCAGGCTGACCCACTGCTGCCACTGAGATCCACAGGAACAAAGGATGTCCTGCTCACCATGAAAGTGTGGATTTGTCTACCATCCATCTGCGTTATTAGCATTTGGACAGGCACATGGTGTGGTTCTTGAGGTTGCTCTGTGCAGGGCCAGGAGCTTGACTTGGTAATCCTTGTGGGTCACTTCCAGCTCAGGAGATTCTGTGGATTCTGTGCCAGCTCTGGCTGTGACCAAGAGCATTAGAGAGTGCTCAAGCAAATTGTGCTGGGAGGGTGCTGAGTAATTAGCTGACAAAAGTCCTTGTTCCAATCCTAAATTGTCAGAGATCACCTCATGCTGCTCAGCGGTGGATTTTGATCCTTTCTAAAGCCCCTTGCAGAAAGTGTTGCTAAAAGTTATTCCTTCCTCAAGTCTGTTGAGTTCTTGGCTCAAAAAATGAGATCATTTTTATCTGTGTTTTATAAAGTTATGATCATATTCTAATCAAAACACTAATCCCAAGGTATTTCCAGACGCCTTGCCAATAACTAACAGAGACAGTAAATATGATTTGATACCTTAGAGCTCCTCTGAGTCTGATTCTCATTGAGATGAAAGCCTTCAGGCAACTGAGAATTTGGCTCCTACACTGCTGATGAAAACCCAATCAGATATAGGGGTGGGATTCCCAGCAGTTCCCAGAAGATCCTTGCCTGGCTCTGAAGCGAGGGTTTCATTTCTGGCAGTTGTCTTTTGGAAAAATAAAGCCTGACATTTTAATGTGGGCCCTTCATACAAAAGGAGTTTTTAGAAAGCAGAGAGATCTGCAAAGCCACACACAAAAAGAGGAGAAAGGGGGAAAATTAGATGGAGGAAACATCTGCTAAAGTTTTCCTGCTATTTCAGGAATGTTTGTATAACTCAAGCATTCCCCACCTCCTTTTGTATCACAGACAACATCTTTGCTAAAAGATTATCTCGTGTCCCACTCCCTGTCACACAGCCTTTCTCCCTGTTTGCATTTGCTTACACAGAAAAGCAATATTGGGAATGTACTTAATGCATCTGAGTTTTGTTTTAATGGAGCAGCTGGGGGCAAGAAGGGCACTGCAGCTTGCTCATCTCCTGCCCCAACTGCAGACCCTCCATCTCCTCCTGCAGCTGTCAAAGCACATGGAATTATGTGGTATTCCATAACCTGAGACTAAAGCCCTTTATGTCCAGTGTAGAGCAAACACCCCAAACCTGAGGCAACCTTGTGTTTCTTGTTTTACAGCTAATGCAAAAGGCTGGTCTCGTTAAAATTTTAGTAGCAATTGGGTTTAGATCTGTGCATAAAAAGTGCTGAATGCTGGTCTGATTATTGAATTTGCTCAGACCTTGCTGAAACTGGAATGCACAGAGTGCATTACATTGATGATAAAAGGTAAAAACTCACTTGGATTGTCCTGGTGCCATCATAAATGAATCATCACTTAGCTATTAAGAGCCATGCTTGATCATGCAATTTAGAGCATACCAAAAAGAAGCACTGGCTGGTTCATGTAGCAGTATCAGAGCACAGCACATTTCCCAGAGTCAGCTGCACTTCAGCTGCAAAGCTGGAAGAGTGTTCCTGATAGATATATCCACCTACCTCCAGGCAGACTGAAAATCTGTCTTCTGTCCAGCCAGAAGGAAAAAAAAAAAAAAAAAAAGGGAAGCTTTAGTTGTACACTTTGGGATAGGCTGTCCCTCTGAGTGATCTGGTACCTGTCATCATCTCTGACTTCTTCATTGCTGCTGTCACCTGCAATGTGGACACCTGCCCGCAGGAATATGGACAGAAACACCAAATTGTCTCAGTTTTAAGAGCAGCTTTCTGAAACAACTCCCCTAGCTGGGTTTTACGCAGTAACATGGGGTCTTGGTCCTGATCCTAATCCTCTAAGGGTTTTCCCCTCCTCCATGCCTGTACAAGAGACAAGAGACATAACAAAATCCACCCTGTAAGGAAATTATTTTTTTCCTTGTTCAATCAGAAACATATGATATTAACCTTTGGAGAAAAATGCATCAAGTTTTATGTTTGCTCCTGCAGTAACATTAGGAATTGATTTCAGGACAGACTACAGCAGTACTAGTTAGTACTTCAGCAGGACTGTAAAAATAGGTTTCAAGTTACTAGTATGAGAATCATTGCCTAGATACCATAACAGCAGGAAATATGGGAAAACCCTAAGCAGGCAGTGATTATGTATGTAAGGGAGAGCATGTAATTTAGTGTGGGGATGGCTGGGCTTAACACCTGTATTTAGTCCTTAAGTTCAGCAAACTAATTTCCAGAAGCCTAAATTAATAAACTGTGTGGTGTTTTCTTCTCATTAGAGAGACTTTAGTCCTTGTTTCCATTATCTTTACATGCCAAGTAAGGCACTTCTCTCCCTCGGGACCAAGAGCTGAGTAACAATTTCATGTATAAAGCCCTGTCCAAACGCTGTCTTTCCTCTCCCCCTTCTCCCCCCATTTCCAGGGGGGAGCAATGGGATGAAGGTCTCATCCAGAGCTGCTCTTCTGATCATGGGCAGCACAGAGGCTGTGAGCATCAGGCTGTCTGGACAAGGAAGCATGCCGAATATCCTGCTGACATATATATATATATTAAAAAAAAAAAAAGCAGACTTACGCCTCCCTTAACTCCCACATGTTTCAAACACCAGAAAACACTGGCTGCTAGTAGTTGTAAGCCTCTTTCTAGCACAGACACTGCTCAAACCTTCCATCTCTCCTTTTTTCCCAGCTGTGGTATTACCTGTGTGCTCTCTCACATGCAGGTGAGAGCTACCTGGCAGATCTCTGCTCACAGAGTTGCCTTCCTGCCTCATGTGTAACCTTTGGGCACTGGTTCCTGTCCCAGCTCCATAAAGAGCTAAATTCTCTTATATCTATCTTGAAGTAGGGTAGCTTGCCATGCCACCAGTTTCAAGGAAACTTTCCAAGTGGTAGCACAATGTGAATGACAAAAAAAACCCTGCAATGTGGGGTCAGCCACTTTTGCTGTACTTAACGCTGAGCATAATGTAAAACAACTCATAGTTTCTTCTGTGTGCATGTGTATGGATGTACCAGTGCACATGACTTTGTATTTCTCTTTATAAAGAAAGTTCTGAGAACATGAATGAACAGTAGTAATTCACTGGCTGAATTCTAACTTTTGGGTAAACAACAGGGATCTGCTGAAGGCAAAAAGAGCTTGCAAAGTTTTCTCCCCTTTACATGTCTCTGACTCCACTTCTCTGGAAATGACAGTGTGTGCTAGATATGAAAAGCAATTAACAAGCATAAAATAATTCAAAACTTTCATCTAGGAAACATTTTGCTGTATTTATTTTTTCCCATAATCTTTAGGAAGCTGCGTTCTGCTTTTTGTCAGGAGCAAATTAGTGACCTCCATTTCTTCTTCCCTGCCTGAGGAAGAAGGTTTGTGTCAGTAACAGATCAGAGAAGGAGCAGAGGTTTCGGATCAATTTGCAGCTGATGTTTGTTTGCATTGTTTCAGAGTTCGGTCATTTTATTAGATATCCTTCAGCTATCACATGAAATATCCTCCAGAGCCCAGGGGAGAGCTTGCAGCTTGCCTCTGCAGGGGCTCTGTTCTCCTTGAGAAAGAAAAACCCTTTAGCAAAGAGCTGAGTGACTGTGCAGTGCCTGCCCACGTGTCCTCCTCCAGCTCTTGGCCACTGATCCCAGTGAGCCGTGTGCTTACTGACTGCTTTGAAAGATGCAAAGCACAAAACAGGTTGGATCCTTAGCTCAGTGCACTTAGGGTTGTTTACTGCATTGCTCTGAAACTGGGATGAAGGTTTTCAAAAGAAACTAGGGTCTGAAAAAGTAATGGCCTCGCTTATATTCATGAATTATGCCTCAGGAATTGATTTACTGCACCAAAACTTTACCAAACACCAGTTTGGAGAGATGCTCTCTGGAGGCTGAGCAATTCCACAGCCGTGGAAGTGTTCAAGGTCAGATTGGATGAGGCCCTGAGCAACCTGGCCTAGTGCATTTAGTGCATGGCCTAGTGCATGGCCTAGTGCATTTAGTGCATGGCCTAGTGCATGGCCTAGTGCATTTAGTGCATGACCTAGTGCACATGGCCTAGTGCATGGCCTAGTGCATGGCCTAGTGCACATGGCCTAGTGCATTTAGTGCATGGCCTAGTGCATGGCCTAGTGCATTTAGTGCATGGCCTAGTGCACATGGCCTAGTGCATTTAGTGCATGGCCTAGTGCATTTAGTGCATGGCCTAGTGCACATGGCCTAGTGCATTTAGTGCATGGCCTAGTGCATTTAGTGCATGGCCTAGTGCATGGCCTAGTGCACATGGCCTAGTGCACATGGCCTAGTGCACATGGCCTAGTGCATGACCTCTCTGCTCATGGCAGAGGGGTTCAAACTAGGTCATTTTTAAGATGCCTTCCAACCCAGGCTTTTGTATGATTCTGTAATTCTGAGGCTGGAGCCTGGGCAGGCCAGAAACACAAGAGCAGGGGGAGCTCAGGGATGCAGGGCTGGCAAAGACCCAGAGTGGCACTGCCCTTCAGAATGGGGGGACAATGAGCCCCCCGAGCCCTTTGTTGGTACCACAGGAATCCAGGGCTGGGGCACTCATTTGGTGAAGAGGTTTGGTGTCACCAAAGCTGCTGAACAGCTCATGCCACACTCTGTCATCAGGCAGAGAAAGAGAAAAGTGTTTGGACATGCAGGAGAGGCAACAGATCAAGAGACGATTGTGTTACATCACTTGTGACAGCTGCAAATTCTGCTAATTGCTATTGATTGTCAGGAAATTTTATTAGACCAGCACGCCAGCTCAAGTTTAGCCATAAAAATGTGTATTTCAGCTAAGATAATAATCAATGGTAGCCTTTAAATGCTACAAACACTTTTCTGATCGAGCAGATTGAATGCTGTGCTACTGAAGTTGCTAATCCAACGCATTGCCTGGCAGGCACAAGTCATTACCTGCATGAACACAAACTTCTCAGTCCTTCAGCTAAAGGCAGTGGTTTTTTGGAGGCATATTTGGACACTTTATACTGATCATTAATAATGAAGAAAACGAAACAGCAATTAAAGACAGAAAAATATATGTTCTGGCTTGTGGGACTGCTGAGTAACTGCAGTGCTGGTTAGAGATAACAGATGTTGTGGGTGTTCTGCCCTTAAATAATATCCTCCCCATGGTCCTCAAGAAAATGAATGGGCCTAATTTAAATGAAGAGGTTCTTCTGGTTTTGGAAATATCATGGGGATTCATTTTATTGACTCATTAGTAAATTAATTCCTTGAACCTTAAGCTTTTGGATCAATGAAATACATGCCCAGGAGTGTTTGGGGGCTTCTATGACTGTTAAATTCAGTACAATGTTTGGGCTGCTTTTGTTTGTTAATGGATATCTTTGCTTTGGCTGTAAACAAGGAACACTTTCCAGTGGGCATGGAACAGTTTTGGGGATATGGGGGAGGCAAAAAAATTCCCTTGGCCACTTGCAGCACAAGTACAACCATCTTGCAGCTCAGCACATGCCATTCTGTCATCGTGGTGGGCATAGCTGAGCTTGGCCCCTCCTTCTGAACCTTTGGATTTTCTTATTTTCCTCACCCATAGTGTGTCCTTGCCATGTGCTTGCCTCCCTTTGCCTTTTCAAGCAGCTCTGTGTTTGCCAGGCTGGCTTTTCACAGCAGTTGTGTGACAAAGAGTGATGCTTTGCAAAGGCTAGGATGTTTTGCAAAGGTTAAGATGTGTCTTTTCTCTCTCTGTCAGGCGGCAGCAGAGGCAGCTGCTTTCTCATGCCATGTAGGTAAAACATGATGGGTCAGGTTCCCTGGTCTAACCCAGCTGCTCCCAGCCCAGCTCTGAGAGCAGAGTGGTTAGACTGGTTTTAGGTCACCTTCTCTCAGCACTTCTCCTGGCTCTGCCTTAGTCTGAGCTCTGGCAGAGGTCAGGGGGTCTTGGAGGTGCAGGGACTGCCAGCAGCCTCAGCAAGGGTGTGGTGTGATGGTCACAGCTCCCCAGGGGAGACTGGGCGAGCTGTGGGCATTCCAGGCAGCTACAGGAGCCCAAGGTGACCATTTCTCCCTACAGGTGTTGTTCCTAGCCTCCTATCCAGGTCAGAGACACTTTACTCCTTTTGTAGACCTTTGGTGCAGTTCAGGAGTGCTGCAGAGCTTGTACCCATTTTGGATGCAACTCCTCGGTTTGACACACTGTGGTCTCAGTTATGTTTTGGGCTGCTCTGGAGTGAAGTCTTAGGCACTGGAAAGGCATTATGCTCCCTCCAAATAACCTTCCTTGAGAGCTCCCTTCGTTTCCTGGGTCTTAGCCAACCTTAGGATGTTGCGGGTGTTTTGTCTCCTGTAAGGATTTTTGCTTCTGAAGGCTGGGCAATGAACTGGTTTGTGCCAGCTTGGACATCAGCTTAACCCCAAAAATGCCCATTTTATTCTTCCTCATAAGACAACAGAAGACATGATATTCTGCTTTAGCATCTGGAGTAAAGAAACCACCGTTTCCATTTTTTTCCAAAGCCTGTGCCCTAAGAAAGGGCTGGCTACACCAGTGCCTTCTGCACAGCAATGTCCTGCAGAGCTGTAGCTAACCCAGGCTCCTAAATTTCAGGGAATTTCATTTGCTCTCAATTTTTTTCTTTTTATCACAAGCACTAAGGAAATTGGGTGGACTTAGATAAAACTATGTTGATTGCATTATTTTTTTCAGTTACAAATGTTTACTGTGTGTTGGCTAGGATATAAAGTTGTATTTTTTTCTCAGCGTTTCAAAGATAATGATCAAGGGTATTTACTGCAGGAGGATGGCTCTCCTTCTGTCTTCAAACGGGAGCAACAGTTTCAGGCTTTAATCTGCTTTATTTGGAGATCAGGGCTGAAAAATGGATTGTGCATGTCTGTTGAATGCCAAAGTAAAAGCTGTAAATCTTTGTAGTAAGCGAAAAGAACTGATCTAAAATTAGGCAGTTCCATAGGAAAGGAGTCCTGTGGTCTTGCTTGCTGTCCCAGCAGGATCTGGGAAAGTTTGGTGCTCTTATTCGTGTGTTGTACTGGATAGAATAAAAGCAGCCTCATTAGCTCCATATGATAAATTATAGATCTAAAAATACCCATCACATTTAGATGCTGCAATGAAACCAATTTTCACTCAGGAGCAGAAAAAAGAGAAGAATTTGCTAAGAATCAATTGGATAAGACATCTGCTGAGACTGCTGTGCTGTTTCTGCTAAACATTAAGCACAATTAGTTGCTGGTGAAAAATGCCATTTTAACCAGCCCCATAACCAGGTGTGCACCAGGGCCTGTACATGATCACAGAGCTGCTCAGACCTGGGGGTGTCACAGGGAATTCTTGCTTTCTGCTCAATTTTGCACTCTTGTCTTTTCAGAACAAGGACTACAAAATCCAAGCTGACTGTGGACGTATTCTGTGCCTTACTGCAGATATTTCTGGTTGTGCATCATACTTGATGGAGCTAAAGCACTTCCAGACACTTTGGATTGAATTTGCTTTTGCTGCCAGTGACCTTTAGAGATTTACAATTGTTGTCATACTTTGCATGTGAGTTACAGTGCTGAGAGAGGGGGTAAGGAACAGGGAGCTCTGTGGTGTTGGATACCAAGGATGGTGTTGGTGCCAAGGATGCCATGAGAAACTCATGAAGGAAGGCTGGGTGGCCACAGCAAGGGCGTGGAGCCACATTGTGAGGTAAGGACTAAACAACAACTGGATTTTGAAAATCCTGCTGAGTCAAACTTCCACCCAGCAGTTTGGTAGACATTCCTAAAGCAATCTCTTGGACTGAAAGGGGCTGAGGAGCTGCAGGCACTTGGAGAATGGAAGTTTACATTAGCTGTGACAGGTACAGCAACAACAAACTGAAGAATCTCCAAGGTCAAACAAAGCCAGTGAGATACTACATCTTGTTCAGGAGCCACTTTTCACACCACTGTCTGTTGCTTAGAGCCTGGTGGGTGCTTCAGCCAGTTCCTGCCATCAGCAGAGGTTTGTTACTGCAGACCCAGATATTGACATGGGATTGGCTTTGGGTGGAACTGTCCATGCTGCTTTTCTTGCATTTATTCATATTAAGAAATGTGTCAGATAACACACCAGGTTCCCAGTCCAACCCTTCAGGCCCAACAGCCATAGTTCCTTAGCTTTTGACTGTACATGTTATTTTTTTGTCCATGTGCCTCCTACAAGTAAATGGTTTTGATCTCTCTCTCAGTGTGTACCCTTTGCTTCAGCCCTATGCTCCCATGCTTAGTGTAAGGCATAAATCAGCAAAATGAATTAAGGATCCTTTGAGAGCTCTAACGCTTCCAAGTCTTTCAGTGTCTTTATTTAAACAGTCAAGGATGTGAAATGCTTTTCAAACCTTCTGAAGCAACGGTGGTGTGTGCATTGTTTATGTAGGTGATGGCATGTTGCTGCCTTTACAGTTTTACTCAGTCTGCAGGTATTTACTGCAGGCCAGAAGCTTTAATGACAAGGAAAGAAATTTACTCTGTTGCAGACAGAGCTATTAAAAGAAAATTCTTGTCAAAGTAATTCTTATCTCATGACAGGATTGCTGAATTACTGCGTATTACGGGAAAGGGAATTGCAAATGTGTTGGCTCTTCTTCCCATTAGAGCTATTGTTTTATTACAATTGTCGTAAGCGCAACGCGCTTTTTTGTAAAATCTTTTAAAATATGAAATCATCCTGCATTAGGTACTGAACATAAGATAATGTTGTCAAAATTAAAGAGCAGATTGCTCAGACAGGTTGGCAGAGTGAGCAATTCCTTTCTTTGGCTAAGTGCATGTGCCAGACAAAAGCAAGAGTGGAGCACTGAGGAATAACACCTCCATTCCTCTGGGGCACCAGAGAGATAATTCTTCCTAGGAGAGACAGCTCCTTGCACTGACCCCTCTCCTCATCCCATCCCCATGTCATCAGGGTGTAAATCCATGACCACAGAGATGTCTAATGTGGCACTCTGGCCCACAAGCTCATCATGGTGAGAGCTCTCTGTCTCCAGTTAAGGTGCCTGGATGCAAAGGGATGACAATGCTCAAGGTTTTATGTGGTGCCACAGGCCTTAAGGCCTTTTTGGTGCCTTTTTATCTCTGGGTTGTTTTGCATTTGTGTTCCAGCCCAGTTCCTGCCTCTCACCACTCAACCTCTCTTGCCTTCCCTTGCCCATGTGGCCTCAGTGGATGTGGCAGCCCCATTTGCAGATCTGCAGTGCAACAGAGCAGCACAAAAAACCGTGCTCACTTACCTCTGGTTTTAGACCAAAACACTAAATCTAAATGTGCTTCAATTTCTATCGCAAATGTCCAAGGCAATGGTGTGGAAATAATATGTTGCTTAAAAAAGAAATCAGAAGAAATACTTTCCTCAGCCCCTTGCGTATTACAGAACATTAGTCCACTGACACCTTCCTGCAGAAGTTGTGCGGGCTGAGCTTTTTGGTACCGTTCCCAAAGTGTGCCCCAGTGCTTGGGATGTGCCAGAGGAGTGGCTGTGGGTCCATGTCACTCTTCCAGGTGTGTGCAGCAGCATGGCCTGTGCATGTTCAGGGGTTGCTGACCCCAGAGTCTGCAGCAGCCACGACACTTTTCCTTTTCCTGCTCACCAAGGGCGTCATCATCTCTTCTCCCATCTTTAGCTTCTGTCTCCTAAAGCTTCTGCATGATAACAGGACACAAATGTGAAATCAGGAAACTGCCTGATACACCCTGGCTGACCAATTAATCACTGGTCCATGTGCCTTTGGTGACAGGTCCTGATAAACAGCAGTGCCACTAAACTCTTCCACTTCCCACTGCTTATGTTGCCCAAAATCCCTCTCCATGAGCTCACCCTCCCCTTCCCAGCACAGCACCACACTCCAGCAGCAGCCAGCTCAAGGACACAGCCTGGAGTGTCCCTCCAGAGGTCCCTCTGCTAAGATGATGGGCCGTTCTCTTACTGTAATGTGTATTTTTGTCCCCTGCTAGATCTATACCTGCAGCTGATTGTTACTGCCTGGGGCAGGGTCCCCTCCAGCCCTGGGAGGCAGAAACCAGCTGAAGTCAAGCATGCACCAACCCCTTGGTTCGTGCCTTGATTTGCCTCCTGGGATGAGGACAAGGACCCAGCTTGATACAGAGCCTTTCTGCTGACCTGGCCCCTCCTGTAAATGGTGTAAGAACAGGAAACCATTTTCCTCCTCTTTAAAGTTTTGGTGTAACTTGAGAGTCAAGCTTTATGCAGATCGGAACATGTTAGTAATGTCTGGAAAGTAATTATGGCATGTATTATTATTTTAATATTTACCAAGTGCTGACAGAGTAATGCTTTTATTAAATCTTTAGGGAGAGTGAAATACATACCACAAGGCATGGTGAGATGAAGATAGTATTCTGAAATCATTCATTTAAAATTCAATTTTACAGTCACTTCCCTGTGATCTACCTTTAATCATATATTGGTTTCTTTGCATCTTAAATTATATAAGGTGGCTAATGATTCTAACTTAAAGTTCTTTATGGAAGAATGCAAATAATATTTCTGCCTAGCCGAGGCATGCTGTGAACTTCTTACTGAAAAACAATTTATCACTATATGGAAGTGCAATGGAACTTTGCTGCAAGCTTTAAGTCTTTCTTTTCACTTATTGCAATTGTGCAAGAGCAATATGCTGAGGGTTATCAGCAGATCTCTATGTTTAAAATGGAGACTATGAGATTAAATAACTTATGCCTCTGATTTATTTTTCTCTACAATGAGGAGAATCCACTAAAATAATCTTGCAAAATCAAAGAGCAGAATTTCAATATTCCTCATGTCTAATACTTTGGATAATCCAGTACAATTCAATCCAGATTTTCAACTGGTTTTTTTTTGTTCAAAGAATCATTTTGTTGCTTGTATCATAACCAAGCATCAGCATTGGACTTTCTAATGCAACTTGCATACTCCTCAGAGAATGTACAGTCTTCTGTGACTTGTCACCTAAGGGAATGCATTTCTTTATGAAAAAGCATTGAGTTTAACTCATTAATGGGCTATCAAAGTGATTGTAAGGATTAGTGAACTTGATTTATATGCTCCATGAAGATTTGAGTCACAGTGTTGGTGAACCACTGAGGCTGGGTCCTGGAGTAAATGTTTGTGATGTGTCCAGTCTAGTCTTCACTGTAACATTTGGTAACTCAAGCAATTGGCCCTTGACTATTTTAATTTAAAACATGTCCTCAGACTTGAGAGAAAAATCTATAGCAATATAATTACATGAATATATGAACTTCAAGACAGCTGAGGGACATACATAAAATCACTGAGAAGCCCACAGTCTAAAAGAAATGAGTAGCTGATAGGTGGAGTTCCCTGACATCTGGATTTCACTACAGCAAACCATTGTGGAAACCTGACTGGGTTTCATTTGCTCATATCCCATGGCTTCAGCTAAAACTTTTAGGTTTTATACTTTGTTTTAATTCCCAGGTTATTAGTTGCCAATACAGATAAGATGCCTTAATGTGCACGAGCTCTCCTTCCATTGCATTTCGTTAGGAAGATATCATTCCATTTCAGCCACACATCATTAAACATTTCAAAGCATATCCAGAAAGGCAGTTGTATATATGAGCCACGTTATTACAGGTAATATATTTTGCTGAGCTGCCCAGCCCTGCAGATAAAGAGGCGGCTCTGCCCTGGCCGCTGGCACCTCTGTGTTCAGGGCACACGCAGCATCCATCGCTGTTAAACACAAACTCTGTCACATTTTCAACTTCTTTTTCTTTGCCTCTCCACTCCCACCCTTCAGACAGCAAGGCTGCGTGCCTGCCTTTGCAGGGGAAGAGAACAGACTGCAGCCTGAAAGCCAAAATCCTCAGTCAATACAAGGATGAATGCTTCAGCACCAGAGCCCTCGTGTAGTTATTTGTGTGAGAGTGAAGTTCAAAGGCAGCGAGCTACAAAACACTGCCAACCCCCTCGGTGTGAGAGGATGGGGAACTGAGCCCTTAATCCACACTGGGCTGTGTGGGCAGCACTCACATCGATGGATTTCAGCTTTCCCCGGAATTGATTAGCACTGCAGCACTGCTCCGCTGCCTGTCTGGGTCTGAGCGAGCCCTGTATCTATTACCAGCCATTCCTATCCTCAGAGAACCTCTCTCAAAGTTCAGCACACTGAAGTTGCCCACAAGGCAGCATTATTCTAGTCAATACAAATATAATAAAAGCCAGCAGGAGAGCGGGCAGGCTCCTTACACTGAACGAAAGCTCAGGGGAGATGTGATTTCTTAGGATAAGCAGCAAATACACAACTGCCCTCAGACACAAAAATCACCAGGCAGTCAGTACCACACCGAAGGTATTTTGTTTATTTTTTTTCCCAGCACTTATGCATCTGGGCTTCCTCAGAGACCTTTTCTGCAGCTGTATGTCAGATTAAACTTAACACCATTATCACGGTGAAGGCAAGAAGTCTCTATTAAGAGACTCCTAGCTGGGCACACATGCCGGCATATTAGTTTTCCAGACACTGTAGTACAACTGCACTAAGCCACTGAGCTGGCTCAGATATGTAAGGTCCTCCACAAATCAGAAGATGCTCTCAGGTGCTTCCTCACTGTGTGGTGCAGCCCCACATGGGCCAAGGCTCAGTGGTGCAGAACTGGTTTGGGTAATCACAGCAACAGCTGACTGGGGAGGGGGAATCTGTGCTGGCCTGGATTGCACGTTCATATAGTCATAGGATATAGAAGGGACAGAGCACAGGGTTATTTGGAATAATTGAGCAAACCGGCTTTTTAAAAAATATTATTCTTTGAGGGAAGGTAAAGAGAAATTTAGTCTTGATTCATTTCTCCCAGGCTCCTTTCCTGTGGTGGTGAAGTAAGCGCTCTGTGCTATTGTGAGCTTTATTAGATGGCTTCTCACACACTTAAACCTAATCCTTCAGACAGGACATGTCTACAAATCCTATTCTTTAAACATGCTTTGGCTCCTGGTGATTTACTCTTTCTTGGCCATCCATGCACCTATTTTTCATATTTATCCACTTTAAATTGCATTAGCACCAACATTACACCAGTGTGCAGCTCCTGGTATGGCTGTGCCCCACCCTCCTGAGCAGAGCACCCTGCTGGCTGCCTGCAGCAAGGAGTGGGATTTAAAGGAGGTTTTTCTTGAGCCAGTTACTGTAGCTGGATTAAAGAACTGACATAACTATCACTGCTTATGCTGGCCTGATAGATTTACTGTGATTCTTTCTCTAAAAGTCACATTTAGAAGGATCCTGGTGGAGTGTCTTTGCACATGTCTAGAACTGCAGCTAATAGAGCAACACGGGGTGCTTAAATGTGGTGCTCTGGGTGTAACCAGTGTTGGCACAGCTCTGGGAGGAATTTTCTCCCCTTTCCAACACACAGTCTGTTGCAGAACTGTCCTTGACCCCATGGGCTGTTCATCTGCATCTGATGGACTGAACATTGACTATTTCTGAGTCAGAAAACAGGATTTTGGTGGGGGAATTGTTGGAATGGGGCTATCAAATCCTACTCCCTCTGTCTTTAAAAGCTTTCTCTGTGTCTGCATTACTTCCCTTCCATTTGCAAGTACAAAAGAGCAGCAACAAGAAACTCTCAAACCAAATGGAAAAGGAATAGCATTGCCATGAGACAAAGCATTCACAGCCTGGACCTGCTCTATGCAAAGCAAGGTCTCCCCTCAGCACACAGCCTGGCCAGGATTAGAGAAAACCCCAGGATTTTCTTTTCTAATCCTAAAAGCTGTTATTTGTGTTTGATAAATAAACAGTTGCTTTTATATACCAGTGAATGGTGTAAATGATAGCAATAACACCCCAAGGTGCTGGCAAACAAATTGTATATTTCAAACGGTGGGTAATGAGGGAGTTGGGGAGGAGCTTCATTAACTCTGCCACTATGCAGCAGCTGAGTTTTGTCAGTCCAAGAGCAGAGCAGAGAAAGAAGTGCACGTTCCCAAGGGGGCCACAGGATGATAATAGTGATGGTACAATTTGTGTGGCTTCGCACCCTGGGCACCATCACCCACCAGGGAACACAGCGGGACAGGGGGAAGAGAAGGGGCCCACAGAGGAAGCAGGAATGGAAGGAAAACTGTGATCCTCAGAGAGATCTTGGAGGCAGCAGAGGGAAGAGGAGCATCCTGGAGAAGTCTGAATGTGGCAGGAGTAGGAGTGGGTTACATTTCACTCCTGGTTTGATCACACAGGAAGAATTGCTTTGGCACCAGCATCTATATGGGCAAAGGCTGTGTCATATGTGCAGCTCCCATGGAATCAACCCCTGGCCACAGGCAGCAAGGAGCAAAAGGGGAGACACTGGTTTGGCAGGAATTTGGGGTACATACCTGAGTGTAGTTTGCTGCTGGCAGCACCCCATAAAGGCAGCACAAATATGCAGTTTTCAATACTGAGACTGAATACAGAAAAAAATCCCTCAATTCCTCCATGAAGTCAGATAACTCCCAGCAAGAAAATTCCTTCCCTCTCTCCTAGAGCAGCTGCTTCATTGAGGTAATTCAGACACCTCCATTCCTGCTCTGTAGGATGCTAATGGATGGAGATGCTTTGCAGAGGGGCTGAGTCCCAGCACATGCTGAGTCCCACCTGTGCCATCTCCCCTGCAGGCCCCGACTGTGGGCGACTGCCTGGGGAGGGAGATTTGGGAAGCCCAGAAACCTCCCTGCTCTTCATTTGCTCTTTGTTTCTGTGCATGCTGCTGCAGAGGAAAAAGCCATCAAGCCTTTCAGAGGGAGCAGGGATCGATGCCACACAGATCAAATCAGCAATTGGGAAACTTTGGGTGAAAGTGTAATACTGTGAGTGCCTCCAGTTTGGTTTCATTCAAGTCCTGAGGTTTTAGTACGATGCCAATTTTAGCTTAAATTGTCTGACAGCTCCTCTTTGTGAACAGGAGCAATATTGACAGAATGGTACTTTTTGAAAGATGAGTGATTTCTTTTTTTCCCCAGAGGAAACACACTCCATGTGTAACGGGATGATGCTGTTTCTTTTCCTTCTGAACTAAGGCTGCTTAAAATGAAAGTCTGATATCTGGCTTTCATTACAGTCATGGCTTTGAGTTTTCTGGGAAAATAGGTATTAGCTATAGGATCTGAGGCCATGCTATTTTAGGGAGGTTCCCCTTGGAGTTACTGTTCAGGTGCCTTGTCTGGGAAGCTCGATGGAACACGTGCCCTGGGCAACTCCTGGCTAAATCCCAAGGGTCCCAGGCAAGGAAGGATGAAAATCATTGCATTTTAACGGGGCTCTCCTTAATTATTCTCTTGAGCTGAAGGGAACCATGGTGTATTAAGTGATGTCAGTACCATAAAGCAGAATGTGACCTCGAGGGAGATGAAAAAACCCTTCACATGTGCAAAGGCAGGGCCAAAGGGACCATTCCCACTTCCTGGGTTCTCAAAACCTGCATCCTAAATCCCAGCCAGCTGTCCCCTGGACAGAGAAAACTGTTTATGCTGAGAAAGAACAAACTGACAAGTGTAAATTTCTCTGCCAGGCTCCTTTTTCCTTCATCATATTATTTTCTTACATCTTGTCATTCATGCCATGCCATGACAAGTAGCAGCAAGGAGTGAGCAGCTATCAGTGAGTCCTGAAATCACAGTATGATGGTAAATCACAAAGGCAGAGAGGCTCTGTCACCTCTGCAGCTTGGAAAGGGTGGGTGGGTTAGTGGACACTCGATTTCCACCCAACTCTCCTGCCTGTGACCTGCCTGCTGCAGGGAACTGCTTCCCTGGCCAGGGGTAGATAATGGGAATATTCCACACTCCGTTACACAATGCTCTGACATATTCTGCCTAAGCTCAACGAGATCCAGAGATAGAAAAGTTGGTGTCATAATGAAAATTGTAATTAAAGTTTTGGTCAGATTGAATCCATTACATCTCTCCCAAGTACCCAGTATTGATTTCAGCCCCAGCCCCAGGGGTATGTAGTGTGATACCTCTGTAATCCTGCGAGCACAGACCTAAGCCCATTGCACATGCCATTTGTGTGGCTTAAACCCAAGAAAATGCTTCCAACCAACTTCGGCTCTGTAGGATTCCTGTTTTATTGACTCTGAGCAAACGCGAGCAAGCAGAAGCTGTATCTGCCACAAGGAAGATGGCTTTTGAGACACAAGCTGGAAATAGAAGGGCTATTTTGGCTATATTTTTGTGTTGGCATAAAACTGCAGCAGATTGCATTATTCAGTGGGTAATGTAATGTTAATGCAGCCCTGTAGCTGGGGGCGAGAGAACTTAAGGTTTAATCATTTTGTAATGCACTTACATTGCCCATTTTAGATTTGTCAGCTGTCATAAATGAACTGCAGTTTTATCCCGGGACTATATATAGAATTACTATTTATATTTTTTTTCATCTGCAGCTTATGCTGTTTAAATGAAAAAAAAAAAAAAAAAAAAAAAAGAAAAAAAAAAAAAAAGAAGGAAAGGAAAGAGCCAGGATGGAGTGAGGGGGGATGCGCCCTTGGCTCTGCTCTGTTCAGAAAATTCCTCAGTGCTTCCCTGCAGGAAAACGCTGCCTTCACCTAAGCCTCAGCTTAGGTAGCTGACATTTTCAATTAAACAACACCCATTTTCAGCAGACTTTTAATGTTGTGGGGAGTGAGGCACGGGAATGTTGCATGTGGAAATACAGCCACATAGAAATGGCAGTTGGTGAACTTCTGCTCTGTGTCTCTCGCATCTCTCATTCATAAGAGCCAAACTCCAGGAAATCCCCTCCCATGGCATCCCTGCTCACCAGTTTTTATTGAAAAACCATAATATCCTTTCGCATTCTAAATTCTGACTAAAAGCCACCCACGTTACAGCTTTTTGTATACATATTTTTAGCAGCTCTCAAACAAAGACAATTCCTCCTCCTGCTGCCACGTCCTGCTGCTTTCCCTGCTGTGGCTCCTCACAGCATCACTGGAAATCTTGTGGCGTGTTGCAGACTGCCCCAGTGCTGATTAGTGTCCTTGCCAAGAAAAGAAAGAAGGGGTTTGCAAATGGATTTGCTGCTCCTATCAGCTCAAAGTACTTGAATGTGTTTGCTTTTTTGGGGCAGCCATTTGAAAAAAATCTGAGGGAAACTTGAGAAAGTAGAACGTCCTGCTGGCCTTAAATTCCAAATATTCCCATTGTCTCCTCTTTTAATCAAATTCTTGCTCTGAAAGTGGTTTCTGTAGGGAGTTTTGCCTGAACTGTTCTCTCCACTGCTACATCCTACAGGCCAAAGGAATTCTTTTCTCCAGCAATAATAATCGATGTTTTTTAAGAAGCAAGAATACCCCTGTTTTCATCCATAGCATTTACCTACAAAGAACATGATAATTTATACAGCAAATGCAGCCTGTGCTTCCTGCTGGACAGCCTGATTTATCGACTGTGCATCTGTTTCATATAAAGTGCCCTGAGCAGAACAAAAACCTCCATTCTAGCAAAACCAGGACAGTTTCTCCAGTTTTCAATAGATCATGTTCTACCTGTGGGATACCTTGTTAATGACTATACACTAAATCCAGAGGGAGTTTTCCTTTTTCTTTTTTTTTTTCTCTTTCCTTTTTTTTATTTGTAACTAGCCATCCCAAATATTCCGGGTTTCTGGGGCTATTTTAATACCCTTGTTGCTCAGGCAAAACTCCTCCTCATTTCTGAGAGCGTTTGGCATTAGTAAACTGGCTACATCAAATATCTCATTAGTAACACATATCTCATAAACCAGCCTCGTAAAACCATGAGGCAAAATCTTCCTTCATTCTGCTTGTAGTTTACATCTTTGCCTTTCCTAGCCAAGTTTTTTTTCCTGCACAGGATGCAGCTGAATTTCCATTAAGGAGCCTGATTTCTATATCCAGGGAAAATACCTGGATCCCCTCTATGGGAAAAGCTTCCTTAGAATCATAGGTTTGGGTTGGAAGAGAAGCAGAGGACATTGGCCCAAGCAGGACAGTGAAGGAAGTGAAGGACTGACAGCTACAGAGGGGTGGGATGAAGTTCCAGCAGAAAATGCTGTTCCCCCTTTGAGCCCATGCCTTCCTGGAGGAGATCCCAGCCCCACATCTCCCCTCCCTGAGCACAGCCAGCACAGCCTTGCCACAGGGAAATGCTCCTCACTCTGCTGCCAACCTCTCCCTTTGAATCTTCAGCACTAACTTTCCCCAAACCACCTGAGGTTTTAGGAAACTGAAGGATGGGAGAAAATCCATGTTCCCAGTGCAGCTCCACTGAAAATGTGTAATGCAGCCAAACCAGGCCCAGGGGGCCTGTGTCTATCAAAGGCACTGATACAAAGCCAAAATCATCGTTTGAAGCCTTAAATTGATGTAACTGGGAGTAGAAATTGTTTTTTTACTGAGGGCATAATTCATGCAGGAGGATGCTTATAGCATCCAAAAGGCTTTAAGCTAGTGTTACAATACTGGCAGTGAATACAGAGGTGTCTAGGGAAAAGGGAGCATATTCCTGTAAAACACCACCACAGGGAGCTGTGACAGAGCTGGATCTCATTTCCTACCCTGTGGGCTGGACCCTCACTGCATCTGCATCCCCCTTATCCCCCAGCCTTGCCTGGTGAGCTCCAGCCATGCCAGCATTCCTCAGGAGAGCTGTAAGGTCTTTGCAGCACCAGTTCCATCTCAGATCCACTGTCCCCCCAACATCCCACTGAGTGGAGTTCCCTGAAGAGGACTCGGGAGCTGGACCTGGAGCACATGGCTCTGAGGCACACACTGCCTCTCATCTGGGGTTTTTCCTGGATGATGGCAGTCTTGATTTCTGACAAGACCTCTTCTCCCCACTGCAATATAAATTGCCATGTAAAAACATCACAGATGGGATGAGCGAAGTCCTTGACCTTGTTTCTTTGCTGCACAAAGCCAGGTGGTGCTTCTGCCAGTTCCTCTATTGCCAGTCAGGAATCAAACAGTTCCCTGTCATTAAATTGCCAGTCCTTTGTCCCTGGGCATAGTGCAAAATAAAGTCACCTTTCCAACAGTTTGCCAACTGTTGAGGCATGTTGCTATTTCAGTGTTATCTGCAGAGTTATTGGCTTTGCCCAGGTGACGTGTCACCGAGCTGCTGGGCCAGACCTTGGGGACGGACCCTGCATGTGACACTGCTCTGCAGGGGACAGGGAGAAGCCCTTGGGCTTGGTTTGCTTGTTCCTCTTCTCCTCAGGAGGAATGCCCCAAGCTCCACCTCACCCTGCCACAAGTTCCCAGGACACGTGGCAGCAGCACAGGGTGTCCAGGGTGCCATTTTGGGCTTCTTCCTACAAGGAATTCTTTCCAAAATACTTTGGTCTGTGGTGGTTGTGTCTATCCAGTGTTTTCTAAGGGTAGTTTCTCTTCCAGACTTTTTTCAGCTGCTTTGTCTGTCTTTCTGATGCCTTTGCCAGTCTGGCCAGGACTGAATTTGGCCCCTGACAGACACTTCTGCATTAATCAGAGATTTGCCTCAGTGGCAGGGTTGTTCTGACGTCTAATTAAGTTTACAGTTTCTAATTAAATTGATTTGAGATCCTGGGGTGGAAGGTCTTTTAAGAGAAATCATATATTAAAAATTTAAGATTTTTTTGCTCCAACAACCTTTTTGTGTAAAACTAATTTTAACATCGAGACATGAAGGATGAGTAATCCTTTCTCAGGCTTTGGCAATGTTAGCCCAAGCTTTCTCTCATTCACCTTTATCAGAGAAGCAATAAAAATTTGCTAATCACCTTGACAAAGGTACTCATGTCAGGGTGAAATATGTGGCAGTTGTATACAGCCAGGATCAAAAAGAATAAAGTTGCTGGATTGAGGAGATGTGAGAGACCCACACTGCAGCTGTTTTGCCCCTCTTCCTGTGGTAGTTTTTAATCCCAACCCCCAGCTAATTAATAAGTGGTATTTGAGAGGGTATCTCACATCCCACTCCTGAGCCAGTCACTTCGAACAGGCTGTCACTGTGAGTTACACACCATCCTCAGTCAGATAAACTTTATAACTTCATAACTTCATTTCTTGAGACTCAATCAACCAAATCAAATATTTCCTGTGGAAGATTTGATTAAATGTCATTAAGATGTGGCAGAGAAACTTTCAAAATGATGAAAATTGACCAACTCACTCTCCTTGCTTTTGTATGTCAAAGTTATCTGAAATCTTAATAAATCCTAATCAATGCTTACTTTATACTCACACATAAAAAACCCTTCAAGGGCCTCCCTTGGGAGACTTTAAAGGGTATTTGGGGTCAGACCAGGTCCTTACAAGGTGTTTCCTCCAGGGCCAACTGCACATTTGCCCATTTTCAGTCCTAGAGAGCAGAGAGCCTCATTGCCTTTGTGCCCTGCTTGGGTTACAGCTTTTTGTGATGGGAACTGAGCCAGCCCATTGTCATTTTGAGGGTCCCCTGAAACATTATCTCCCCAGTCTTGTCTTTGGAGAAATGCTGAGGGTTGGACTGATACCTCATTTAAGATTGCTAAGATAATGAGAAGGAGAGCTGTGGATTGAGATATGAGATCCAGAACTGTGATGCTCCTGTCCTGCTTCACTTGGTTATGCTCTGCTCCCAATACCTGGACAACTAATAAATGCTGTTTGATGGGTTTTATCATTTAAAGTAACAGAAAACTTTACCTCCTCCATGGCTCTTGCCTTTAGAGATCAGTAATATGCAATAGAAAAAGAACTCAGAGGGTCATGGATTTTTAACTGGGAGATTTTTTTTCCCCCAAAATAATGACGAGTTATTGAAAATGCTTTTTTTCACCTTGAAAAGAGATGTTTTGATAAAGCTTTTTTAATACTCTGAAATGTTTTTGATGTTTAAAATGAAACTGCTTTCCAGATATGCAATCTGAACCATGTTCTTGATGTTGAAAGGTAAAATAATTATAAAATAGAATTATAATAATGCCAGAGAGGAAACAAGAAACATTTCAAACTAATGTAAGCAGATTCAGGATGGACCTTGTATGAATTTTCTTTCACTTTCCAGCTTTCATTCCTTTTGTGCTAAGCTAAAACAGAAATATTTCAGCATCTGCCACATGCAAAACCATTTCCTTGCCCAGCTCTAATTGCTCGATTGAATTATTTGCAGACAGATCACAACTCCTTTCAATTAATCAGTTCCATGAATGCCTTTTTCCCCCAATCCCTGACCCACAGCTCATTCATGGACCCCATGCTTGTGCTGATTTAATTAGCCATGTAGCTCACGTGCCCTGCGAGGGTTTCCTGTTTGCACAGGCCCTCACTTAAGCTCAGGATTTGCATACAGCTCCTAATTCTCCCTGAACATTCACCCTTCCAAAACCTTTTCTGCCTCTGACCTCCCATGCTGGGATCCGTGTGGGAAGCCGATGCACTAGGAGCATGAACCCAGCTGGAATGAATTTGTTTAAAAAGCTGAGAGGACTTTCACTGAGGTTTTTTTGGAATTGCTCACCCAGTCCTAATTGCTTTATAAATTTAATGGAGTTAATTCTGGCCACTGGGTGCTGGATAAGGGGTCTAAAGGCAGCACAGAGTCACAAAGCCTCATCTCTTGGCACAGGGAAAGTGCTGAGGAGAAAAATGAGGAGCAGGGAAAAGACCTCATTCAAGTGAGACTTTAGATTCCTCTGCAGTAAGTTGGAGGCCAAGGTGACGTTCCTGGAAATTTTTGAATTTCAACTCCCATAAGCCATAAAGGTGGTAAGGAAATGGGTTTTATTTGTTATTGTTGTTTTGGTCTACTCCCTTGCTCACAAGAGCTGGTTACTGTAAACTACAAGAAAATCAAGGCTGCCAAGATATCACAGTGGTTCGTGAAAAACTGTTGAGTCTGGTTTTGTGAGGTTTTTGTCTGTGTGTTTCTTGTTTACTTGGTTTTGTAGGGTTGCCATAAATTCCAGTTTAGGGTACATCTGCAGTTCTCCAGTTCCTTTGTCAGTGGAAGAAATCTTTAAGTATGTTAAACCTTTCTGCTGCTGATTACTGCAGGGGGGTTTACTGCAAGGTAAATCTGCATTTTAAAAACAGGAATGCTATCCAGGTGGATGTTTCTGATATGCATCAAAGGCTATATCTGATAATGTTCTTTGCAATTGAGGGTGACAATAATTGTAGGAAAGAAATTGGTCTATTTCTGTGCATAACCCAGAATATTAATTTCTCTGATCAAACCAAGATTCTGAAGAACAAAATACTAAAATTGCTTAAGATGAGGCTTAACACTCAATCAGCCAAATTCCCTTTGTGTCTCTTACCTGCTCACCCAGAAATGGGCTGTAATCTGCTTTTGTATATGGATAAGAAGAGTGAGGAGTGGGGTAATTCACAGAAAGAAAAGTATATTTGCAAAATATCTTTTCCTGAAATGTTGCCCACAGAGTCATGCAAAGTTTAACTGCTAAAGAATCCCTTCAGAGCCTGGCCTGGTGCAAAGGAAGGTTGCTCTGCTGTTTTGCTGCCCCAGGCCATGCACGAGCTCTGCCTCTGGTTTGTCCCCTGCTCTGGTCTCAGTTACTGTAAGCAAAGCCCCAGCAGCCAATTCACAAAATTAACTTTGGAGAGATCTGGCTTTACTTCTAGTTCTTAAGCACCAGGGCTGTCATTTGACAGGGCTTGTTGTGGATCAGCTCAGACTGGGCTGGGCAGTCCTTGGCCACAGCAGGGCAGTTGCAGAGAATGAAGAGCCAGGCCATAGCTCAGAGTGTCAAGGAGAACAATAAAACCTTATCAAGGAGGAATCACAAGCACCTAATGAGAATCAGATGCAGCATAAAGAGGCCACGGGCATGCTCTTATCCAGATGCACAGGGAATTATGTACATAAACAGTGGATAATTTGGTTTTACATATTATTTTTCATCCAAAACTTCAGGGAGAAATGACTTGGTTACTGGAAGTGGTGTGTAGGAAAGCTGCTGTTAAGCAGAGATTGCTCCCACTGAGCTTGGGGTGATGGAGCTGCCCTGGGGGACCTGACACCTACACTTGGGGTGGTCTGGAACAAACATCACACAGTCCCCTGAGCAAAGTGCCCAGCTCTGGCTGGGACCTTGCAAAGGAGAAGCCTCTGGGTCAGGAGGGTTGAGCCAGAGTCCCCCATAGTGGGGCAGACAGTGGTGGTGTGGGGCTGTGGTCCCTCAGCACAGACAGTCCTGCTGCTGGAGCTGTGCCATGGACACGTGCAGAGGTGGCTTTGGATCCAGTCTGAGGGCTGAAGGAGGGTTCTGCCTGCTGTGCTTCCTGCTTCTGATCTTCTGGTTTCCAGGCTGGAGGCTCAGAAGGCTGTAGTGCATTAGTGGGAGATTTCCTTCCCACATGAAAAGGAAGTTGCTCCCAGCTTTGCCTGCCTTGTGCTACTTGTGGTTGCACATATATGACTGCATTTGTTGTGATAAATGCAAGAAACCCTGGACTTAAATGCAGAGGGAAGGGTGGCTGTCAGTCAGCCCAGAAGGGCTGGAAGGCAGATGATCTTGGTGTTAAGTCTTGCTTGGCCTTGGTGAGGTATATAAAGCTGGGCAAATTGCAGAAACCCTTTGCCTTTAAAATGAAACATGCCTTGGGCTTCACCTCCTAGTGCAAGGTACCATAAAGGAGCCTTGTTTGATGTAATGGAACCATGTCTCCTCTTCTGAGGCTATTTGAGGTTGCCTGACTTGTTCCCAGGATTGATATTCCCAATCTGGTTTAAGAGGGATCAGTCTAACCCCTGCACTGCAGAAGTAATTTCACTCAATGGGACTTGCTCTCCCCACGGATCCAAACCTGCCTGACAACCTCATTCCTCCCCACCACAGAGCTGACTTCACAAAACCCCTCTCACATGCACCACAGAGCAGGCAACTGCTTTGAGCCAGCCCAGAGCTGTGTGTTACCACCAGCCCTCTTGCCAGGAAGGCTTTTTACCCTGTGCTGGTGTCTGTGCTGACACAGAGCAGTCAGTGCTGCTTGGAGAGAAGAATTATGTTTGGGCAGATCTGCAGAAGTGTAAATGCTGCTGCTTCTCACTGGGAAAGTGATGCCCTCAGAGATTTGGCCCTCTGTTTCCCATGTAATTTGGTCTGAAATCCTTTCCCAAGGTTGCAGCTTCCCAGTGTCTGTGCTCCAGGAACACCACAGGGTGACCAGCCCCCTGCTGCTGGTACCCAAAGGGGAGCCCAGCATCCAGCAGAACCCAGCTCCATCACTGCCAGACCTGCAGCGCTGCAGGAGCTGTGTAGTTGAACCAGATTTGTGTTAATTGCCTACTTACCTGTGAAAACCTTAAGGTTCAGGATTAAGGGCAAGGAAATTATACTCAGGGGATATTTTAATGAGCAGAAAAACCCATACTTTGTTTCACAAGTCACTTTTTTTACATTAAAACTTCCTGGGCTTATAATTAGAAATTTAATGTTTTGTGAACTGCAGTTGTTCAGAAACTGTGGGGGAAATGGTTTATTTCCCAGCTGCCCTCTTGCTTAATGAATCCTCTCAGGTTTGTTTTCCAGTGGTTAATAACATAGCACTTATGCCCACCCTGTCTCATAGAGGAATATTAAATCTGTAGGGCACTTCTGATTATTTTATATATATATGTATAAATTCAGGCAGTCAGTGGACCATAACTAATGCAAGTGTTCAGTTGTTTGGGGGCACAGAGAGTGCAGGAAAGGTAGACAGTGTGGGGACCATGGGCCCCCCAAGGACTGTCACCCTCCTGGTTCATGGGAGCCAGTCTGACAGGCAGGGTGGCGTGGGGGGACATTCTCAGGGCAAGGGCTGTCTCTTCCAGAGGCCGTGGCACCATGCAAAACACTTAATAAATGACACCATTTAGAGGCAATTAGGTGATTGTACCTCTCTGCTGTGCTCCCGAGTTCAGCAAGCACTCCAAGCTCTCAGGCTTAAGCAGGTGTTACCTTCATCTCTGTAAAGCCCATTTTTTTGAAAGAGTCTTTTCATTACATGTTTTTTCCTCTCTTTAAATCCAGAAACTGTGGCAGGAGAGCTGCTGGCTGTTTTCTGCTCCTCCCAAGGGCACCCAACTACCCTGCCCTTTCTAATATCTGCAGCCACAGCCCATGCCATGTCATTTTAATGCACAGCACTCCCCATTTCGGGGGTAAATCACATATGGTGGTGAGGCTTGGGGTGTGTAGAGACATCTCCCTTACAGTGCTGTTGCAGACACCACCACTAAAGGAAGCTGCACAGGGAGGAAAGAGTCAGAAATAGCAACCAAGAGGCTGGGTATAGCTTCAGACTGACTGCCTCCTCATTAATCTCAGGGCAAAGTCACTTAAAATAATCCTGACCTTCCATTCCCCATCCATTTGCAAGAGGCTGTCTAACTGTTCTGTTCCATGGCAAAGGACCGTGGGCTGCCTAGTTCTGCAGTGAGCTGGGCTCATAAAAAGAAAGGCTGATGGGGCTTGGACTTGGCACTTTGGAGCTCAGGTGACTATTTGGCAGGGAAAAGGTGTTTATCTGAGCTGGGTGGATTGCAGGAGGGCACATTTTTGGGTCTGGCTGTGCACACTTTTCCCTCTTGAAGGAAGCAGCTGTAAGGGAGAGATGTCTAGCAAGAAGGCAGCAGCACAATGAGCCTGAAGGATGCCTGGCTGCAGGAGGAAGCTTGCAACCAGAGCAGTAGGTTTCTCCAATCTGGAAGCTGGGTTTTTAAGCACAGAAGCTGGCTCCTCAGTGGAAACATTTGGGGAACAGCTGGTATCAGCTATCACTGCTCCTCCTTGTCCATGGGGATGGATTGCACTGCTGTAAATCACTGCCTTGGCAGCAGGCCCTGTTCACACCCCATGCCTTGGTAAAATCGTAGGCTGGGAGTGGAAGTTGTAGAGCATCAATCCTGGCTTTGTGCCACCTGGGAGTGAAAGCAATCCTCGGGTACCATTGGGTGAACTTTCTAGGAGGTTTTTACTGCCTGAGAAGTGGTTGTGAGGGACAAGCAAATTTAGATCTAACCCACATGATCTACATGTAGCAAAAATCCAGATACACCCAGAAGGAAAGAAGGGAAATTAGGACAACAGAAGTTGATGGGCTGAAAACTTAATTAACATGTTGAAAAATTTGACCTGATCTCAGGCTTTTTCCCTTTCTCTTTTCCTTTGTTGCTATTGGTTTGGGTTTTAATATTACTGCTTAGGATAAATTTTGCTCTGAAATTAGGAATAAATTAGATCAGCTACATGTCAAGCTAATGTGTTAATTCTGTTGCAACACAGTGGAAACACAATATAACAGAATTCTCCCCATGTACCTTCGTCTGGTTTACTCCAGGGCTCAGCTAATAATCCTGCAGCCCTGTAGCTTCAAGAAACCAAATAACAGCTTAAAAGTTTTCTCTTTATTGCATTCATCTGTTGTGCTGGGATGAGGAGCAGCTCCTTGTGATACACTTGGAATAACACATCTGCTGCTGTGTTATTCTGTTCTGTGTATTCTGTCCCAGCCCCTTCCCTTGCTTTCCAGGGCAAACAAGAAACAGAATAACAAATAAAGCCATGGTTGCCATTGTCAGTGCCAGCTCCTTGTGCTGCAGGCTGGATGAAATACCCACACAATCATGGCACCATCCCATATTTATTTAAAAATATTAAACTATTTATAATGGAGGGGTCATCAGCATGCTGCATTCATTAGCCAGGGCTCCAGGGAAGAGACGGCAGCGAGCAAAGAACACAAACAGGCTCTACACAAAAGGAGCAGAGAAGCATCCCTTGGAAATGTCAGAGCTGAGCAGCAATTAAAACCAGCAAAAGTTAAAATACAGGGAATTCCAATAGTCTGAGTGCAGCAGCCAGTCCTGACTGTGGAACCAGCAGCCAGATCCCTGACAGGGAACCTATGGTGGGATTCCCATGGATGCAAGGATAGACTGTAAGGTCTGTGCTGCACAGTAAAACATGAGGGGATTTTCTTTAGGAAAAGAAGGATTAAATTGCTGCTCGTGTGGAGAACCAGCAGTGATGGAGGCAGGCAGGTGTGCAGCAGGTTGGGGAGGGAGTCAGGGCTGGATTCATGCCAGGGTTGCATCCTGCATGATGCTGAGCTTCTCTCCACACTGTGAGGAGGCTGCCAAGCTGCACACAGGTGAGTGTGAGGTTTCTGCCAAGAGGAGGTTGGAAAACATCACTTGAGGGGAAGAGACTGCTCTGCATGACATGGTGTGAGTCCAACATTGGCTCAGGCTGCTCAGAAATGGCCATTTGACCTTGCAAAGCACTTCTGGGCATCTCAGGGTAAGTGGTGTTAGAGTCAATGGATGAAAGGAGGGAGTGGGCGGTGTGCTCTCTTGTGGAAAATGCTTCTGAGCAAACAGGATTTTGTCCAGTAACCCCATTTGAAGTTACTCCATGCTATTGCAGTGATTTTATAGCTCTTAGTCCCCTTCACTCCATCTCCCACTGGAATCTGTTCAGGAGGGTTGTTACACCTCGTGCCATCCCTGCTGATTTTGCATGCAGAGAAATGCTACTGTGGTCTTGAAGCTCACAATTAGGATAATGAACTGAAAGAGGTCAGAAGAGATGAAATATTCATCTTTGGCTTGCCATGACCTTTCAGAAATTAATTTACATTGGGCAGTTATGTGGTACTTTTCCTTTTATATTTTCTTTTCTCATTCTTTTTTAAAATAGACATGGACCACATCCAAAACCCAAAGTGCTCAGATAGGCTTTGGAGCTGTCCCTGGCTTTTTATAATTCCCATTTTCCAGGCTGCCTTCTGAAAATGTGTTTTTAGAGGTTTTGCACACTAATTTTCCCGTTACCTGCCCACAGGATTTTAATGTTTTTAGTGACAACAGAGTTGCAGCTGGTGCAAAGTGGCCAAAACAAAACCAGGAATTGTATTTCCCTTCCTTCTCCACCTCAGGGTCTTTCACCTCCCTGATTTCTGCCTTTGCTCTTTCTTCCCTCCTGCCCTGAAACTCCACTAAAAATTTCCCAGCTTTTAGCAGTCCCTGCAGGCACAGAAGGAATGATCCTTAATTCCCAATTTCCATTCTGCTGCTGGTCTCGAGGCTTTTTATTTCAATGCAGAATTATACAGAAATTCCTTCAGGGACTTTTCACATCCATATTTCCTTGTAGCACTGCTGCTGAATCATCTAGGAACTGAAACTTGCTTGGCTGGAGAGCAATGTGTTTTTATAAATTATCGACATGCTGAAATTGGCCCTGGTCCAAGGCAAGCCTTCTACTTTGCTAATATGCCTTGGGTCTAATCCCCGTCACATTGAGGAGGATGAAGATGACTCATCTCCAGCCGGAAAGGCTGGATCTAGGACCTAGTGACACATATGGGAGGTGGAAACTGGGAACAGATATGCCAGGAGTGGGTTTGTAGCCAACACAGAACTGCAAACACAACTCTGTTGGTTGTCTCCAAAGAGTCACTGGGGAGCAACAGCTCCCAAGAGCAAGTAATTCACTGCAGGAGCTCTGATGGGCTTGTTTTTCCCAGTTCTGGATCTCTGCTGGGCAGTGGGCTGTGTCTGTAGTTGTACAACACAATTCTCTTTCCATGGATCTGGATCTTCACCTAAAAGCTCATTTGATTCAAGTCAGGAGTTTTAAGACTCTATTTTACAGCAATAAAAAAAGAAAGAAATGAGCCTGGCAGTAAAAGGGTGTTGAGGGATGTATGGAGATATGATGTCCATCCATACGTGGTGCCGTATGGATGGATTTATTGCCCAGAGTTTTGCACAGTGGTCTTGGGATTGTGGAAAGCCTCCATGATGTCATGCTGAGAACTGGGAGTTGAGCTGTTCCTGCTGTGTGATGGGACCAATATCCTGATTTATCCCCGCTGCTGTGGCTCCTGTGACAGGTCTGGCAAGCTGCTGTCAGCAGAGCCGTGCCGTGGATGCCGTGACCTCTGTGGGCAGAGCAGGAAGGTGGAGCTGCTTCCTCCCCGAGCCTGCCTGCCAGGGACATGATTCAGATTTTACAGCTAATTGACTGCACTGATCTTGCTGCCAGAAAGGGATAATATTCAATGAGTCGCTTGTCTTTCAATAGCTGCTGTCCAAAACCCTGCATGCACCTTATAAAACCAGTCCTGTGACTTGGCTGACTGGTTGCTTAGGGGCACAGACTCTCCCACGACCCCGTCTTTTTCTTTTCCCTGCTGCTCTGTGCCTGCAAACAGTCCTTTACCTAGGAGGAGGTGGTGGCTATGTGCTATGTGACCCAAAGACAGGATTTGACGTGATTCCCCTGTATCTTTCTGTTTCTGATTAAAGCCTTGCTCCACAGAGTCTAATGAGCCTAGTGGAAATTAATGCCATCAGCCCCTGGTAGCAGGAGGAGATGGACTCTAAGGCAGCCAAAACTTGCTGGGGGCACTGATTTGAAACCCCATTAGCCCCAGCCCCCTTGTGCTGAGGGCTCAGTGTTTTTGTGGACAGCTCTGAACTTGTAGCTGGAGGGCACAAGATAAGAAGCTCATGTGGCAGACAAAAACCCATCAGCCCATCCACCACTCAATGCAGCACAGGAAGGAAATTTAGGAAACTTCTAAATACCACTCCGAGGATGAGGACGGCTGCATCTGCTGCTGCTTTCTCCTTGGCCTGCTCATCTGCCACCACAGTTCACTGGTTAACAGTTCTTCCCCAAGCTGGCTCCCAAGAGCCACCACGGAGCCGGCCTTCATCCCTGCCTGCACTGGGGAGCGATGCCAGCTCCAGGATACAGCCCGTCATACTTGTGTGATGATGCTTGGGAAACACGGAGCAAACAATGCTGTAGGAATAACTTAGCCCACATACACCCTGTGAGAGCTGTTCCCATGATGTGTGCTCAGCCCCTGACTAATTTAGCACACGGGATGGGCTGGCAGATGATGCAGCGAGACGCGCTAATTCGGGTTCATGTGAAAGAACGGCGAGACAGGGTGGGAGACAATGCCAGCTAATATTAGGACGCCAGGCAGGGAGTCAGGAATCCCAATCCCGGCTGCCACTGACCTGCTCCCAGGCCCCAAATCCCTCTTTGGAGCTGCCTGGAGAAAAGGAGCATGTCCCTTTATGTTTGGCCGGGTTAGCCCTGGGAGCCGTTTGTCCCAGCCAAGGCTGCTGGCTGTTATTCTATATAAATAGTAATGATGATCATAATCTTTCCATAGGGGGTATGGCAGGGAGGGGGAGAGCCTCGTATCAAAGCTGCTGCTTTTGTTGGACCAAGCTCAGATGTGCAGTAGATGCTGCTTTAACATAAAGATGCTCTTGTGGGACCAGCGAGCAGGAGGCTGATCGGGGATGTTTCTGTGAAGATGCAGCATCAGACACCGCCATGAATTCTTCTGCTTCAGTGCTTCAAAAAGCAAGATGGGGTTTGTATATCTTCCAAATCGCTGAGTGATATCTCGTGGTGTGTTAATTGGCTCTGCTCCTGAGAATATTTGTGTATGCTCAGCCTTACACATGTGGCTTGTCTGATGCCTGTAAATTACTCTCACGAGCAAAGTACAGCCAGGCCCCAGATGGCTGCAGGATCGGGCTGTGCTCTCTGTTGCTGCCTTGTCTCTTCTGCCTTTTGCCAGGATTGTAATTCTGACCCGGAGAGGGATCTCCCAGCTACTCCTCACCATGAAGGAGGAGCACATCACTACTGCTCCAAAGGAACTCCTTTCCCAAACCTTCAGCTTGTCCCCTCATTGCGCCTTACTGCTAACTTTTTATTTATTTTTTTTAATCTTGCTGAGGGTACTTGGACAAACTTTTCTGAGGATGAAATCAATTCTCTATTACAGAAATCTTACCTCAACTCAGTGTTTTTATGAGGGAAAAGGGATTTTTGCTGTTTATTCTGTATACAGAATTGCTATTGATATTCTGTGCATTGATTCTTTACTTTTGAGAAAAAACAAACCCCTTCAAAGCAGAGCTGGTAGACAAGATACTGCACTGATACAACCCCATGTGCCAGTTAGTTTTGGGAAGCTGAGCCTTTGTGGCTAGTTTTATTTTCAAATCAAATAATGAGATCAACAACTCTACTCAAGTTGTTTGAACCGACTTTGCTATGGGGAGAGATGGGTTATTCCCAGCTTTTTCTTCCTGATCTTTTTTCATGTTTAAGCCATTAGACTTTAATACACAACCACCACTAGGGACTACCAACTTACTCAGCATGCAGCATGTTTGAAAAGCTCAGACTTTGCCTCTTCTTTATGGCACTGTAAAGACTTAAAGCAGAAATCTTTCCCGATACAGCTTTAGTTTTCAGGATTTTTAGGGGGAATGAATAGCAAGTTTTGTGTTGAAATACACAGAGAAAATAGAAAGGAGAGGACTGGAGAGGTGAGGCAACAGGGGATGGACAGGGAACGGCATCTCCATAAGCCTCAGCAGAGCAGGGATGGAGTTTAAGGATGCAGTGAGGCTCTCTCTCTATCTGCAGAGGGAACAAGGAGGATAAGAAAGGAGCAGAGAATGAGGCTCTAGAGCTGAAGTGAGTTTGGGTGAGTGTTGGTGCCTTGGGCAGTTGTGTTAACCTCTTGCAGCACAAATCAGAGGTGAGCCCTTTTCTTTTTTAAGCAGCAGAAGTGGGAAAGTGGAGTTTTATCAGCTGAGACAGGTGAATTGGGATAGCTTATCTCAGCAGGACACAGCTAGTGTCTAGTGAATAGTCTTTGGTAACTCATGGGGAGACATTAAAATAGCAAAGGAAAATTCCTGGGGAAGAATGTGACTTAATAAGACTCAATATCTACCAGAGTAGGAGGAGGAATTTTCTTCTTCTAAAGCTTGAACATGGTCAAGAAAGACTAGGAAAATCCAAGGTTTTCTTTTGTTCTCTTTTTTTTCTTTTCATTTTGGAAATACTCCTGTGGGTACCAGAGGCCTCCACCTCAATAAAATCTGTCCCAAATGGACACTGCATTGCCATTTCCTTCAAGTTTCTTTCAGAAAGTTGAAACATATGGCAGGCTTAGCTTCCCTTGCAAAGCCAATCCAATCCCTATTCTAACCAAGAGGCTTTGCCTGCTCTGTGCCTGACTTCTTCAGAGCTTTTCAATCCTGGCTCCCTCCGTGCCAAAAGCCCCACCCACAATAATCCTACCCTGGAACAGAACAGCTTCTGCAGGGAAGGTATGCCTGAATGAAACAAATAAACTTAGGGATACAACTACTAATGAAAGTTAATGAAATCTAAAATTTGTAATTGTGTTGGAATTTTTTAGAATCTTGCTGTTTTAAAATGACTGGGTCCCCTGAGGCTGGCATCCTCACTTCCAGGTGGTCACTGTGACCCTTTGCTTCCACCCAATAAGCTCAACCACATCCCAACATACTCAGTCTATTGTGTGTTATTTAAGCCATAGGATATGACAGAGCATGTTTTATGGAGCCATTAATTTATGCTGTGGGTGACTTTAACCACCCAAGAAGTATATTAATGGTCCTATAAAATACACCCCAGAGTGTCTTAATATGGTTATGAGATTGATCTTCAGCTTTATATTCCACTATGTGTGATATTATTGAAATAAATTGTAGAGGAAGGTGACATGAAGTCCCAGTAAGGGGTGAATTTCCTTTTCCTTCTCAGCATCCCGTGGTCACAGACTCACTCTGAGCCAGCCCTGGATGGGCTGCAGGAGGCTGGAAATGTCCTACACAAGGGGCTGCCTTTTGGGATGGACCTTGCTGACCCAGCTCTGCCACTGACCTTGGGCAGCACCTGTCTGTGCTGGCTGCTCAGTAGCTTTAACCAGAGCTTCTCATGTCCTGACACTTGGAAGGTTTGCTATAAATACAGAGTTTGTTCAGTACTTGGGCTTGGATCATCTGTTGAAATGTTTGCCAGGGCCAGGACTCAAAACAGCACCAGCCCATCTCCTCCTTGCTGCCAGAGAACAGTACCAGCCTGTTGAGAAATCCTGGATGCTACTCCACTAAATTCTCCTCCACTAAGAGTTAAGTGGGATTACTATAAAAACAATTCTTGTTTGGGAAATAACCACAATACATGGCTTTCCTACTGACAGATTCTGGGAGTGTGAGTGTGCCAACAGGAAACTTCAATGTCTGAGAAACTGGATCTTGTTTAAAGTCTTTCTTCTCTCTTTTCTTCCAGGATCTATGTGCTCAGGCTTTCAAAGTCTTGAGGCCTGTGATATTAAAGGTTTGGAGATTTGGGGTTTATCTGGAAATAAAGACTAAATTCTGCTGTAGTAAATAATCTGTACTTTCATTTGTAGTCTTAATCATTGTCATCCTTTTTTGTGCTCTCTGGTGGGAGTACATGGCTGTGAATTGCCATAAACCCACAACATTCTCAGTGACTAGACATGGTTTTCCATTCCAAAAAAAGTAAAACTGTGGTTTCCTCAAGTTTCAGTAGGAAAGCTGAGAGAATGGGTTGATGCTTGGGGGAGCTTTGACCCATTTTAGAATCTGGGACACAGTACAAAATTTCAGAGACATTTGAGACCAAGACCACGGGTCAATATCCTATTTGAAAGAACTGTTTATAGCAGGGCCCAAAGCATGCAGAGCACCTTCTGAAGGAGGAAGAAAGCACCAGCCTTCTCATCCTGACAAATTAGCAGCTGCCAATGCATGAGCCAGAGTGAATGCAGACAAAAGAGCAAGGGAAGCTGGCTCTCCTTAAAGGTCTGAGCCCACCCAAATCGGTTTTCACAGTGCTGTCATGGGCTGTGAGCTGGTAAAGGGCATGCAGACCTGCATGAGATGAGGCTGGACCAGCTGCTGCAGGTGAAATAGGATGGCTGCAGTGAGCCATCCTCAAATGAGGAATGTGCCCTGAGCATCTTCCTGCCCTGTGTTAATGTTCAGCTCTTCCCCAGGTAGGTGCCCTGTGAAGATTCCTTAATTACATTTGTGAAGTGCTTAGAGACCCTCACAAAAAGGAGAGTATCATTATTAGAACTGCAGTTGTTAGAGATGAAGACAGTCTGTTAATCATTAAATCCATCTCCTGCAAAGGCAGGACCACTGTCCCCTGGGAGAGCAGCCAGGCTCTGCAGTGAAATGCAATGCCAGGTTTGTATGGAGTAATAACCCAATTATCCATCAGCTGGTGTCAGGGACCCTTCTGGGCAGGAGCAGCCTGGCCATTGGTCAAGGGCTCAGTGCTGCTAAAGGCTGACCAAGGGCTTCCTTTAATAGAGGTGCTTGGAGCAGCTGTGCCCTGAAATAATCTCGTTGCTGCAGTAAGGCACTGGGCAATCACAGAGTCAGCAGTTGGGACAACAAAAAACCTTGGCTGAGTTTGAGCTGTTCTGAGTGGTGCCAGCTTCCAGGATCTAGGGTTATCCAGATTGACCACCTGGATGCAATGGGGAGATAAAATGGTAGGAAATTGATCCAGGAGAAAAACTGAAGTGAAAAATCTGAAAATCAAGATAAAGTTCTGGTTGAGGTTTGCTGGTTTTGTTAATTATCAGCAAGAGCAATTTTGGGAACACAGTGGCCAGACATGAGTACAGCATTAGGATTACAATGGGGACAGCTCACATTTTCATTACAGTTGCAGTGCTTGTAAGCAAACCAAAAAGGGCCCTTGGAAGTCTGTCATCTCATAAATTTTACTATCAAAACTTGTTTTTCTAAATAGTTCTTTTCAAAAATTTTTTCCATAAGGCATGAGTAGTTCTGTAAGATCTATTCAGGGCAACCACAGCTCCATGTGATGCTCACATGGATCCCAGATGATTTTTAGCTTAGCAGGGCTGTCACATAAGACATCCTGC
Organism: Acrocephalus scirpaceus scirpaceus; assembly: GCA_910950805.1. Lineage (NCBI taxonomy): Eukaryota > Metazoa > Chordata > Aves > Passeriformes > Sylviidae > Acrocephalus > Acrocephalus scirpaceus. The sequence continues at coordinate 15,518,034 of OU383782.1, read as the reverse complement.
AAAATGATGGTGATGAAAATACGTCACACCCAGCTCTGGGCTGTGAACAAGGGGCTTCCTGCACCGTGAGCTCATGTGGTGACACAACTATCAGCCAGTGCACAGCTGAGAGAGAAACCCCTCCCCACAAGCCATGCTGCTGCTCTGTAAGTTCTACAGACCTCTGGAGCATTTATTGCCCAAGGGATCCAGCCTGATGACCAATCCACTCTTTACTGGTGAAGGCACATTATAAAAAGTGTGCTGTCATCCTAAAAGTGACAAATTGGGCAGCTGGTTACTGAGCCAGCAAAAGCAGATGTGAGGCAGTTATTGCTCAAACATAAGAGATCAGCACAGCTTTAAGGATGAAAACAAAGTATGAAAGTTCCAAATGGAAAGAAACTTCTTGGAAGCAAATGAGGGCTAGTCACAGCAGGTACATTGAACTCCATGTGTCCACTTCTACCCAAGAAGGCAGGCTCTGCCCCCTCCCTTGGAAGGACTTTCCTGAGCCCTGGCAATCCCATCTGCTTCCCATGGAGACCTGGACAGAGGTGCCTGAGGCACAGGGGATGGAGCTGACTCACTGCTGTGCTATGTGCCATTGGCCAAGCCTTCCATTCCATTCCCTTGCCTGGATGTGGCTGTGCCACGGGGCCGGAGACCGCGGCTCCCGCGGCCGCAGAGCAGTGTCGGCAGCGATGGGAGCTCTACAAAATAGCCAGATGAGAGATTAAACCTGGGGAAAGTGATGGACTGCAGGGGGTGAGGGAAGGACACGCTTCCCTGCTCCATCCGGGACAGGTGCAAGGGCAGGGAAAGCGCCCCGGTCACCTCTCTTAGGTCTGTGAGCTAAGCCTGGCTGATCAGCTGGGCTGATCATCAGACGATGTTAGGCTGAGCGTCTTCCCCAAGTAACGATGCTTGCCGAGCCGCCTCCTGCATCGCTGATCACTGCAGGGCACGCTCGGCTGGGAAGATGTGAAATGAAAGAGCGACGCGGGCAGCAGGGAAAGTCTGCGGGCTGCAGCGTCTGAGTACACATTAGGGCAGCACAAGGGAGCCAGACCAGACTCTTTGTTTCCCTGTGTCACTTCTCAGTCCCGATTAGCAGCAAAATAGGGCACGCACACATCTGACAACTGAATTCCTTGCTGGAAGGGGTTCGGTCATGCATAAGACTGCTCAAAATGAGGCCTGGCTTTCAGGTTTGGAAGCATGGAGCATGACCTGGAAGGGACAGCTGGTACGTGCACTCTTACTTTTCCCTTTTGAGTTTTGCACCAGTTCTGGGTAACTTTGAAGAGTTGTGGCCAAAGACAAACAAATGGATGCCTGTCCCTTTCCCCAGCGGCCAGACCTCGCTGTTAGTCTGTCCAGCTTCTAACCGATTACACGAGGACAGGACAATGTGAGAACATCATTAACGTCTCAAATCCGAGCACTCAATCAAAAAGTGGAGTGGAGAACTAAGAGTAGGAGCACGACTTTCACTCAGCCTTGTGCAAGCGCTTTGTTACCATTTTAATGACGGGCTTGTGCAAGTTTTTCCTCGGGACTTGTAGTTTGTGTCCTCTCCCGTAACAACCACCTGGAAAGCGCAGGTAAGGAGCGATTGCAGAGGTTTGCGACTGGGAAAATACTAGAAATCCTCCCGGGAAAGCAAAGATCTGAACATGAGCATCTCCGGAGGCGCGGGGCAGAGCGCCCGGAGAAAGATGATTTCTGCCGGGAGGAGTTCACCCTCGCCACCGCCCGGGGGTCGCCGGCACCGACTCGTCCCTTCGGGAAAGTTGTCCGTGGGAGCGGGGAGGAGCCGGGGCCGCACGTGGGGCGGGGGGGCCGCGCCGGCCGAGCCGCTCCGGGGGCGGGGAGCGGGCGGGGGCCGGGCCGTGCCGGGGCGGGCCGTGCCAGGGCGCCTGCGCCGGCGGCGCGGAGCGCGGCGGAGCGGGACGGACCGAACTGGAACAAAACAAACGGCGCTTTGTATCGCCCGAAAGGCTCCGCGCCCCGCGCAGCGCCCGCGGAGAGGGGCGGCAACACCGTGCGGCTCCGGGATTTGCTTTTTCGGCGCTTTTAAAATAATTTTAAATTTTATTTTTTTTTTCCTTGATAAGAGGGGAGAAGGGGCAGGCGGGCGGGAGGCGGTGCGCGCCCTCCGCGGGCGCGGAGCCGTGCGGGCGGTGATGGCCTGAGCGGGCGGCGGGTCCGCGCCCCCTGCGCACCTGCCGAGCGCGCTCCGCGGGCGCGGAGGGACGCGCAGCGCCATGTCGCGGGTCGTGCAGAAGAAGAACCACTGGTCCAGCCGGGTGCGGCAGTGCACGCTGACCCGCGGGCCCGGCGGGCAGCTGGGCTTCGCCCTGCTCGGCGGCGCGGAGCACGGCGAGTTCCCGTACGCGGGCGCGGCGGCGGGGGACGGCGAGGCGGCGCTGAGCGAGGGCGAGCTGCTGCTGGAGGTGCAGGGGGTCCGCGTGTCGGGGCTACCGCGATACGACGTGCTGGAAGTGATCCGGAGCTGCAAGGACCCCATCGTGGTGAAAGCCGTCCGACAAGGTGCGAGGGGGACGCGGCGGGACGGGGGGGACCCGCTCCGCGCTTCCCGCGGGGGGTGCGGGGCCGGGTGGCCACGGGCGAGTGCGGTGCCGGAGGTTGTGAGCATCAGCCCTTCGGGGCAGCGCAGGGCCCCGACAGCGGCACGGACGCGGGTGCCGGTGCACCCACGCGTGTGCGCACCTTCTGCGAGGGCACTGATGCACAGGCACCTCCTCGTCCGGAGCCGGCTGCGGCCGCCCCGCAGTCCCCTGCCCTGCGCTAAGCGCGGCGAGCAATTGCGTGAGACTTTCCCAAAGGCACCGCGGAGCCGCCAGCGCTCCCTGCGGGGAACCCGCGCTTGTCCGGGGGAGCTCGGTGTCCGGCTGACCCTTGGAGAGGCTGAGGGAGCTTCACTGCCGAGAGAATGGGGCAGGGATCCCCTCTTCCAGCAGCTGAGCATCCTTTGGAGCTGCTGAGTGATTAGTGGAGTCTTGTTCTGAAAGTGCAGCGTGTGTTTGCCGGCTGCCAGCGTGGGAAGAAAAAGCTTGGACCGTCCTGCATCTTCCCTCTCTGGCTGAAAGGCTGCTCAGATTTACCTTTTTTCCCCCTGGTTTGCCTTAGGTGAGGGCACATCCGTGCTGCAAGCCCTGCAGTGCACAGGTGAAGGAGCAGACAGGTAGCTCTCCTGTTTGGCTGAGGAAGAGGATAGGAAGAGTCTTCCAATGCTGGATTAAAAAGATGCCACTTCACATCCGCATACACTCAACAGTCGCTCAACAGGTTAGCTAACAGGCCTGGCTGATGGGCTTGTGATTTCCAGGGCAGGACTTCAGTTTAGTACCAAAAAACTGTCGGTGCTGCCGCAGCCACCGAGGCTGGCTGGATGGGCAGGAGGAGCAGGACTGCAGCTGGACAGCCGGAGGTGTGAGAGATGGAGGAGCACCCCGAGGTCAGCTCCAAGTGCAGGAAGGAAGGGAAGTTTTCTTCGTGTTGCCCAAGAGGTTCCTTAGGGGAGAGTTTATTTGTCATCCAGACTCATGTATCCTAAAGGTGGGGGTTTGCTCTGGCTTATGGTGCCAGGGTTTTTTTCCCTGTACTTCGTTCAACCCAGCTGGTAGCTGCAGACAGAATTTCTGGCCAGCTGGCAGGACTGTCACCTGAAGTCTTGTCCCTGGGCTCAGTGATGAGCTGAGATGAAGGGCTGCACTTGTTTCACAGCCATCCTTCAAACCTCCGGAGCCAGAGCAGATCACAGTGATGGGGTGTCAGAGAGGAGCTGAGCCCTGTGCACTCCCCCTCCACAGAGCTGATCCACCAAAGCACAGCAACTTGTTAGTCCCTTCAGGATTCAGTAGCAATATTCCAGCAGAGACTGTCAAACTCCCAAAAACCCCAGTTTTCCTTAAACAAATGCCTGTTTTCCCTGCTGCGTTCACTTCACTGGGAAGTGGTGAGGGAAACTCAGCCTGCTGGTTTGCCTGCCCAAGTGGGAGGGGGAGAAAAGCATGAAGAAAAGTATGAGGAAATTAGGCAGAGGTTTTTTTACATACTGATTGTTTTAGCAGAAGCTTGTGGTGTTGCAATGTGATTGGTGTTGGTGGATGAGGGAAGGTGTGTATAAAACCCTTCCCAACCAAACAATTTGTGATCAAACTTCTTGTTTTGGAAACATGATTAGTACAAAAAAACATGTCCTGGGAACAAACTGCAAATGACAGAATTTGGTGGTAATTGTGTCTCAGCTCCAGGATATGGTCAAAAGAACGGGTAGAGAGCTGAGTTTTAGCGTGTTGGTTTGGTTTACCTGGAAAGTGGGAGAAAAGGGTTCAAAACCTGTCTGCAAGTCAGGGCAGGCACTTAAGCCTTGGACTATTCCCATCTAGAGCTGAGAACCAAGCCCTTTGTTACTGTGGGATTGTAATTTCCTTTTTTTTTTTCTTTCTCCATATTTAAAAAAAAAGCTTTATTAGCCAAGAATGTGGAATAGAAATAAATATTTGGCTTTTAAATCACTAAATATTTTTGTGGTCTGGAAAGCAGTTCCCTGTGCCTGTCAATGATAGCCTGGCATCTACATGCTGTTCTGTTCCGTGCAAAGCAGCAATCTCCCTCATGTATCAGAATCATAAGCATAGAAAAAGAGTACTTTAATTAAAATGCATTACTTCTGTGTTGATTAAAAATCTGATTATGGGAATGGCAACTGTCATTCAACAGGAAGCATGTGGCACTAGAGCAGACAGCAAAGGAGTGTGCAGATAAGATTGTAAACATGTTTTTTCCTATGATGAAAAGACTATGATTTTCCTCCTCCTCCCAGTTCGTAGTCCCTAACTGATTGGTGCTGAAGTGATGGGGCAATATTAGCCTGGAAATGTATACATTTTATTGCCTGTCTGTTTTGTGTTATAAGACTGGAAAAACAGGAAATTTACTATAAGTCAGTCATCTGCGGGCATGAGCAGAGAAAATAACGGTTCTGACCTTACACTTGGTGAAAGAGAGGAGACTAGGGTGTGAAAGGTAGGTGGAATAGGCTGGGCTTTATCATTAAACCAGAATCTGTAGACTTACACGTTCATGTGCAGTATTTTTTTCTTGCTTTTGTGAGTGGGAAGTTCAAAAATTAGGTACAAAAGGAGGAACCTCTAAGAAATCTCTTAATGGGAATATGGGTATTTGATATGGGATTTCTTGGTCCTTTGCTTACCCTGGGAAGAAGAGTGAAGAAGGCTAAACAACTTTAATGGAGCTTTCCCTTCCTTTTCCTCTTTTGGACCCTTTTTTGCTATTCCATTTGAGAATAAAACTGTACCATTATAGTTGCCTGTTTTGGGGGAGAGAGAGGAAGAATCTTGCTGCCATGTATCTTAGTAACTTTCAGAACTGTCAAATGTGTGAAAAAACCTCAGTTAACATGTAGTGCTTTTATGACTGACTGTTTCCATCTTACATCTGTGCCTAAGTTCTGATGAAATTAGCAATTAACTTCTGTGGAGTTAATAAATGCATTTTTATTATTACTTGGTCAGAGAGTATGGAATTAATAGATTGAATTATAGGAGCAGTGGTCACATATTCTAGTGTAAAGCTGGCATTGCCTTAACATAGTGATTTCCCAGCTGAACTCTGAATATTGTAGCTTCCTTTAATACATTTCACATTTGTTAAAATAGCTCACTTTGATGAATTGATAATTGATTGCATTGGATAGATCAGTTATAAAATTGGGCACACCACTTCTTCTCATTGATCTTGGTTAACAGAGTCCAGCACAACAGAAGAGAAGTTTGTTGTGCCATCCTCCAAAAGAGAAGAATCCAGACTGTATCTATAAAAAGTGGACCATGTTTTGTTTGAGGCAGGGTATCTGGGTTTTCATTCTCCCTCAGTGAGAGATGGGCACATTCAGAGAGATTTCCAGGGGTTTTTTTGCTCCTTGGTTTGATGGCCTGTGCCAAACCACACCAAGCCAGATGCTTGATATGGGAAATAGTCAAAGTTAATATGCTTGTAAATTTATTTTTAAATTGGTTTTGTTAGTTCTCATTTCAACACTTTGCTTCCCTAAAAAAGTCTCAGAATCCCAACTCCTAATGACCAATTGCTTTGAAACCAGGAGGTGCTGAGAGCAGTTTATGCACTTAATTTTGATAGGACTTTGCAGCTGGGATAATCCCATGGTAGGGAGGAGTTGAGGGTGCTTGTGGGGGTTTTTTTTTAGCCTTGTACAGGGCAGACAGGAGCAGGCGTGATCCCAAGCAGAAACAGTCACTGTTTACCCAGTGCTATCAGCTGCATTTGTTTCTTTTCAAACATTAACCTGACCCTAAGATAAATCCTGAAATACAGTGCAGTGACTCAATGCTTCAATGTCAGGCTGGCATCTGCTATACATGAGACGTTTAACTCAGTTACATATATTAATGTGAACAAAACCAGCTTCTTTCAAAGAGTTTTCATGAGCTGGTATTTGAATCTTTTCCTTTTATTTTCCTGAGAGAGCTCGTGAGATAATTTCTGTTTGTTATTTTGGGATGTTTTGTAAAATATAAAAAAAAAAAAAAGAATGGAGAGTTGATTCATCTGTAAATTCCTGCATGTTTGGTGGTTTAGCAAACACAGGGAAGCAGAGTGTCACTTTGTGAGTGGTGATGCTGAACATCCCACACTGAGTGCCCATGCCTGGCATTGCAGGAGCCCGGCAGTGAGTGCTGGTGCCTGCCTGGAGCAGAGCTTGGGATTGATGTGCTGGGCCAGCAAAGGGAGAGGTTGTTTAGAGAGTGAGCTCTTGCTGTTCCCAGTTTACCTCTGCAGTGTCACACATGAGCTCCAAAAAGTGTTTTCCTTCAGTCTCTGCTCACTCAGTGCAGTCACTTGCATGGTGAATTCTCTCAGTCGTTTTTCCATCTGACCCAAAATCTTTTTGGACCCAGGTGGGTTTCAAGTGGAGAGAAAGAAATCTTGCCATCCGAAAATCTGAGAGATGTTCTTGTATTCTAGATTTATAAGGCCTCTTTTCAACTCTGACTGTTGGAGTAGTCGTGAATGAAATGTAAAATAAAAAAAGGCAGAATCTCTTCTTCTCTCACTTGGATCATATTTAGCTACAAATCAGTAGTCTTCTTTCTTTAAAGAAGTACTTAAGGAAGTACTGCACTTAGTAGTCATGAAATGTGTATGTCTTTTATTAAAACACTGCCTTGAGGAAGACCTTATCTTTCTGTGCCTGAATTTACTGTGTAGAACTTGCCAGGATTTGGAAGTTGATCCTGCTTGTGGCAAAGCAGTCATCCATCCTCTCCTGAGCCATGGAGTAGCACCCCAGAGAGGGACAAGAGAGCCCGAGAGCCACATCATGCCTGTTACAAAAATTTCCAGGAATTAATGTGATAGTTCTAATGGCATGAAAGGGGGTTATGCTTTCCACAATAAAGTTAATCTTTCCACCCATTGAGATGGGACTCCTGGCTCCCTCTTTATGGCCAGTCAGATCACAGAGCAATTAAATCACAATTATGGTCTAATTATGAGCAGTCATTCCACACCATTGCAAAATAGGATGTTAACACCATCCTGCATGTTGTTCCATGTTTTTAAGACCGAGTTACAACTCCTGCATGAGTGAATTATTGACCTGCTATCATGAGATTTTAGATTCATTCTTTCATGTTAGAAATGTAAGAACCCTTTTTTAACAGGTTTGAAAGCCAAGTAGCTCCTTGCATTCCTGGGTTTGGGGTTGTCATTTTCTTCTGGTTCAGCTCAGGCTGTGATCATTCATGCACCTCTTCTGGCTGTTCCTGTATCTCTTGATCTGATGCCTGAGAAACACACTTGTTCCTTTGGCAGCGTATGCGTGCACAGGGAAACATTTGCCCCAGGGCAGCTGCATTAAGGTGTAAAGATATTCAGAGCAGCACTTTTGTGGCTGTGCAGAACTGATGATTTGAGCCTTCTCTCATTAGATTTCAGCATGGCTCAGTTTGAGGTAATGTGGAAGCTGAGAAGATGCTGCTGCCTCAAGGGCTTTTTCTATCGCATTAGCAGGGTCCGGGCTGTGGGCAAGGGCAGGATCTTAGGGACCTCTCGTGAGGTTTTTAAAAATAATTGGCCAAGTTTTTTATTTGCATTCCTTTACTTAACTCCAGACACGAGCTATGCCTGCTAGTTATTTCAGGTGTTTGGTTTTTTCTTTTTCACACTTCCTCTGACTTTGACTGGAACTTGTAAATCAAGGCATTTGGTTTTGATCTTTGTGTGCTGCAAGGGACTTAAATTTCTTGGTGAAAAGCAGAGAGTAGTGGTTCTTTAAGAGCAAGTGCTGTGAATTTATAGAAGGACTATGAAGAATTTGTGGCAAAATGTTAGCTGAAGGTAGGGATCCTTGCTGTGAGCACTCAGTGGTGCTTGGAGGGCCAGTACTCAGATGGTTGCATCCTGTCTGAGCTCCTTCCAGCTCCACATCCCAGTTCCTGGAGCAGCAAAATGCAGATCCTCCTAGTCCGTATTTCTCCAGAGTTTTTCTCTAGCTCAGCAGCGGGAAAGATTTATTTTTGCCTTTTAGAAACTGAGCATGAAGTGACCTTTCTGCACCAAGGGCGCAGGGCTGGGTCATCCCCTGTGATCTGTGAAGATCTTCTCCGCTCCCGTTGCCCTGTCACCGGAGGCATCTCCTGCAGGACAGGGGAAACAGCAGCAGCTTCTCAGTGCTGAGTGACAGTGCTGCTGAGCCTGCAAGACCTGCTCCTGCAGAAACATCCTTTTCACCACTATCATCATTTTCTCTGTCTCTCTGGACACTTGATGTTTTGTTTTCTCAGTTTATGGTTTTGGTCTCGTGCAGCTTGCCTCGGTGTAGCTGTTGCAGTGGTTTGACAGGTAGGAGCTCAGAGCTGGCAGCCCTGAGAGAGCCACAGAATCAGTGCCTTTAATCAGTGCCTTTGATGGCTTCAGTTTGGGGCTTTCTGCAAGGATCTGGTGTTGGGAAACAAAGTAAGCCTAGGCTATCATCCAGACTTTGTTATCTGCTGATCTGAGAGAGAGCTGTGGAAGGGGCTGCCTGCTTCCAGAGCAGTTTGGCAGCTTTTGCATTGGGCTGGTATGTTGGCAGATATTTATTTATTTATTTTCCCTTAATTGTAATTTTTTGCTTTTCCTTCTGAACCAAATAGATGGGCCAGCATCTCTCTTGGCCCTGCAGGAGCAGTGTGGCTCAGGGTAAATGGGATATTTTTGTTGAGATCCACCCTTCAGTTTCCAAAGGTCACACACTCCATCCACCCTTCCTCTTGTGATGTTTTAAATGGTTTCCAGAGCTATTCCACTGCTACAAGCTGGAATGATGGCATCATGCTCTCTGTTAGTCCCCAGCTCTGACTCTGGCATCATTTGTGCTGAACTGTTTTGTGTTAGTAATATTATTTAAACCTGCAGGTTTTTTTTGGTGTTTTTGTTTTTTTTTAAACTGCCCCTAGTAGACCTTGGAGAAACAAAACAGTTTTTTCTGCAGGTCCTGATGTTTTGGGTTACATTTTTACACAGTAGGCTTTTGGCTAAAAAGGGTTCCAGTTTTTATGGTTGTGAGGGCTTGTATCATAACTTAAAAGAAAAATAAGGTTTTAATAAATATTTATTGAATTTCATTAACTGTCCCTTATTAGACTAAACAATAATGCTTACTACACGGTGTGAAAATAATGCAAAGTGCCCTGTCTTCATAAAGGAACAGGAAATCAAAACAAACAAAGCCTTTGGGATGACTTGCAAAGTGGAACAGATACCCTTACAATTGCAAGGCATTTGAATAAGGAATCAGTTTTGCATGGTTTGCTAATCCTTCAGTAAAGAGTTCATTGTCTTGGATTACACATCTGTAATTTCGGAGCCCTCAAGTCAGTGTCTCAGTACAATTAGAGTGGGAAGAGACTTCTTTCTTCATATCCCTAATCTCTAGCTTGCTTTTTAAGAGGAAAACCTCAACTCTGGGCTTTTCATTTAGTTATTAACAAAAACACTTTTGAAAAAGAAGCTGCCTAAAATCCAGCCACTCCCTCAACACAAACAAAGCTGGGCAGATATTGTGTACTTATAAAAAACCTCAACTTTGATGTTCAACCTGTCTTATTCCAGTGGTACAGATCCTGCACTAAGTGGGTGTTAGACCAAACTGATGACAGACACAGATGTCTCAGAGTTTTTTGGATGAATAAGAGAGGAAAGTTACTTCCCAAACTGGCTGAACTGGACAGGTGAGGACCTGGGCTGCAGAATAACTGCAAAATGACTTTTCTTAAAAATAGCAAGGAACGTGCCCATCCTCCTCCTTTCCCAAAGGCACAGCTGGAACTCCCAATTAGCAATTTAAAAGGCTGGGGTACAGGTGGAGGTTCCTGAGGCTTGGAGCAACTCACTGGAGCCTCGTGGGAAGTCAGGGATGGCTGGAGAAGTGGAGAGATACATGTAGCAGGAGATACATAAATGATACCAAAAGCTTTGGGTTGAGGAAGAGTTTCCCTGTTCAGTAGTGGAGTTGTTCATACTGAGGCTGTCTCTAAAAACAGGCTGAGTGTTTTCTGCAGGACCAGCCAGGAGCATGGCTCTTCCTAGCTGGTGACAGTCCCCAGTCCCACAGCAGTCCTTCCCCTTCTGGCCCTTACAAGAGAGCTGGAAAGGGACTTTTTACAAAGGTGTGTAGTGATAAGATAAGGGGGAATGACTTCAAGCTGGGAAAGAGCAAGGTTAGATTAGATACAAAGAACTTCTTTGCTGAATGGGTGAGGGTGGGGAGGCCCTGGCACAGGGTACCCAGAGAAGCTGTGGCTGCCCCTGGATCCCTGGAAGTGCCCAAGGCCAGGCTGGATGTGGCCTGGAGCAGTGGAAGGTGTCCCTGCCCATGGCAGGGGGGTCAGAACTGAATGATCTTCAAGGTCCCTTCCAACCAAAACCGTTCTGTGACTCGGTGATGCAGCTTTGCTGTTGAATATTCTCTTAGGATGTGGTGCCTGCAATAACTCTGCTGCCCCAGGACAGTGTGTGCTCCTCTGTGTGGCATGGGGACAGTGAGGGACGTGTGGCAGAGCACAGCCCTGGGGGAGCTGATCCCGGTGAGCCAGGGGGATGAGAAGTCTGCAGTTTGGCTGAATTTGGGGAAACTGCTGTCTCCAAGCTGAGTCTCCTCTTGCAGTGCTGCTGCCTGGGGGGAAAGCACTGAAGACAGGACACCTGATGGGGCTTTGGCAGCCACTGGTCCAGCCTAGGCTTTGTTCTCTTCTAATCCTGTGGGCAAAAAAGGGATTAGTCCGATGCAAAAGAAAGAATTATGTCCTCTTTTCCCTGCTATGCATATTTCCTTAAACAATGAAGTGACTAATGTAGAATATCTTCCCAATGTGCTCTGGTGGTGCTTTAGAGTAGCAGCAACAGCCTGACTGCATGAGCAAGTCCAGAGGTTCTGCTTGCTGCTCAGCAGGGACTCTGAGGATCACAGAATCTGTTGTTTCTGAATAAAATCAGTAAGTTGTTTACTTATTGGGAGGGGATGGCTTGCTTTGTTGTTGTTAGATTGTCTTCTGCTGGTACCCCAGCAAACACTGTGTAAGTGTTTGATGTGCAAATAGCAAACTTGCTTAGCAATGGTATATAGTGTTTTGTTAACTTTAGTATAGTCTGTGTGCACTGTGGAGTCCTCCCTGTCACCTACCGTCTGCTTTTATTAATCAAGCTCTTTCCAAGTGGAGATCTGAGCTGCCAAATGCTTTTATACATGTACCGTAGCTTTCCTTTTATTTATTTATTTATTTTTTAATGAAGATATGTGGGCATGCTGAGATTGTTCCCCCAGTTTCACGTGGAGCTATTTTTATCTGGACTGAGCTATAAATCCCTCATATTGCAGGAAGCTTTGTTTGCTACAGGTGGAGCGAGGCAATTAAACCCCCACTGTCTGTCTCTGGCTTTCTGTGGGAGGTGTGGAACTGCTCTGGGCAAAATCCAGATGGGCACTGAGGAGATCAGGGCTGTGCTGCTCCAAGGGTTGGCTGCTCGGTGAGATTACATATAGGGGAAAATTTTATATCTACACACAGCCTGTGCCCAGTCCAAGAGGAGGAGCTTGTGAAAATATTGTGTCACCCATCAAAATAGTTTAAATTCTTGGGTGAGACTCTGAGAATATGTGACTGGTGTGTATATATGAATACATATATTTAATTTTTTCACTTTAGCATCTATATTGTCAAGTGCTGCTTCAGTGAAAAGTTCCAGAATGTCCTTTTCTTTACTCTTAATTTTTCCTTTTTAATGGAAACTAATCCCAGGATTTCAACAGCTCAGGTTGCTGAACAGCCAGTGCCATGGATTTCACGTCGAGTGCTAAAATTTGCTGTTGGCACACAGAGCTATTTGGAATCTGAAAAGGAGGAGTATAAAACCACCACCGTTATGGCTGAGAACAGTTCCCATGCCCATTATCTCATCACGAGATGCACAGGCAGCCTCTGATCCTGTAAAAACATTGAAAATCACTACTGTGGTGTTCCTGTGGTGGAACTGTTTCGGTGATACTTGTCTGTAAATCATCTGCAGGAAAGTGTTGATTTTGAAAGATGGTTTGCTCATAAGACCTCAGTGGCTTCCAGGTTATGTGATGCAGCTGCTGAGGAAGATCCAGATTCCCTTTTCCTGACAAACACTGGGGGCAGCTGCTATCTGGACCTTTGTCTGGCCCGTGAGTCATTTGGAGTGTGCAGGAGGGAAATCCAGAGTACACCTATAAATTTTATCTCGGAAAGGTGCCCAGTTTCATCCTGCACAGAGGTCTCTGGCATGTTCAAGGCCATAAAATGGCATTCAGCTCCCTCATTCCAGGGGCAGGTGGCAGTTACACTTTAACACAAGGTCATTCCTTTATGAGGATGGGAAATGTGGTGAATACCTGGATGCATGATGTCACTCTGTCAAGTGTGATAAGTTTGGGGCCCTCTTGTGCCAGGCAGTGCAAGGACCCGAGAGAGTTGTCCCTGCCTCGGGGTTTGCAGGGGCAGAGTGAGTGCTATGAGGAGCTCAGGTGATGAGTGGAGGGAAGAAAGCCAAGCACAAAGTGTGTGGCTCAGTTGGGATGTTTGTGACAAGGGCATGGACCAACAAATCTTGGCTCTCTCTTGCTGTGCTGTGGGGCTCTGCTGCTTCCCAGATCCTCACTAAAACAGGGGAAGAGGGTGAATTGCCTCAGCTGGAGCAGCTCCCTTGTTGCATTGCCAGGTTGTCCTGCTCAGGTGGATCTTTGCCACAACAGTGTTTCCATAAAATGCCCTATTGTTGTTTTGGTTGTTTTTTTTTTTTTTTTTTTTTTTTAATTTGTGCTCATAAAATATGTCAAAGGCGGAAAATTTTATCTGCAAAAGAGATGGCTTCGGGACTAGCCAAGGCGACCTTTCCATTTATTTTTGTTTTCTGTTGCCAATTTTCCAGTTGTATTAGTTGATGCTAGAAATACACACGTATCAGTTTTTCCAGGAGCTAAATACAAAGAGGGTTTTTTTTACATAGTTCTGAGCTGGGATAGGATATCTTGGTCATATTGCAGACTGGCAAATTTGGATGTGCTGAAGCTGTTACACATGAGAAAAGCACCAGTAAAAATGAGAGTGCTTAAATTTAAGCATGTGCTAACGTAACACATTGCAGAAGGCTTTTCGTATCTTGTCTGTAAAAGATGCTATAATCAGCACTGAGGCTTGCCTAAACCAGTGTGGAAATTGCTGTTTGCCTAAAAAGCCGGGCAAGTTGTCACAATCCCAACATTAAAAGGCTGCAGTGGATTAACCAAAACCTATTTCCAATTGATTTAGTGTAGCTGATGTGTAACTCAGCCTGCTCATCCGTGTCCTGCCGGGGCCTGTGGTGCTTTGAGCTGCCCTGAGTCCCAAGACCAAATGCCTGAGTTGGCACTGCATCTTACAGTGATGGCTCTGCCTGCTCTTCCCCTGAGGATGCTGACGAAACAAGGGAGCCCTGGCTCCCAAAGTGGCTCCTCACAGTTCACTTTTATTTGCTGTGTTCTTCTCTGGCTCAGTGCAGCGGTCGCTGCCCGGATGGGATCTGGCCCCTGGCAGGGAGTACAAGCATTTTTCCATGGTGCAGTTGAGTTGGCAGGGAAGGCTCCATCAGCTGCCTGGCTGGAGCCTGGCTCAGGATGTGCTGGGTTCAGTAATTCGTTGGTGGATTTCTGACAAGAGTGTTTCTGCTGCCTGCAGCACCTCCTGCCCTCCAGGCCCTGGGTGTGTGCTCAAAAGGAAGGTTCAAAACGTTTTTTCAAAAAGTTAGGGACTTTTTTAGCAGTCTTACAGACTTAATTAATACTGGTGTTCCTCTTCTCCTGTATTAGTTGCAGATGGAGGTAGATTTTACAAATAATAGCTGACTTTTGATGCCGTTCTGCACTGGCTACTGCATTTTTGTAAACCTCACGCATCTTCCAGCAACCTGTGGGCTTTGTCAAGCAGAGCCTGCTCCACCCTGAGCTCTGGCTGAGGAAAGGCTTCCCATTAGCATCACCAGCTGATAAACAAAACTTCATCAAGGCCTCCAAAGGACAGACCTTTCAAGTACTGGGACACAGCAGCACTGCTGAATGCTGATAGCTGTCTGAACTGGTGGCAGAAACAGTGGTGAATATTTATTGTGTACTTATTTCTCCTCAGAGTCCCTGGTGTAACAGAGATGTCAGCGTTATGATCAGTTGTAGTGGATCATGTTCAGTGGACTTCTTGCCATAAAAACATTGTTTTCTAGCTCAGCTAAAAGGTACTCTCAGCCTCAGTTCTCGTTCAGGTGGTATTGCACACTGATGCCTTGTTATACCCAGGTGAGCTTTAAGTTGTAACATTTACAGGAAATGTGGCTTTACCTCTTGGAGGTAAAGATGCAATATTTGCATTTCTTAGCACTGGCTCACATAGCTGCCCTGGAATCAAGTTTAAAAAAATGACAGAATGGTAAATGCATTGTTTTCCCCTTCTCTCAACTCTGCATTTCCTCTGCACTGGTCAAATCAAACAACAGTGACATTTCAAAGTCTTCCTGAATGGCAAAATTAGAAATGCTCCTTTTCTAAGGAGTCTGTGAGAGGTAGTTTAAACATTGCATGCAGCCGTTCCGGTAGGAAGTTGTTTAACTTGTCGAAATCTCTCTTTTACTGCAGAACCTCTATTGAAAATGACAAATTGCTTAAAGCAGTTTCCATGTTAGACTTTAAAAAATTCAGTTTCTTTCCACCCAGAACACGTGGAAGGCATTTGTGCATTTGCCTGACTGTTTCTCTGTCCTAAGGCTCACACTCAGTGGCTTTGGACTTCATGTAATTTTCACATGCAGCTGCTTGGGTTTGTTTTCCTCAGCTTTCTATGGAATGGGATTTTCTCCTGCCTTAGCTCAGCTGTGAAAACTCAAATATCTGCCTGGTTCAGACTTTGGGGACCATGGAGTGAGCAGAGAGACACTCCGAAGTCTGTGCTTTTTAGAAGTGATGTTCAGAGCATTATAAAATCCATAATTTAAGCTGGAGAGTCTGGATCCACAGCCAAGTTGTTGTAATGTCCTTTAAAACTGTTGAGCAGTGTTAATGCTTCACAAAATGACAAAGCATCTTTGCTTAAACATTTTCAGCTACATCTCTGTAGCTGTCACTGTGGCAAAGGATGTACGTGGCAGGTACCAGATACTAAGCCAGGCAGTTGGCTGAAACTGCTGTCAAAATAAAAATTGCTCAGTTGAAAAGGTTTTTTCACTCCCTCTTTTTTTTTTTTTTTTTTTTAAGAAATATTTCAAGTTGTCACTGTGCTCAGGTGGCCCTGCACAGAGCAGCACTCTGTGTAGTGTGTATCCCATGAGGATGCATTGCCAGGCCTTGCATTTGGGCTTGTGAGAGAGGTGCAGAAGAGAAGTAGACCTCCGTAGCAGTGCTCAATAAATGGCAGGCTCCAGAAATAAAGTGGAAATTGTATTCCTGGAGCCTTGACAGGCTGAGATGAGGCTTTCTGTGATCTTCCTTTTGCCTGGAGTGAGTTGCACCAGTGTATTAATTTGCAGAGTTGTTTTCTGTGGCTCTGGTGCAGTTCCTGTGGACGGAGATTGGTCCTTCCCCAGGGCCACAAGCTGAAGGTCGTGTGTGTGTGTTCCCCTCGTGTCCTGCTGGCTGAAGGGCAGGCTCTGGGCTGCCCCCAGGTCTGTGCAGCCAAGGGCACAAATTCCCAGTTTGTGGGAGCCCAGACAGCCCAGTTCCCTGTCTGACTGGGAAGGTGCTTTGCCCCAAACGGCATCAGATGGAAAGAAGTCAGCATTGCCCCATTGCTCTGCTTGAGACAACCCTGTTGCTCAAGAGGGATGATTACCGAGTTAGACAGCAGTCAGGAGGGGATCTGAGGACAATCCAGATGCTTTTTCTATAACTCCCAGGCATGTCATATCCTGGCATTTCTATTTTTACCCACTTTTCCTCTAATACTTTCTTTCATCTGTTACAATTCCTTCAGTTTTGGCAGGTTTGGGCTGATGTGATATTTTAACTTTCTTTTTGTAGCTATGCCTTTATTTACCATTTAACATTTTGCTACACTGTTGTTTTTTCCATAGTAGCGGTAACTACAGTTTTTTAAAAAAAGTAACAGTTACAGATTTTCAGGGTTCTGTTTTTGTTTTTCTTTTTGTGAGTGGTTTTGGAAGTTACGGTGTTGCTCGATGCTGTTGGGTTTGTTGTAGCATGTGTCACAGCAGACTCAGGTGAGCTGTCCTCCCAGTTGCTTTCCTGATGTAAATACTGGTTGATACAATCTGTTTTAGAAGATAGCTTTAGAAACAGGCGCCTGCTGGGAGGAATAACCCGTTCCTGGTAAAGTGTCCTGGTGTCTTGTAGGCAGAGGGCAGTTTATGCCTGGAAGCTGGAGGCTTTATGTACCTGGTTTATTGTGTTTGTTGCCTTTTGTGGAATATCAGATGCTGCCTTCGGCTCTTGTTGTTATGTGAATCCAGCATAACAAGATCCATTGTTATGATCTTCATATGGATCTTCAATGAATTGTCTGATCCATTTCTGAACCCTGCAGAGCTCCCTGATACCAGGCATAAAACATTTTTTTAATGGGCATTAAGCCTGCCTTGCTGGCTGTGGTGTCTCTGGCTAATAAAACCATTGCACCCCAAACACCCTGCAGATACAGATATCTGTTTCAGAACCAGCTTCTTTAGTTATGTAACAACTTGAGAGCTTTAATCCCTTTCCTCTTGCAACCAGTCTGGATGGCTTTCAGCTTGTCCAGCAGCCAGGCTGGGCTGCTGCAGTGTTTCCACGGTTTCATACCCGTGGTTGATAATTAACCCATTTCTTTAATAGTGGTGCCATGTTTGCTCTGACCTTTTTTCTTTCCCGCTCTCCAATTGCAATCCAGATTAAATTCAGCCTCTTCCCAGCTAAAACACTGGAGTTAATATTCCACCAGAGGTGTGCTGATAAAGCCCTTCGTTACCTGGAAAGAAATTAGCTCAATGTGCTTGATTTAATATCTCAGGTCAAGAGAATGCACCAAAATATAAGAGTAAGTGCCTTTAAAATGCAAGTTGAGCTACAGGTTCAGTTTCCTGATCAGCAGTGTTTGTCATAATTGACATACCAGCAAGTTTTTCTCTTTGAGGGGAGTGTTTGATTTTTAGAGAATGCAGACCCACATTCTCTGTGAACTTGCACAAGCCAAGAGCGGGGACAGGCTCTGCCTCTGTGTTTGGCAGGGGCCCTGTCCCATTTGTTCCCTGTCCCTGACAGGGTGGTGGCTTTCAGAGGGTGAGTGACACCAGGGAGCCTGGCTGGGGACGTGGTCCTGGGCAGCTGCTGGAGGTTGGCAAGGTCAGGTCTAGAGGCAGGTCCAGAGGCTGCTGCTGCAGCCCACTTCTGGAGCAGGGCTGAGTGGGCAGGACTCATCCCTCTGCCAACAGGCAAACAATTCCAGGGTTTGGTGCATTCCTAGGTATGGGCATGGCAAATCACACAGCATTAAAATTAATGAACCCTCATGCAATTTTAACTAGAATGAAAACTGTTGCAGAACTTACATACTGAATAACACCAAAGCCTGTTTCACTGGGAAGAGATGGGTGTTTGTGAAGCCACTGGGGCTTAGCTCCTGCATTGCTCCCCTTTCAAAGATGACATGTTGTGATTTATCTTCCTCTCCCAGAACCTTTTTTCAGCCTTAGAAAAGCAATGCTTATCATCACTGTTGTCAGGAGCCTGTGCAGCAGCTTGAATTACTGCCTTTCCCTTTCTAGTGCCATGTAAGCCAGCATAAATCTGTACATTACACCAATTTACATTTGGTGGGATTTGTCCTGACACGTCCAAAGCTTCTGACTCTTGATTCGTTGTATGAGCAACTCCTTTAATATGGAGCCCTGGGGACAAGACCCAATTTAAAATAAAGTTGTGCAGGTAAAAGCAGAAAGGCATGCACTGTACGCCTGTGGTCTGCAGCTGAACTAGCTGAGGAGTTTAAATCCTGCTCTGCATTTCATCTTGAGTGCTGCACTCCTAAAGGCAGTGCCAGCTTCTGGCCTCAGCCTTGCCTTGGCCAAGACAGAAGCTGTCTGGTGTGAGCACCCGGGAGCTCACAGCAGGAGGAGGCTGATAACAGCAATTCCTCAGCTGCTTGCAGGATGAATCTGTGTTGCTCTTCTCATATTTACTCCTTTTATTTAGGTTAGCCCTGCTTTTTGAATTAAAATAAGTATGCACAAATCACTTCAAGCTCTTGTTGATGTGGGTTTTGGGTTGTGTTACTACTTTTTATATATATTTTTTACCCTGCCTAATGTGCATTTCTCTGTTTGAGAACAAGATTTAAGTTAAGTGTAAACTATAAAACTTCCATTAACTCCATCAAGGGGATAGGATAGCAATGAGCCCCAGCTACCTCAGTGAAATACCTTGGCTTGAAAGTTTACTACATTGGCTTTATAAGTTTGAAAGCTTTTTGCCCCAGATGAAAGGAAGGCTTTGCTGTAAAACCCTGTTCCTTACTGATCTGGCTATTCTGAAGTTAGATGCAAACTAACTTGCTGTGTGCTTTGTAAACCTCTAAAGGAGAAGTTGGACATGTGTGAATAGCTGAGTGATATATTAAATGAAGCAGGGAAATTTGCCTTCATCACATGATAGAGACTTGTGTCACTTGGGACTGATTTTTTCAAAGGATCTAATTTCTAATTCTAATAATGAGATTTTTAAATATGTACCAAGCCTCTTAAAAATCAGTATCTCTAAAGGGCCAGATTTTAAGTGACACCTAAAATATACAGGTTTCTTATGGAGGATGTTATATATATATGCACATGGTAGAAATTCATCCCTATAAGAGTCTGCAACTAGAAACTTTTGGGGAAAAAACTGAGTCTATTGCCAGTTTTGGGCTAACACTTTATTTTTCTTAGACACTTTTGTAATTCTTTTTATGGGTACTGAGTTACTTCTGTGATACACCACATTGCAGACAAGGGCAAAAGTTTAGCAATCTGCTGTGCAGAAGGGCTGATTTCATTGCCAGCTGCTGATTCTGGCTGTGCAGCTCTTGTACCAGCCAATTAAACCACACTCATTACAGCCTTTGTGGTTTGGAAGTGAAGTGTTCCTGCCTTTAACTCGTAGTTTTACAGGATGTTGGTTTAGGCTGGAGGTTTGCAAAGCTTGAAATCTTATATTTTCTTCTGCTGTGTGCTCCTGGGATAGGGGAGGTGGTGAAGGAGAGCTCCATGGAGAGTGAAGTGGAAGGTGAGCCTCTGAGCACTATGAACCTGCAGGCACCTCCTAAAATTTTCGTGAAATACCATAATATCTGGTGTGCCAGGCTGCTACAGACAGTAATGGTCTTGGCAGCAGTGTTGATCTTGGAAAAAAGTGCCCAGTGCTGTAGGAAGTGCTGAGCATCCCCTCATAAGCATCTTCCTTCAGCTCCCCAGCCACAGATTTTTGCCTGCCACCCTCGTGGGGAATTCCTGCCATGCTTGCAGGCCAGTCTGGGAAAGCTGCTGGGCAAAGCCAGGGAGGAGGCAGAGATGGAAGAAGAATGTGACCCGCTGAGCTGTGAGTGGTGGCTGTGCTATTCTAAAGTCAAACTTAATTTTTAGCTCTGCATAAACAAATCTCCATGCCAGCTCCATGTGTAGCTCTGAAATCACTTGTGTCTGCTGCCCCATGGCTGTGTCCTCCGTGGGTGCCACAGGGAGAAGAGCTGACCTCTCCTTCCCCAAATGCCTGTTGGCACTCGAGAGGACCTTTGGAGAGGTGCTTTGCAGAGGGATAAACCCTTCAGCTCTTCTGCATGTGGCATGACAGCTTCTTTATCTGGGGGTAAACAGATCCAATGGATTGAGTAGGATGCAGGTTACTGTGGGAGCTGGTGTCCTTCACCCATACATCCAAGGGTTTGTCTTTGCCCCCAGTACTTTCATTTTTCGCCTAGAAATGCAGTATTTTCCTTGGAAATACCACGTGCAGCATGGGCAGGGAAGCAGCAGGGATCCTGTTCCTCAAGAGGGTCAGTCATGTTTAGTTTTCTTACGACATTGTTGCCCTGTTGATTTTAACTTGGAAACTTCAGTGAAAACCACACACACTGCTGTGAAAATTCATACTTAGTAACAAGTAAACAAGTGATCCAGCAGTCTGACTGAGTCAGGAAATTCCCTCCAGACCTTGTGGGGAGGAGGAGCTTTGCATTTTTCTTGTCCCTCGTTTATTTTTAGTCTCGCCTCTAACTCTGCTGATAGTGCCATTACAGCCCTGCAGATTAAAGCCCCAGCATGGGGTGGAGTTGAAAGGACGATGCTGCAAAGCAGTCAAAACCTCCAGGATTTTCCAGCAGTGTCATGCTACAGGCAATTAATTTAGTCTATTATTTGCCTGCCTGGGCACAGCTCAGTGCCACAGCTCTGTGAAAGTCTTTGATTTCCTTGTGCACCTCTGGTCAGAGGCCATGTCTTCAGTGACTCTGTCCTTGTGACTTGAAAGTGCCATGTTTGTGATGCTAATATTTGGGGTGTTTTTTTTAGACAACTAAAAAGACAACTGTCTTTTTAGGCCTCTTTCTCTCTCAAATATATTTTGCCCTTGCTCTGAGGGTGTGTTGTGTTTTAGAGTGGAAAGACAAGAGTTTAAGTCCTGTACAGCTCCCATCACTGACAACCTTGGTCTGAAGCTGACATTGTTTTGGATGCCTTGGAGGAGACAGTCTTGGCAGCAGCACCCATCTGCAAGACCAGATGATTTACCCAAGATCTCTTGGCATTTCAAGAAATGCCTCCTTTTCAAAAAAGGAAGCCCTTTTTTGCCATGGCTGACTGTGTTAGTCTGAGTCAACAGAAGGGTATTTAAGTCAAGTAATGGTTGTTGGGTGTTCTGAGTCTTCCTTTGCTGACCCATTAGTCAAAACCCTCAGACATGGCAGAGGATTTTATTCAGGCCTGCCCAGAGCTTGAAAACCCTTAGAAACAGCAGTTTCTGTGAAGAGCTGGTGTGCAGTCTTGGTTGTATTTCACCCATTTCACAGGAAACAGTTTTATCCGAAGTATGAATCTAAGGTCATTTATCTTCTCCAGCAGTGGAATCTATACCTGGTCTGCCATGAGAGAGGTGATGGAACAGACACAAATGCTCACTGTGGAAGTGGGGAAGTGTCACTGTTATTTTGGCAGGGGGAGCCTGTGGCAGACACAGCAGCACTGACAGTGCAGGACCCAGAAACAGAGCATCCAAAGCTGGGCTGCCTTGGCTTGGAGAGTTCTCATCACCCAGCCAGCCTGGCTGTCTGCTCCCCTGGACTCTGCCAGGGCTGGGAGCTTCAAGGGAGCTGCTTAGCCCTCTCCAGCACCTTAAGGCATATCCTCAAATAGTTACTGAAGAGCCTGATTCTGGAATGAGGGGCCTGGCTGTGCTCAGATGAAGTTCTGCTGCTGCCTTGGGTCTGGCCAAAATGTCACAAATGGGCTGGATTGTGGAGAAGGAGGCTGGTCTGTCACAGGGAACCTGAAGAACATGTTTGAAGACAAGACCAGCTGCTTTGCTGTTTGGGGTTTTTGTTGTAGACTTCTGCCAAGCATCTGCAGGCTCTGATCAGCCTCTTTATACCTGAGCAGCTTTAACAAAACCATTTTGTTTTCAGTTGAACTGACTGTTGGGTTTGCTTTATTTTTAAACAAAGCAAGATCTCTGGGGACTGGTGCCTGTTGAAGTCTCTCTGTGATAACATAGAAAGGTTCTCAGTTAAAATGTGGCTGAAAAATAATTTAAAAATGCAACAGTGTGTGCAGGGGTGGGTACAGAAACCGGGAAGATCTGTTTCTTTACTTGGATTAAAGTCTGTTGTTACATGAGAATCCAAATGACAAGTTTTATTCAGTCTCCATTATTCATGTAGTGAATACCTCTTAAGGCTCCCCATAAATATGTCCTTTTCTAGACTTAAAATGAGTAGACAAACACTATGTGTTTATACCAAATGTTGGAGGATTTACAAGTAACTACTATGTGGTTTGAAGTAACAATATACACAATGTATTGTATATTTTTGTATTTGGCCTATGTTCAATATAAGATTAAATACACGGGCTTTAAAAAAACAACTCTTTCCAATGCTGAAAGCAAAAAGGATGATCTATAATGAGGCTTTACAGTATACAGAATTTTTAAGGGCAATTTTTTGTTTCCTTAATCTATTTTCCATGTAGAAGTATGTATTTTGCACTTCAAGTAAGATTCTGTTGGTTGCACTTAGCAGCAAACAGCTGGGGATTCTAGTGCCTTAACCACACAGCAGCTGCTAATTAAAAATATATAATTCTACCCTGATTAGCTTATAATGATTATAATCCCCTTACATTTGATTATTACCACAGCGTGGTAACCTCAGCCACCCCCTGTTTCATTGTGGGACCTGTGAGTAACAAAACTAGTCATTAGGAGCTGATATCTGGCTCCTGAAGGATTTCTTCCCAGAGAGGAGCACAGGGGAATAAAGGCACCCCGTTCCTGTGTGGCTTTGGGCATGTCTGGTAGGAGTTTGGATTTTTTTGTTCATCTGCAACAGGCAAGCAGTGCATTTAATTCATGGCTGTAGTGAATTTTCTTCAATGCTACTTTGGCGCTGATAAATTTATTCAGTTTGTTCTTGTCTTCTGATCTGAATTAATTTTTTTTTTAAAACCACCTGGTCAACTTTGCAAAACAAAAAAGCTTTACTAAACATAAAAGTCACACTTTCAGCCCTAGGATTGCTTTGCTTTCATCTTGTGCTCATCTGCTTATCCTTTGCCAGTTTTTTCTCAAAATATTTAGTAACTCTGGATAGCAGGGAATGGCCTCCTTCTTTCCTCTGCAGCACCTGGGTGACATTGTAGGGCAGAGCAGTAATAAATAACTACTGCTGGAGAGCAGTTTGGAAACCCTGAGTCCTGGGCAGTTTTTCCCCCTCTTGCTGCAGTCCTGAGACATGAAAAGAGGCCGTGTCAGGGGCCTGTCAGAGAGATGCCCTAATCTGAACATGTCAGAGTCACTTAGAGTTCACCTCTGACTTCGGGATCTGGTATTAATGGAAGAGCTGAAAGGCCAGCTTTAATACACAGAGGAGATAACAGAACCTGTCATTAAAAAAAAGAAATAACATCTCCCAGAGCACACAGAAGGGACTGCATCAGTGTGCTCATTAGGGAAGTGCTTGGGCAGGGGAAGGCTGATGCTTGTCCCAAAGGTTTGGCCAGCAGAGGTGTGCTGGCCAGTGCCAGCTGAGTTTCTCCTGAGATCTCTGTGTTGATGGGACAGCCAGATGCTCTTAATTTTTTAAAGCAAATTAATTATGAATTATTCTGTATCTCAAATAACACACCCTGGATATCTTACTGGGTAGCTGTTGTACTTCAGAGATCAGGGCAAGCCTCATACATGAGATAAAGGAAAGAGTTTTATTTTTTTTTCTTAACATCATTCTGATTATTCCCCTTAGCTTTTTTAATTGTTTGGTTGGTTGTGGTGTTTTGGATTTCTGTAAATTTATTAATTGAGATTGACATAAGCATTTTTTTAAAAAAGTATATCATTTATGTAAGATTTTGATGCCCAGATGCTCCCTTCCAGTTTCATTCCACCACATATGGACATTTGCATACAAATAAAAGGAAATGTCTTCTGTGTGTGTGGATAATTGATGGCTATTCCTTAGGTAAAGTCAACTAATATAATGCTTGTTAATTTTAAAGCTCTCCTGTGGTTGGCAAGGCACTGAAGGTATTGATCAGACCCTGAGAGATGCAGTTTCATGCAGCTCTGGAGGATGATCTCTGCTCTGAGAGTCACGAGTCCACTGTCAACTTTTTCTTAGGTAAAAGAGAAAATTTCAGTGATTTCTAACTTTGGTCACCACTCTGCTTGAGATGTGAGATGTCTGTGCAAAACAGAGCAACAGAGATTTACAGTTCTCCTAGTGAAGAGGCAACTTGCACTGCCGTGACATCTTGTATCTCAGAAGTTAATCACAGCTATTCTCCGTGTTGCTGGGTGACGTTGCTTTGAGAAAAAACAGAAACTGCTATGAACAGTATGAATAGCTGAAACCACAAGTCCCACTGAGATTACAGCCAGCTCCTCCTAAAGGAAACGGATTCAACCACCAACATAGTTTTTCATTAGACGATTTTTTTTCTGAGTGAACAAAATACCCCTATTGTGGCATAATTGTTTAGTTTTTGGAGATGTAGGCAGAGTTGCAACTTACATGACTGTTTGAAATAATAATTCAACTAGATGAGGGGGGAGGGCAGAGAGACATTTGGCTTTTTATTACATTTTGTAGCATGTTGCAGACTAATGCAGCAGGTTTTAATTTTCTTGGTTTCTGTGCGTTTTGGCTCTGCAAAAAGGGGAAGGAGGAAAGTCTGTCTTGCATTTCAGGACAAATCTAAATCTGATGGACAAAAGTTTTGGCTATCTGATTGAAACCTTTTGTTGCTGAGACTGAGTGACTCTACCAGGCTGGTAGAGCTGAAGTGATTTCTGTCTTGGATTCAGTGCTTTGAACTGGTTAAATGTATTTACTTGTGGTTAATGGGAAAGTTAATACTTTCATTGTAGCAATATGATAATGGCTAAAAATCAAACGGAGTTGTAAGTGGGGAAAATGAAGTATAGGAAGCAGAGTTTGGACCCACAGATGTAATTTAATATAAGCAATTTTTGATTCCTGGTACCTTGACTTTTCATACCAGAAACACCCAGAGTTATACCCAGTTCTTCAAGATGTACAAAATGATGGTGATTTTGATAAACTTAATTAAATAGAAGATGGTGAAGTTTACCATATTAATGCTTGTCCTCTGAAATTACTTCTATGTCTTAGCTGAAGGCCCAGAAATTGCTTTTGCCCATTCTTTTCCTGCCCTTGTATTGACAAAGCTCATTACTCATCAGCAAAAGATCTTGCTGTTTCATCCAGATGGGCTCATCAAAAGGCAGCATTTACTTAGGGGTTTAGGAGGTGCAGACAGTTAGGAATTTCAAAAAATGATCAAAGAATGGAGGATCTTGGATCTTTGGTTATTAGTGTGAAGAAAAGACAACAGTTTACAAAAAGTGTTTGAATATGTACCCACTGGAAGCTTGATGATTTAAACAGCATCACATGGGCATGTCCCCATCAGTTTTAATTTTACAAATCGCTGTTTTGTTCATGTATTATCAAGGCTAAATGTAGCAACCATACTTTAGGAAGTTTTTAAATGTAGGGTTGGCCAGCCTCTGTTTCTTTGTAAACTTTTCTGATGGGAATTGTCTGGCTGGTTACAGCATGACCACCAAACATCAGACAATGCAAGGAGCTTCTTCCCCTTGCCCCACTTTATTTCCATCTCTCTTCCCAAAGGCAGTCCTTTCCTGTGGTGGCTGTGGTTTGCTTGTTTTTATTTCTCTAGGAATTTTGTGAGCAAACTCTTGGACTTACTCATAAAGGCCTTTCTAGCATCTGATCTTTGCTAGAAAGTTTTCCAGAGAAAGCTGTGCTGTTTACATGTTTTTTCAGAATTCCCTTGGGAGTTAGTAAAAAATAAGGCAGTAAAATTAATTGATCTTCTCCAAAAGCTGCTGAGCCTCTCATGAATGTTTCCATATCCATTGCTGGGTGGCTGTTACAATGAATGAAAATTGCTGGGCTTGAAAAGTGCACTGTGAGCCTGCTCATGTTTAGGATCTTTTTAGGCAGTCTCTCATCAGAGCTTTGGAAAGCTGGTGGCGTGCAGTAGGCACTCTTGAAGGTGAAGAATGTCTTTGCATAACTCTGGATTTAAATACTTTCATTTGTTTGGTCTTTAATGTTTTATTAACCATCTAAACCAGTTTAGATTGCAGCTAGAGATTGAGCAGCAAAACCAGATAAACCAGTATGTTTTGCTCACCTGAACATTTGTTGATAGGAAGATACTCCAAGCACTCCTGCGTGCTCCTGCAGAGAGCTGGGCTGGGGAGGAACAAGCACGGAGCCCTGGCAAGCCAGGGCAGAAGGTGAAACTCCAAAAGAGGTGGAGAACACCCAGAGAAGACAAATACTTCAAAAGGAGTTTTTCTAATGAAAATAATCTGTTATGAGGAAATGAGTATGTTTGAGGCTTATTCAGCAAGTGGGAATACAGCTCGAGAAACTGATACAAGTAAACTTTGTCTGAATTGCAGAGGAAATTAATACAGACAGTTGATTAAAAATATGACAGAACTTGGAATTTTAAATTTCCTAAAAAGGACAAATGAAACATAAGCAAAGACAAACCTGTGAAAGACAAATCAGAATGGAATATAGATTAAAAAGTTACTTGTTTGAAAACAAACAAACAAACTCCTCAAACCTGTTAAAAGCAATGAAAAAAAGGGAAATTGCTTTTAGACCATATGAGATGGCTTGTGACTGTTGGTGCAGTGGCCCGTGGTCATGTGAGATTTTGGAAATTAAGTCTGCTGCTGCTTCTGGTCACTGCTGTCATCTGGAGCATGGGATGTGCATGACCCCAGGTGATTTGAGAGCAGCTGTCATCCCTAAGCCTTTGACTCCTGCATTGCATGATTTGCTAGAGGGGGGTTGGGGTGAAAATTCAGGACTACCAAAAAAACAATTGTAGAAATGTACAATTTGATGGAAAAGTACCTATAAGCCAGTTTAGGTCCTGCCTGGCCCTTTGGTGTGGATTCTTTGGGTGCAGAGATGCCCAAAGTGAGGAGCAACCCTTCTGGAGCACAGCCCAGCTGTGCTGCACAGAGGGACAGTTTGATTTCTGCCTTTTCCCTGCAGTGTCAGCAATGCAGAAGCGGGCACTGATGAAAAATCTGAGCAAGGCTGTAAGATGCTGCTTCCAAGGGCCTCTGGAGAAGCTCAGCCTCCCCGGCCTTGCCTGGAGTGGGAAAGCTGTGTCATGGCATGAGTTGGCTGAGTGGGCAAGTTTGTCTCAAGGACAGAGCCAGATCCCAGAGATAGCTCCCATCCATGCACCTGCAGCAGAACAGTGAGGGGATTTATACAGAGCTCCCTGCAACTGTGCAAAATTGGGAACACTGCCTCTAAGGCTGCTTGGGGCCTGCAGGCTTCTGGGCTTTGTCAAGGCTTGGAAGCACCTCTGATTTATTTGATTTAACTTGCATAATTATGTGAGAGTGCTTGTGTGGGGTGTATTAACCATTGCAAAGCAAGCAAAGTTGTTTTAGAATCATAGAATCATTAAAGGTGGAAAAATCCTCTAAGATCATCAAGGCCAACCTTCAAACAAATACCACCATGCCCACCAAGTCATGTCATGAAGTGCCATGTGTCCTCCTTTTTTAACCCTTCCAGGGACGGTGATTCCACAGCTTTCCTGGGGAGCCTGTTTCAATGCTTGACCATTCTTTCAGTGGAGAAATTTTTTGTAATATCTAACCTGAACTTCCCCTGCCATACCTTGAGGCCATTTCCCCTTGGCCTAAAGGGAAAATATTTTATCATCTCTTGTAGCTTTTAATACAGGGGATGTGCATAACATCATTTCATTTCTATGATTTTTGAGGCAAAAGGTTTTTAACCTGCTGTGCTTTGAGGTGCAAACTGATCCCCCATCTCTGCAACAATATCACCCTTTTATGAAAGAGGCCTGTTGGGCACATCAGATGGTGGTATGGGCCAATTATCAGTGGCCCTGGCACACCAGAGCCAGGTCAAAGCAGAAGCTCAAGAATTAACATAGAAAATGCCTGGGGTTTGCAGCAGTGAAGTACATTTACCTGTGTGTCAAGAGGGTCTGTGAGATTCCTCACATCCACAACTCACAGAGCTCCTATCATCATGTAGCCTCAGGGAGTGGCAGGGCAGGGCTATTTGCATTGATAAGGAAATGTCAGCTTGTGTCATATGGAAATGTGTTATAGTTTTTATACACACACACACACAGACACACAGATATATGTGAAATCTCTATCCTGTTCCTCGGGAGCCAGCTTTGTTTTGTTGTGCTGGATGAGAAAATGTTTGTCAAACTGAAGGTAGCTGTGATGCAAGTCCCCAAAGCAATAAAAGAAGGTTCGACGTGCACAGCTGCTCCAAATGTAATAAATTGTGTCTCAGGGCTGCAGGTGTGGAGCAGTATCTGGGGTTTGGTTTTGGTATTTTTTGCTTTATCCAGTTTCTTCACTACATCTTTAAAATTAATGTGCATGCTTGTCAATGTGCAAAGCTTTCTATAAGTACGTGCTCTAGAGGGAAGATGAAGGTGTCTTACAGAACCTAGGTTTGTCCTTTCATGTTGCAGAGGCAATTTAAAAAGTCTGGAGGGCTGTCCCAAGGACAGCACCCATCACCTGGGGAAAACTAGGTTATCACATGAGAGTTGGGCACCTCATCAACTGCATTCCTGGTAAATCTGGGGGAGAAGAAAGATTACCTACTTGTAAATGGCAGCAGGCTTTGGTTTGGAGAAGGCTAATTATCATTTGGAAGATAGGATATATATATATATGTATAACTTTATCCACTGAAATCTCTGCTGTCTTCCTAATTTTTCTGGTGTGCACAGAAAAATTAGGAAGTCATTAGGAAAAGCACAGCTGAACCTTAGGTAAAATGCTTGTTGAGCTGGGGGCAGTCTGGTATCTCAGCTCCTGGCTGATCAGAGGAGGTCCAAAATCCTTCCTGGACAGAGACATTTGGGAATCTTATCCCAGAAATATGTAGTGCTGATTTTCTGAAGTCATAACATCATGACAAAATTTTGCCAAAGTTTTTCCTAGTGCCTTTACCAAAACTCATTAGTGAAGAAAAGCAGTCAACCAGCCTTTTATTCCCAGCCTATTATTCCCAAATACATAAGTGGTGGTCTTCCAGCAGAGCTTCCATGTGCAGCAGTCTTCAAAGGTTTGTTGTTTTTTTTTTGTGTCCCATCAGCACACATGGTTCTGGCTCAGAGCAAGTGTTGGTATTATCAGTCCCTTCCCAGCTTGAGAACTGTTAGTTATTTTGAAATTATTGTTATGTTTTCAAAACATTTTTGAAATGTTTTGTTATTTGAAATTTTATTTGACTCCTTGTGAATTACAAATTTCGCTACAGAACTTTTCACTAGGTCTGCGTTTTTCTTCTCTTTGCCATCCTTCTTCCCCTGCTGCATTTTCTTTGTTGTCAGACTGGATTCTCACAAGGTGGTATACATCCATCTCACCCTGAGGACTGTGTTGGGTTAGTTTGGGCACCTGCCAGCATTGGAGATAGCTGGGTTAGTCCCAAGCAATCCATTGCAATTTGCATACTGATGAAGGTGGGGCATTGTCTCTCATTTAATCTTGTGAAGTGAAATAATTATTTTCCCACCCAGTGACCTGACATGGCTTTATAATTAATTTTTGTAATTGGTGGAACACATACTTTCTAATGATACCAGTCAGTTGTGTGCCAGGACACAGTGATGTATTTACTGCCAGATTGCTGCCTTTGACTAAAATCAACAGTTCTACTCTTTGAGCACTGGATGATCCATGACTCTGTCAGAGTAGTATTTAATTGACTTACAGAGTTTACTCAGAAGTTGTTGGCTAGCCTTGTAAACACCACTTCTCTGAAAAATCATTTGTAGTAGCTGGCAAGCTCAGTATAAATTTTGTGTGAAATATTTTTTTTAACGTTTGCAGGTGTTTCTTTGCCTCCTTCCCAGGGGAAATTCATGTTCTTGTAGTGTTTGTGAAGCAGGGTTGTTTCTGCTGTGGGGCACTGTTATGTGCAGGAAGGGCTGTTGATGGAGTAAAGTATGTGTAAGTATGTATATATTTATATTTTACATCTCCATCTCTGCCAAACAGAGATGCTTCTGGTGCCAAGAGCTGCTGGGGGGTCACCAGTAGCTCCACAGGGCAATGTTTAGCTCAGCTCTGGGCATAAAATAGCTAAGCAGAGTGTGGTCATCCTTGAGGTGGGCATGAGAAATTAGCTTTGATTACTCATCCAACAGTTCAAATCTGATAGGGATGAAAAGTTGATTTCCTCAGGTGACTTCCAAGTTTTCTGCTTTGTTGGGAGCCTCTGTTCAAAACTGTTCTTATTTCTAGCATTCATTATCTTTCCCAACAGGGAAACCACTTTGTGTTTAGCAAAAGGGTGAGGCAGAATCACCTTTGATGAAAATGTTGGTTCAAAGCCATTTCATTACAAATCAGTGCAAGTTCCAGCAGCACTTGGGCATTTTGCTTGCAAATGTCAGCAGACAGCCTGAGTGATGTGCACAAACCACTGGAATCAAGCTACAAAAGTGCTTAAATAAGAAAATATTACCTTGTAGGTGAGGACCTTGTGTGGTGGGAAGTAAATGAAGATGGTAAAGCTGTGGGGTCTCCTGGCACAGATGGTATTTGACAATGTGAAAATCTTTTTACAATCGCCAACCTTTTGGGGTCTGGGCCCACATGTACTATGTCACAGGTCTGTGGTGGCTGGAGATGTCCATTTCCAGGCCACCAGGTCCATGGGAAGACAAAGGGAGCATGTCCTGGGATGAAATTTGTCCACATCAATGGGTCAGGCCACTCTGTGGGGTGGGGATTGGTTGCAACTTGAGTTTAGAGGATGTTTTGTCTTGCTGTTGTCCCACTGAGCTGATGGGGTTTGTATCATCTTGAGTCCTGTGGGAAGAAGCTCTGTGGGTCTGGTTCTGTGCCCAACCAGCCCTGTATAAATTTTGAGGGGTATTTGTGCATTCTGCACAGACACCAAGAGACCACGGTTCCTGAGCTAGGCTGTGGTGGAGGCAGGCTTCGATCAAAGGGCTTTGTTTGTGTTTTAGCATTTCCCAGATGATGTGGCTGAAAACACCTTCGTGCTGTGTCCACGCTGAGGTCTCTCACACGGATGTAACTGAGGGAGGCCTTGGGAAAGGCCCGTGCAGACATGACTGTGAGGGCTGTAATTAATGTAATGGCCCGCTCTGAGCAGGCCTGAGTCATTCCCTGTTCCCTCCTGCTCCAAGCAGGAATGAGAGGGCATTGCCCCCAGGCAGTGAGTTTGGGGCTTGCCATGCTATGGGGGTGAGGAACAGGGGCTAATGTGCTTCCCCTCAGGTGTGACCCCCTCACATGCTGTCCCTTGTGTTCTCCCAGCACCGCAGTTTGCTGCCCTGGCCAGAGCTGGTGTTGCACTCCCCTGTTTGCTGAGCTGTTTTCCCTGCCTGCTCTGCACCTTGATTTTGTGCGTGGCTGCACAAACATTTGTCACATCACTAACAGCAGTAGGAATGGGTCAGACAGAGCCAGGATTGCTGCTTCCACCCCCACAGTGACAATTTTGGTTTCAATGCACATCAGACTGCCACCAAAGGGAAGGGGAACAGAGCTGAGAGCTTAAATATTGGCCAAAGAGTCACCATCAGCATGAGGAAATGTACTGACTGATGAAGCTGACTGTGGGAAAAATAGCTGCTATTTCAGATTTCAAGGTGTGAGGAAATTCTTGCTTTACCTAGTGTTAATTTGTAAATTGTAACCGCATGAGTGTGGTGCAATTCAGGAATGGCATATACAACGCTCTTGATGGATGCTGTGCATTTCATTTCAACCACATAACCTGCCTTGGGCAGGTCTTTAACATGCGCCTTTTGAGCTGAAATTTTTTCTGGTGGTCTCTTTAATTTTGGGTGGCCTGCATGGATTTGTAGCAACCGAGCACAGTAGGGATGAGTAATAGGAGACACAGTGTTATTTCTGAATTTCCTTGTCTTTGAAGACTGAGGTTAGATACTTTGTTCTTCTGGCTGAAGTGGAAGCCTATGGTTTAATTTTCCTTGAGTATGTGTATTTATTGCAAGTCTGTGCTTTCCCGTACGTGGTTTGCTGGCCTTTTAGAGGTTTTATTTCTTAAAAAAAAAAAAAAAAAAAAAAAAAGAATTGGAAGCATCTTTTAGACTCCAGTTGCTTTCGAAATCTCACTGTGAGGAATGGGTTGAAGAGCTGTGGTGCTACATGACGTGGGAACCTCATCTCATTTGTATGTTCAGGGTAGCTTTTGCTCCAGCAAAGTGCTCTGTTCCAGTGGTCTGGCAGAAACTCAGCAATACTGGGTATTTTATTGTCAAATAAATGTAAAATACAATTTTTGTGCGAGGCGCCCCAGTAATGCCAATCACTTCAAACCTTGCTTTTTTTGGAGCATGCTTGGCCCAGGCAAAAAGACTTTACCGAGCAGATGGAACCCACCTTCTGTCGAGACAGGGCCCTGCTGTGGGTGCTTTGGGAGCAGCTGCAAAGTGCTCGTGGGAAAATTGGAGCAGTTTTCCTATAGACTAATGCAAAAATGTGAAAAATGGACATGTGAGGTGTCTGCAGCAAGAGCATGCAGAGGATGAGATGTCTCTGTATGTCTGGGCAGAAATGCTGGGAGGTGAGTCTTGTTCTCACAGTTTTTTGAGGTGCTTCAATTCTCTTCCACATTCATTGCTCTTTACTCCATTCTTCTCCTAAAAAGACACAGAAATGCAGGACCATCACACCAGCATCTGCTTGATTATTGCCCGGGCATCTGTGTCATGCTTGAGAAATCTTTCTCTGAGTTGAACATGTTTGTATAAACTCACAGCTTTGGACCAACTGCCTCCTCTTGCCAGACAATCTCAGCCATTCTGCATCTGTCCTTGCCTTGTGTCAGGAGAGCTCCTTGCAAATTAAATTAAATTGAGGGGGTTGTTTCATTTTGTGTGACAGCTCTTAAATGGGAAATTTCCTTTTCCCCCTCACTTTTTTTAATGCTGCATAGTTATGGTCCTGCTCAGCTGGCAGCTTCAGCTAAGGCTGCCCAGGATTTTCTACATCTCAGAGTGGGGAAGTTGAATTTTTTCAGTCTGTTTTGGGAGAGATGAACCTGTTGGTTTGCAGTCCCCAACCTCTTGGAAATGTCTTAATTGCCAAAATTTAGGGAAGGATCTGTGGGGAGAAGCTTCTTACAGAAAGTGATTTTGTTTATCATTTTGCTGCAATTACATGGCCTTTGATTTTTTTCTATTAAGGAATGAAACTGAATAAAATTAAGTTATATTTCCTTGGCATTTCCTCTGCAACTGTTCATTTATTATATATAAATGCAGTGTTGTGTATTCCAGGTAATTTATATAATTACTGTGCCATTAAGTGTGTCTAGTTAGAATCAACAAAATTAGAAAATGTGAAATTTGAGTGTCTGCAGTAGTGGTTGCCTGGTTATGTTATGTCCTGGATGGGATTCCCATGTGAGATCCTTCCTTTCTCTTTTTTTTGTGTGTGTGAACCTTTAACACCAGCATGAGTTGCATTAACACTAAATGATTAAACAGGAAAAATATTTCATTGGAATGACATATATGTAAAACATGACTTCTCTAGTGATGTTATTAGAATATTTAATGTTTTCATTTCCTGGCCTCTGGGAATTTAGCTATGCAGCTTTAACTTTGCCTTCCAAAGGAAACAGGGAATGGTTTCCCCCTTGTTAATTCACAGAGCTGCTTGCCACGGGGTGTTACTGAGGGCCAAAATTCAATGTCTGCGACGATGCCAGTAATTAAATATACATGAACTGTTGGAGCAACTGAGATTAAGGCAAAAATCCACCCAAAACAAACCCTAGCCCTCTGAAAGTAAGAATATTGGATGGGATATGTCTTCATGCTTCAGGATATAAATCAATATTAAGTTTGGATTCGGAAGGAAGAAGGTTTTTCTGAAGCACATCAGGAGGAATTTCTGTCACTGCTCCACCCTGTGTTCTGTGCCTCCTCTGCTCCAGCCAGGATGCTCTCCCTGCCAGCAGAGATGTTTAGCATGAAACATCAGAGCATCAAAGGTTTGTAAAAGAGAAGAGATATATAAAAAAGGGATTCTTCCTTCGTTTCCCCACTGTTTCTGGAGCTGTTTGCAGCTCCATCCTGGGTGCTGCTGTAATACCAAGACCTGTTTGGTCAACTGTTGGAACCAAATAATCTTTCAGGTCTGTTCCAGCCCAGGCTTTTCTGTGATTCTACGATTGTTATCCATCTGTGTTCACTTGTCCCAGGCCATGGTTTCCACCTAGCCAAAAAGACACAATTAGGGACTGCAGGAGTGCTGGGGGATATCTGTTCCCAAGTGGGAAACTCTGCTGAACTGTTTAAAAAATAATAATCTGAAACATTTAAAATATCATTGTCTGTATGGGTTTTATGTGGCCATCAATCATCATACTGCTGTGCTTCTGCATGAAATCACTGCACTGGGAATATTTCTCAGTGTTTTCAGCCAAGGACTATCAGACAGCCCATGGATGTCCTGAATTCTCCCACACTTCCCTATCAGCAGTTGTCCAAGACTTGATGGCTCTTCTTTCGTTTATAAAGATTGGAAGCATTGTCAAGCCAGGCTTTCCTGAGGTTTGAACATGCTTTTTGACTGTATTTTCTTTGGAGGTTTTTTTTCCATTAGACTATAAAAACTTGATGGAAGAGAGTGAGTTGAATTCCAGCTGGCACCAAAAGAAAAAAAAAAAGGCAAATCAAGAACTGTGATTTTTTTTTTGTTTTTGCTTTCATCCAGGATCTTCCCCAGGTACTGTACTGTTCTTGGTTTTAGAAAACAGTATTTTTCTGCAGGGGTTAGAATTGGTTCATTCAGCCTTTAGGCCTTTCTTTGCTTCATAGTGGTTTTTATCAGGTCCAGTCTGAAAGCACAGTGCCCTTTTCCTTGTGAAAAAGCTGTAGAGGGAAGGGAGGGAAAAAAAAGAACAGCAATGTTATTTCCTCTCTGAAGTCATCACCTACAGAGTTGGTACCAATGGCATTTTAATAGATGAGGTGCTCCCCACCAATGTTGTGATAGAAATTCATTGTTGGAGGATCAGGGAGGTTGGGAAATAAAAAGCACAAAAAAGAAACAAGAAAATACTGATTTGTGCTGGGAAGAAGGGGAAGGGCAGAATATAATAAGTGGAACAGTTAAATATTCAGTGATATAATGGGGTCCTGTCAACCTTGTCTAAGAATTCTTGGATCCTAATAAAATAATACAGAAATGTTGGGTATAAACCAGCTGCTCCTCATAAAGCTCTTGTCCAGCCAAATTGTAGTCAAAGGTTTTTTAGATGTTTGCTTGATTGTACGTTCAGTTTTTCTATTTGTTTTTAGAAAAGGGTTTGACTGATACGGGATTGATCTCAGGAAATTAGGGTGACACATCAGTTTTGGGGCAACAATTTGCTTTTCTATGTGGGTACTTTGCTTCTGTGGAGAATAATAGATCAGGCTTCAACATCTGAGCAATTGCCTGAGTTTATTATTTAGCTGTGCTGATTTCTGTGTGTGAAATCTCCATTTTCCCACAGATTCAGCTTGTGGAGCCAGCTTTGGGGAAAGAAATTACTTCAGAGCTTTGAAGAAACAAAAGTGCAACTTTAACAAATTTCATCTTGGCCAAAAGTATTTAATACCAAGAATACTGTAAATGCTTTCTGTTGGAATTGCTCCCTCTGGGCTGCTAATCTGGGAGCAATTCAGGCATTTGCTTCTGACCTTACCCCCTTCCTGGAGATCCGAGCCCTTTGCTCATGAGAGTGCAAGACAAGGGAAAGAGGGGCTGGCAGAGCTGTTGTTTTCCAAAGGAAATGAAGTAATGTCACTTTTGCTTGGAATTACAGCCTCTGCAATGTCTTCAGAAAAGATGACGCTCCTCAGAAAGGAAAACCAGCTGATGAGAGGTCCTTGAAGGTGCCTTGAACGTTTGCATGCTTTCTTCTCTGCCAGCAGTGCAGGCTGGCTGTAGCTTTATGTGAGTTGGTAATTTTATCACTTTATCTATTTGTTTTCTGATGGATGGCAAATACATCCCTTGGGATTAATTCACCAAGGTTACACCTGCAGGAGCAGGACACAGAGCTGTGAAATCCCCAGGGCATGGGAAAGGTGGCCCTTAGTGTCCCTGCAAACTGTGGTGTGTGATGTGGTCCAACTTTACCTTATCTTGCATAATCTGCATTTTCATATTATTCTTTGAAAGGATCGTGGTCCTGGCAGGGAGGGACTCAAGCTGCACACCCAGGCACCTGCAGGGGCCTGTTGGATGGGTTTCCACCTGCAGGGCCCTGTTGTTTCTGCACTGTTTAAAGTCATGAGAGTGTTTAAAAACCTTTCAGCCTCGGCAGCGATGTGCAGACAGCGCTGAAGCCAAGACTGGCCTCCTGCAAATGGCAGCTTTGGGAGCTCTCAGGAGTTTTTGGTATTTGCAGCAGGTCCTTGCTTCTGCAGCAATGTGCTCCTTGGGACTGTGCTGGAGGCTGGGACTCGCTGGGGAGAGCTTTTGTTCTGCTGGAGATAACCACTCTGCTGTGCCCCCAGCCTATTTAAGTGATCTGCTGCCTTTTGTTGTTGTTATTTTCTCCTATTTCTTCCCCCATATGGAAAGTTTCGCTGCTAGTGGAGCAAGGCAGTTTTATGTACTTGTTTTCTGGAACTAATAAAAATTTCCAATATTCTTCTCCTGAGCCCACGGCAGCCAGGCAGCAC
Organism: Acrocephalus scirpaceus scirpaceus; assembly: GCA_910950805.1. Taxonomy (NCBI): domain Eukaryota; kingdom Metazoa; phylum Chordata; class Aves; order Passeriformes; family Sylviidae; genus Acrocephalus; species Acrocephalus scirpaceus. The sequence goes on along the minus strand of OU383782.1, from coordinate 15,480,945 downwards.
GGTGCAGCTCCTGGAAGGGGCTGAGTGTGTGATGGTGCATCTGGGATGTTGGAGTTTGGGTTGTTTGGGTCTGTAAGTCCTCAATTCACTCCAGTTCCATCAGGTATAATTTGCATTTTCAATGAGCCCTTGGCTTTTTGATGCAAAGCCTTTGCACACCCTGTGACCTATGCAGGAGGCACTTTCTGCTGCTCATCACTTGTGAAGGCTCAGGAAAGGTTAACAGAACTGTTTATCCATTTTTTGCTCAATTTTTTACTTCTTCCTGCCTTTCCTGTTCTTACCCAGCACTCAGCCTATGGGGGAGAAAAAAAACACAACAGGTTTCCTTGCAATATTGGTTTGAATGTTCTGGAAAACAGGAATCATGAGTCATCGGTCCTAAATTAATGTTTGTGTGTGAGGCTGAAATGACATGCAAGAGATGGGTCACCTCTGGAGACAGGAAGAGTGGGGTAACATGCTCAGAACTCTCAAGGCTACAGTTTCAGCTCTTCCGTTTATAAAACTCTCATTGGGGAGGCTTGTAAACACCTCTGTGTACATTAGTCTCACTCTTGAATGGAGGGTTTCAGCCTGGGAACAGGTTTTAAAAACAAACACCCCTCTTCTGTGGTGCTTTAAAGTTTCTTTACATGTCCTTGGAGCTTGCAGAGATCAGCAGTTTCTGGAGGAATTTGTTCAGCCAGGTTTCTTTTGCAAAGTGTAAATGCAAGTCATGGGGTTGAGATGGATTTCTGGATTTTGAGTCTTGAGGGTCTCGTTCTGACCTACTTGCTGGCATTAGGAAAAACGGATTTCTCTGCATCTCCTTGGAAATTTTTGTCAGTTAAAAGATTCTGGTGTTTCTTTAATTTTTTTTTCCCTCCCTTCTTCCTTTCCATCTTTGCTAGACCCTGCCTTCCTCAAAGCAAACAGGCTGCTGTAACTGGACCATCATCTCCTCCATCCCAGTCTCTCAGGTTGAGTGCTCCTTTAATCCTCTCATTGGCAAAATCATCTGTGTAAATCTCCTCATCTGCACACCTGTGGAGCCAGAAGAGATTATTCCAGCCAGCCTTAATTGACTCCCATTAGGAGGAGGTCTGTGAGGGTTGTCTACTGATTTCTGCTCAAATGAAGAGGTGTTTTGGCCAAGCAAGGTCTCTCACTAATTCAGTTCTCTCTTGGTAGCTTTGCTCAAGTACTGTGTACTATTTTTAGGCACTGCTGGCTTCGGCTTTCTTTTTTCTTTTTGACAGAACAAAAATAGAACAATATTTATGCACCATTTGGGTCCATCCTGAGGTGGTGGTGTTGTTTTCTGGATTTTTTTTTTGAGTTTTTTGTTTTGTTTTGTAGAGCTTGATCTTTGTCATTTTATTAATCAGCATTAACCTGAAGGTGTTGATTTTTATCAAGCCCTGGAGTTCTAATTTCTTAATATTGTTTAAGAAGCCAAGAAAAGCCCCAGACCCTACCTAGGTTAAAAACAAATATCCTAAGTCAGGATGAAATTCCTCCTTGAGTGAACTGTGGTTTAGAAAAATATTTCACCACTACAATTTCTTTCAAGAGCTTGACCTTGGATTGTTAATCTTAAAAATATGCAGTGCAGATGAGGTTTTTCTTTTCTAGAGAGGGAAGAAATGCCATTTTTCTCAAAAGACCTCCCTAGAATTAAGGGGAACAAAACCAAAACCCAGAGTGGATGATAAATGGAGTACAGACTAATCTAGGAGTTACAAGAATTTCATGCCATCAGAATCAGCTTTATTTTGTTAATTTGCTTTTTTTTTCCTTGCTGTCCCATTATTCTTGCTGCAATTTGCTATCTGTCAATGTACACATGCTGGTGAGTGCTTTAATTCTGTGTGAGAAGCTGCAGCCTTGGAAGTTGAAATGCTCCATATTTAGCCTCTGCTCATGTGCCTTATACCCAGATTTCATCCAGGCTGCTCAGCCTGGGTGGGCTGAAACCTTCTGCTGAGCATTTGGGACAATCCAGTTTCTTCTGTCTCAGAAACTGCAGCTGAGGTGCCAATTTTGTATCTGCTGCTACACTGGCCTGTGGTTGGATCAGATTGGATCCCTTTAGACAAAGAGCTCTGCCCAGCCCAGCAATGACAAGTCCAGGAGCAGAGATGGTCACTTGCTCAGGCTATTAAAGGGACAGGAAAATGCCACTTTGGATGCTGCAGTTGGGCTTTGAGGGTTCACCTGGATTACAGCTGAAACTGCCTTGGCTGCTTTGAGGTGGTGGAGGGGCTGGGTGTGCCACTGGCTGGCCATGTGCAGGGGAGAGAGAGTTCTGCATCCAAAATGCAGTTTGTGGTGGGTGGTTTCAATCCAACAAAAACCAGAGAGCTCTTGGTCAGGCCATGGTGCCCTCCCTGCTTTGCCTCTGGATGCTTGGCCATTGCTGCACACTGTTGGCAGCACAAACCCACTGGCATCTCTCCTGTTCCTGTTTTGGTAATCTGCTCTTCCTAAATACACTTCCTATAATTATAGTTTTGCTCCCCAGCTCTGTGGAATGGGCAGCTCTCTTGAAACTGGAGGAGTAAGACAGGGGCTGCCTGCACTCCTGGACATAGGATGTGTGGGATGGCTGTGCATCTTAAATGGAGAAATGGAGCTGGAACCAGCCATGAGCAGACTGGCAGGAGGAGGGTGATCAGTAGGAAAAACAAAAGGTTTTGAAGGCAGGGCGTGAAATGGAGGAGAGCTGGCTGCCTTGGCATGGCTGTGCATTTGGGAGAAGGAAGATGCTGAGAAGATGCTCCCAGTCCACCCTGGGAGCAAGGTGTGGGGCTGGGGGGCCTGGAGGGGCCCAAGGAGAAGGAAGATGCTGAGTTCCCAGTCCACCCTTGGGACTGAGGTGTGAGGCTGGGGGGCCTGGAGGGGCCCAAGGAGAGGCGTGTGGGGCACCTTGGGCAGGTCTGACCAGGGTTTGCAATCCCCAAAGACCTGCCAGCCACCTGGGCTTTGAAATGCTCTTCTTGGGGCTGACAAGGAGAGAGGTTTGAGCAATATTGTTCTGGTTTTTAATTAAAAAGACCTGTGTTTCTGTAAATGCTTCTTTTTGGGGGGAGGTCAGTATTTGTTAAGGTTCTTGCTGATTGTGAAAATTGGAGGTGACTAATTTCTAGAGCATTTAGTCTTCTACTGACCAGAGCTAAGGCAGGAAGCAGGGCCTGTCACAGCATTTGCCACTGGCAGTTCCCAGATTTTACCCTGTTAAACTGCACATCATTTCCAGTTACTTTCTACAAAAGGATGAAGAAATTTCTGTGTATTTGTCAAGGAGTTTTATCCTCCAGTTTTCCTTTCTCAGTTTTGAGAATTATTTTGCAGGACTGAGTTTCTGTGGAAAAATGTGCTGGGTTTTCACTTGCTTACAAAGCAGAAATAGTGTGACACCAGAACTGTGGTGTGGGACACCACATTTGATGCTCTTGCCTTTGTGTAAGGATGTCGTGGGAATACAGTACCTAGTGCCAAGCACTTGGCTATGAGAAGGTTGATGTGTAACAGGGAAGAGTTAATTTCTAATGAAGGAGAAAACCTCAAGGGAAAGGGAGGAGAATTCCTATAATAGAACAGGTGGTAGAATTTCATGTTCTGCAGAAAACAGGCAACCAATAGAGAGGTAAAGAGGAGAGGTTAAAACATTGCAGCTGCAATTGGAAAAGCTGTGTTTGCTGGGGAGTCTTAGGTTAGAAGATGCCCTAAAAGAAGTAAATGAGAAACAGAAAAAGGAAACCTAAAAAAAAAAAGTATTTTTCTTCCCATCTAGCTTGTGCCAGATCCCAGTTTGATTTCTGTTTGCACCTGCAGCCCAGTTCAGGCTGAGAAAGACCCAAGTAGGTCTGAAAGGTCTGCTGGAATGGAAACATTAGGAAATTAGAATTTTTATATTATACAGGATTATTTGGAAGATTGGTTTCAAGTTTCTTAATGTGCAAATGCAGATCTGAATATATATGAGGTGTTACACATCTATATTAACTGTTTCCACTATATTATTTCCTGTTGGTAATGCTCAAGGCCTTGTTAAAGTGGGGTTTATTGCAATGCTTTTTCACACATTTATAGAAAAAGGGCATGTGTATAATTGGCCATTTCAAAATAAAGCATCAAATAGCAGTTTCACATTAGAGTGTAACAGAAACCTATGTTTGAAGGTTTTTCTGTGGTTTATTGGGGTTTTTTTCCCCTCTTCTTAGAGCCCTGCACAGCCCCTGCCTTTGTTCTCCTGGCTTGCTCACTCATTAATGTTTTCATCTCCAGGTTATAACAAAACAGTCAAATGCTGTGGTCATTCATCTCTGAAACCTTTAATGAGCTTATCAGGAAAGAACTATAAATATGTATCTTGTACTTCTCTTGTATGGGGAGATGCTTCCTCAGGCCATGAATAATTAGGTTGGCCCACCTAAGCTAATTACAGACTGTCACTATTCAAAATACCCTCCGGGTCACATTGTTAGGACTCTTACCAGGTTAATGGCTTCTCTGTAGTCTGAATATTATGTTGGCCTTTACTACCTTGATCAAAAATGCACTGTATGGGACCTTTTCCCATGCCAATTTGGGAGTTCTTTTCTGCTAAAAGCATCATCTTTCCTCCTCCTTGAATGATGATCTCAGAGGGACAGGGCAAAGCTTGTCTTGATCAGGCTCTTTGGAGTCCATCCATCGGCTCAGCAGCGCAGCTGTAAATGCTGCTGTGAGAGTCTGTTGAGTGGCAAGGTGGGAGACAGCAAGTTCTGAGTGTCCCTGGTAAATCTGATTGTTTGTGCTTCTGCCATGATTACCTTTCAAATCTGTTCAGTGTTGTGTAGCAAACTTTACTCACCCGCTTATCTTCAGGAAAACAAATGTACCAGTTATTGCCGACTAGAACGTGAGAGCTGAGCTGTGTGTTTTCAGTGGGCTTGCTGTGATTTTGTTTTGACAGATTGAGCTGTGTTTCACTTTGCTTTCATTTTTCACCCTGTCAGAAGAATTTTTAGTGCATTTTTTTCCCCTTCCCCAGCCTCTTGCTGTCTGTATGGATCAGTGCACTGAAGCAGTGACTCCCTCTCCTCTGCATTGCTGGTTTGCAGCTTCTCGTGCCACAGAGCCCTGAGCTGAACCTTCCCCATGGGAAGCTCGGGTCAAACCTTGGCCATCTCAGTGGGCAGCATCTTCTGCCATGGGCAGGATGTGCAGGAGAGCTGGTAGGGGCAGGTGAGCCTCCAAGTGGGAATGTCTTAGGCAGTCTGAAAGTTTTCTTTATTTTTCACTTGACTTGTGCTGTGTTTCCCCTGACCCATCCCAAGGAGCAGCGTGGCTTGGGCTGGATCACCTCCTCTGCTTGGGGTCAGCTGTGCAGAGTCCCTCTGCCTGGGTGTGGAGAGGATGTAGGACAGTTGCTGTTCCCAGCTGCATGGGGTGGTTTGCTGAAGTTGATGTGTGCAAGGGTTTAGGGGTTCAACTTCCACTGCTGCCCTCAGCTGGGTGATGCCCCTTCATGAGCCCCTCAGCAGTCACTGTGTTAATCTGGGGGAAGCTTCATGCCCGTGTTCTGAAGTGTTGCCATGTTAGAAGAAAGCTGCTCTGTAATAACCAGAATAATTAGAACATGGGAGAGTTCACACCAAACTCACTTGCATACTGCCAGGCCTAAACTGAGCTGGTGCTGAGAAGTTTTGTGGTGAGTGAGGGACTGAGCGACACTGATTGAAGCCAGGGGAAGCTGAAGTCAAGTTTAACTGTGCCATCTTCATGACAGCAGTCTCTGAACAGCCTCTGTAACAGAGCCCTGGGAGAATGGACTGTGATCAATGGTGTAAATCTCTTGGTGATGCTGCAGTCCCTGCCCTGGGGACCCTCTGCTCCAAGGGGAGCAGCACAGGAACACGAGCTGCTGCCATTTGTGCTGCTGGAAAATGAGGTGCCAGATCCCTCCTGCACTGAGGGCAGTCTGGGTGTCATCACCACGTTAGACACATCTTGGTTTGTTCTTTTTATTAGCAAAGGCCTTGTGTTTGTGCAGGGTGTGCACATGGAGCTTTCCCTCCCCAGGCTCCAGGTCCCTGCTGTGCTCCCCACAGCAGCAGGTGTGGCTGGTTCCTGTGGGTCCATGCTGGGACTGCAGTGGCACATTGCTCCCATGGCTCTCACTGCCTTGGGATGTGTTCTCCAGGGACCAGGCACTGCTGCTCTGCCTGCAAGGAGCTGAAGTGATCCTGATCATGTATCAAATTCTTAAGTACTTTTTTCTTTTTTCTCTTCTGAGCTTGGGTTTCTTTTTTTGGCTGCAGTTTCCCTTGTTTTATGGGCTGTATGTGCCATTCTTGCCTGCTTAATACTTCATTTCTTGAGAAGTTCAGTCGCAATGCAGTGATCAGCAGGTCTGGCTTTATACTGAATTCTTCCAAATTCTCTCTCAGTGTCTAGCAGTGTACTTAGGACAAGCAGAGATTTATTTGCATAACTGGTCAAACAGAGGTTAGTGTGAAATAAAATACATGCATGTGCTTTTCTCGGCCTCCCCCGATGCGAGGTCAAGGCTGGCTTATTTTTTCTGAGTCCTCCCATTGTCAGAACCTCTCAGGGATCTGGGCTCTGGTCCACTTGCTGTCAGTAGTAGTTTACTTTGCTTCTCAGTAAATTGTCCAAGTTTGCAAACCTCCCCCAAGGCTATCGAATGACAGTATCCCTCACGTGATGGGTCTGGTAGCAGGAAAAAAAATCTACTTTCTTGAACTCCAAATATACAGCCCTTTCAATTATGTATGAGTGAAGTGCTCAAAGGATGCAAAATCTTTGAAGTTGGCTCAGGTGTCACTTCTCCCCCCATTCTCCATCCTCCCTGGTGTTTTATCATAGTGGTGGGGTGAATTTGCCATTCACTGGATGAAACAGAGAGAGAGAATGATCTAGAGAAACCCAACCAGGGCTATACCAAGATAACATTTCTGGCTGTGGTGGTCCTTGAGGCACAGCCTCTGCCAGGTGGAGTACTCCTTGGGGAAGTACTGCCATGCACTTGTCCTCTTTTGGGACTCTTCCTGAAGCAATATCTGCTGCTGTTCCTTGAGATAGAGCTGTGGAATGGGAGCACGCATGTTCTGACAACCTATGGCCTTTCTTCATGGACAAAATGAAGCCTTGTAGCAGGGCAGTTCAGTGCCTCAGTGATGCAGAGCTCTCTGGAGCTGTGGGCCAGTTCAGGTTTCACCTCAAGTCTTGACCCTGGGGTGAGCCCAGGCAATTCCCTGTCAGATATCCCTAAAACTTGGGCCCAATGTGTTGGTTACACATGGATCTGCTGCATGAGGTGCTTTGGGCAGGGCCTGAGGGCAGGCTGAAGGGATCACCTCACCTCCTAGAAGGTCTCTGCCTTCAAAAGATGGATAATTATTGGCATGTGCCCCTCCTGCCCTCTCTGGTCCTCTCCTGCCTCCATAAGTAGTAACCAGAACTGTCCTCAAGCAGTGGGGTGATGCTGGAGAAGGGACTTGCCAACTGCATGCCAGGGCCAGTGTTCACATCCTCTGCAGTCAATGTGTCCACAGCTTTCCAGACCCAAATCTCTCTGAGTCATTGTTTGAGAGATTTGCTACTGGAATTCCCTTTCCTGACACTGGAGGGGGATCAGAGATGAAAGGAAGGTAGTGTTAACAGTGGAAAATGGCTTTTCCATTCCTTCCCTTTGAATGCAGAATGCTTCATTCTGCCTGGAGTCTAGCTACAGGTTACATTTAAAGTGTTTGTTGAAGCTGGAAGTGGTTAGATAGGTAGCTTTAGAGAAATAAAGGCAGTGACTTGAGACAGTGAGATAGGAGACAGTGGCAGCAGGGTTGTAACTGACTTATTTATTGCAGCCTTGAGAGCAAGAAATATTACAGAGGACAAAATTCCTGTAATGTTTATATAAGACTGTAAGAAATTGACTACAGCTCAGGTATGTTTTGTTGCATGCTGCTGGGAGGAATCATAAAAGTCATGCAACAAGGTTTTGAACATCATGTTATTGTCAGTCTGCTCAAAAGCCCCATTTGCCACAACGAAAACCTTTCATTTGTTCTTTTTGCTAATTTCAGCTGTGTTGGCTTCCAGCTTCTGTGAGTTGCTGCTTGCAGGATTCAGCTCTTTGAGGCTGCAGTCCTCTGGGGGTGAATTGTTTCTTCTATTCTCAGCCATTTAAAACAAACAAACAAAAAGCTCAGGGATTTTGCGGAAGTGTTTCCCCACAGATGTGTTTTCTTTTAGTTATTCCTTGTAAGTTATTATTTGTAATTTGTATTATTTGTCCTCTTCTGTCATACTTGGAGCTTTAGAAAGGCCTTCCTAATGTTGTCCCCAGTTTATCCCACCTACTCCCATTCTCCCACTGAACCATGCAGGACTTGATGCACCAGCACAAGGTGCCCAGCAGCAGCTCTGGGAGAGGTCAGCTTTTCTGCAGCTTTCTGCCCTGGTGGGACCAAGCCCTTTACTTGCATCGTTGTCCTGGAGGATGTTTGGGGTCCTCAGCAGTGGCTTGAACCCCTGGCCATCCCCTTCTTGCTGCTTTAGAGCGAGTATAATAATAGATCTTGTAAAGACTCATTTGGGGTTTGGCATTTATGGTGCTTTACAGCCAGAAATTCATCTCTCCTCTCGCTGTCCCTCCACTTGCCCAAGGCAGTGTGTAATAAATCTCAGTGTCTCTGAGCATCCATAAGCCTCAGCTGGTAAATGAAGTTACTTTCACCTGCCTACGTTCTGATATTCTTTCAGGGAATGTGCATTAAATTGTTTTTCAGGTGGATCTCCTCTAAATAAATGGCATCTTGTGTCCCTTCAGGAACTGCAAGGAGCAGTAGAATGAAAGCCATAAAAATAAGATGCATGCGTTGCTGGTGGCCAGCAAGACTCAAGACTAAAGACTAAGACTGACAATAAAAGAGACACAGGAATGCTGTATTCCTGCCTGCCACCTCACAAGGTCTATGGCTTCTGCAGGCCTGGTGGAAGGTGTGCAGGAGCAGGCTGGGTTGGTCATGGTGATGCTGAGTGATTTGGGGCAGGGATTTCCTAGCAGTTACCCTGGGTTTGAGTTCATCCCTGAGAACACACTGCACACAGTGCCTTGCCTTCGGTTTTGCTGATCACTTGGACCTGACTGTAGATGCTGGTTTGGCCTTTTCTTGGCAGAGGTTTGTGTGCAGAGCAGACAAGGTGGTTTGAGGTTATGAAGCCCACCTGCTGTCTGAGGGAGGGTGTGTGGAGGCTGAGTGTGCTGACAGACTGTTTCAGCACAGGTAAAACGGGTTAGATCCAAACTTGTTAGTCAACAGCTCAGTTCATGTGTTGCTGCAGCTGTTCTTAGCACACCTCTGCCCATGTCCTCATGTTACTTCAAGGAGAAAAGTCTGGTAAGCTGGACAGAGGATTGCTGAGCTCTAAAATTGTTAACCTGCTAATTCTAAGCCACTGCATTACTCTGTCACTGGCATCAATGAAAGCAGCACTTGCCACTTATCTCCTGGCATATGCCTATGATTGAGCAGCAGAGAGAGGGATTTAAATTGTCATTTCTAGCTTCACTGATGATCTGACACTCTCTGAGCAATCATCCCACCAGATCTCAGAAGATGGAAGTGCAAATCCCACTCAGTCTGTTTGAACCAAGAAGGAAAGTCAATGGAAGCACGTCTGAAATAGCTGCAACCACGAGGAGCAGATTAAATAATACAGCCCTCAGACAAAAGGATTCAGTTGTGTTTATTTTGACATTAAAAGAATGGGTTGAATGAGAACGTGTGTGGCATTGTTTTCAGCATGTCTGATATTTTGAGGGGTAGTTTTGTGTGAAAATGAGGTGCAGTCTCTGATTGCAGAATCTTAAATATGATGCTACTTTATTTGAAACTTCTCAAACAGTAGAGGAGGTGCTTTTGGGAGGACTGAGATGTTCACAAATGATTTTCTATGAAGCTGGATTTAATTTCAATACTAGAAAAAGTGTCTTGACATTATTTATTATTGTTTTTGCTATTATTATTATTTTACTGTTTAGTGCTGAGTATCTTTGGGCCGTCACTGACTAGAGGGAACTGTAAGACATTTAGTACATTTGATACTTCCTATGTACAAGATCCAAGCATGGATTTGAGTGCCTGGGTTCTCTAGTAAGGATCTTGATTCATGTAATGTAAAGTTAGAACAATAAAATTGGATTCAGATGCTTTCTTTTTTTTTTTTTTTGGTCCGTGTTGCAGTCCTAAGCCAAACAATTTACTGTGGAATATGGTTGAATTGCTTGTTTTATCTCATAAAACAAATATGTCTTTGTTGCTCTTTTGGACTGATGTTTTCCTTAGCTTGCAGTTGTGGCTTAGCTATACCCTTCCTTCCCTCTTGATCTTTTTAATTTTTCTCACACTATGCATGGATCTTGAGTTTGGCCTTCTCTGCTGGCTGATGAAATTTCTTTGCCATGCCATAGGAGCCTGCTGCCTAGGCAGTGGAGGTACACTGATAAACCCTTTGCTTTTGTGTTAGAATTGGCGTTTTGTTTTGATACAGTATGTATCATTTCCCATTTGAAACCGCTGTTATTGTATGCTTGGAAAAACCCTCTTACTTGGCATTGGCAAAGGAAGCAGAGTTTAAAAAGAAAGAGAAAAAAAACCCACTTTAATTTAATAAGCAGTATTTCAGGGTTCCTTTTGTTACGTGCTACCTTTTGAACTCTGTAAAGCAGCATGCAGATCTAATCCACAACAGCGTCACCGGTTGGGCTGCACAAGTAAACACTTTAAATGGGAGGAAGCACCTGCGCATCGCTATTGTCTCTCTTCTCCCATTAGCAAAAGTCTCGGGGCTGACTCTGCTCCAGCCAAAGCCTCCAGGCAGTGGGAATCCACAGGCAGAGAGCAAACCTCCCTGCCCTGGGCTGGAGCAGTGGGAGCACCTCAGGGGACAGCTGGCCATGGAGGGGAGCGTGGGGCTGCGTGTGGACACCCGCACACAGGGTGGGTACCGCGCACTCCCCCGGCGCCTCGGCACCGTGGGATGCAGGGATCACAGGAGCCAGCAAGGTGGGTCTGGGCAAGGTGTGCTCTGCCTGGGACTCTGGTGAGGCTGGGGAGGCTGATGAACCTTGAGAGCCACGGTGCTCTCAACATAATTAATGCTCTGGAGTTATCGCTGTCGTCCCACTCGTTGGGTCTGTGTGTGTAACCGAGTGCTTGACTTGATTGCTGTCCCATGGAGTTTGTGTTTTTACACCATTCCTTATTGAGGGACTGGTGAAGTGTGTTATGGGGACTGATATAACCTGTAGCAAGTTTACAAGACAAGGTTTAAAGCTGAAAAAGCTGGTTTGAATAGAAGAGAACTAAAGGCTAAAATCTCTTTAATTTACCCAAGACAGGTCGAGAAGTGACTTACCGTAACCCAAAAGCATCTGCAAACACAAGTGCTGGTATAAAATTTCATTTGATCTAGGAAACCAAAACATTAAAAAGTTCATTGATTCGCAGCTAAATTTGGGTAAATTCAACTTAAAAAATACCAGGATGGGTCTTCTGTTTCCATTGCTATGTTAATGTTGTGGTTTGTGCTTAGTGAGAAATAGCAGGGAAGCATAGAAATCACTGGATAAAGTGCTTAGTGTGATGTAGGAAATCTTGTTAGTGTAGCATCACTTTGGGATTTTTAGGTTTTCAGTCTCTATGAGACATTTTATGGCGGTGTAGTACCTGGGGAGTTGGAACTATATCTTAATTTATTGAGTGTTCATTTATTGAAGTTTGAGATGCCTCTGATGAGATGTTAGCAATTATTTTATTAATCCTTTTAACATCAGTTTCCATTTAGGAGAAATTGTCTTTGTGCCCTCTAGTGGAAAAACTATTTACTTGAAAGCTTCTAAACTGGGTGAAATTTTTGCAAAGAAAGGTGAAATGTGTGAGAAAAGACATAGAGGAGCAGAAAAAGGCTGGAGAGATGAAGGGTTGCAAGAGGTGAATGTGCTCTGTGCTTCCTCTGCTTCAGTCCTCCCAACACTGTAACAGTAATGACACGCACAGACTTGGTCAAATTGAAAAGATTTTATCCAATATTCAAATCAGCTGGACTTGGTGAAATTATTCAAGGTGTAATTATGAGGAAAACTCAGTCTCAGCAAGCTCTGAACACTGGTCAATCATTGGTGATTGCCATCGCTGTTCCCCAGGGATGTGGTGGAGAGGGAAGAGCAAAGCAAAGCCCACTCCGAACCTTTAAAGGGAACAGAAGAAAGACCCAGAAAATGAAAGATCAAGGAATATGACTCTGGTTCCTCAAAAACGTTCCAGAGCACTTTGTTCACAGCAGAGAGGAGGATAAGATAAAAAAAAAAAAGCTGATTTAAAAACAAATAGGTGAATCTGTCCAACTTCCCTCTTTAATGGGATAACTCATGAATGTGTGAGAAGGGCTGCTGATGTGACTGAAGCTTAGGAGCAGGATTTGGATCATCTTGGTGAACAGCAAAACCAGCTGGGCACCAGTGTGATGAGGAATAGGGAAGAGGAGGGTGCAGAGGTGCCTCTGAGGGAGCAGGAGATGCATGACTGAGTGCCAGGGTGCTACCTGATGGTGCATGGCCAGCCCAAAAGAACCAACACTGTCCTGAGGTTTGAGGAAAAGACTCAAATCTGAGTCATCCTTCCATAAGCTCTGTGTGTAAGGCAGGGCTGGTAATCCCTTCCTGCTGCACCAAGGGGAGCTGGGCAGTGCAGGGCAGGAGGAGAATGGTCACGGTTGCAAGTTCGGAAATGAACCACAGAGGTGGGAGGCTCAGCAAATGAGGCTGGAGAAAGAATACTGAAGGAGCTGTGTTTGGAAATATAAGCCTGAGTGCAGGCAACACATTTTCTGTTGTAGAAAAGATTTCTGTAAAAAGGATGATCATTAGCTCTTAGTTCCCACTGGAGAAAAATACCTTGATTTGCCTGGAAAAATATTCAAGGTACGGACTAGGGAAGAGTTTCTCACTAGGAGGTAATGAAGCAAAAGCAAAAGAAATTGTGAATCTGCTTGACTGGAGGATTTGCAGAGCAGTTAAAGCAGTGCCTCTTGCTGATGGTGTGATTTCTCCTCCTCTGTTGCCTTCTGTCCATCCACCCACTACACAGGGTCTATTTCACTCATTAACCCTCCAAGCTGGACTTTTTATTTCTGTTGCTAGAGTTGGTTTCAGGGGCCAGGGGTCAAAACCAGTAGCAGTGAAGTAGGCTATTGCATGGCTTTGGGATATAAATTCTGCTCTCAGTGCAGTCATGAAAACTTCAAGCACGGATGTAGATCACAAGAAGCTGCTGCTGTCCCATATATCTTCCCTTCTCTGTTTCTTTCTGGAGCTGCTCATTTGGGATGCTGTGAGAGCAACAGATGTGAACGTGATGGAGTCCCCACACCCCCCTCCCATCACTGTCATCCTTCCTCTCCTACTGGACTGTCATTCTTGTTTATTTTGGTTTGAATTACAATTGCAAAGCCTCTTGCAGCGTTGTTTATGTTGTTTATGTGCTGTGTGTCGTGAGTCACTGTTTGTGTTTGCTGCCGTTCGTGTTGCCGATCCTCTCCCCCATCTCACGCCTGCAGCCACAATTCCTCTCCCAGTATCCTGGAGCCTCTTCTAATCTGAGTTCACAGTGCTCAGCACTCCTGTGAGTGCAGGGAAAAGCAAGCTGTCAGGGAAGATCCAGGATTAGCTTTTTTCCCCCCCCCCCCCTTTGTTTTAGCTTTCTTCTGGTATTTTGTAAGGGTCCTTGTTCAAATCAAAAGATTCCTTGGAGATTCCTTCCCTGAGATCTCTGTGCTCAATTAGTCTCTTACCATATTTCTACCAGGCAGAGAGATCAATACTGCATTTTCTAGCTTGTAGATTTCAGGAAAGGGGGGAAAATCATGTTAAAAGGCCTTTTTTGATGTTACTGAGATGCTCATGTGCAATTCCAGCACCTTCTGTCACAGTGGAGGTGTTAATTCCCTTCGTGGGCATTGTCAGTGGGGTGGAGACTTTGGCATCCTGCACAAGATCATAAGTTTGGACCAACAGAGGCTGACCACACTGGCCTCTGAGAGGGGCTGTGGGTGCTCTGAGTGGATGGAGAAGAGACTCTCCATGCCCTCGTGGCCTTGGGTGATCCCTTGTGCTTCTTTTTCTTGCTCCTGGTAAAGTGCCATCATTGGTAGCCAAGAAAATCCTACAGCTCCGTGCCTGTGAAATCTGCATGGTAATGGCTTTCAAGTCACTCTGTGGATTTGTCAAGGAGAAACAGAAAATTCCTTGGTGTCAGCTTAATGGAGCTTCAGCTCACAGAGCTCCATGTGGGAGAATTAATGATGGGTCCCGAGTCCCAGGTTGTCCAGAAGCTCAGCAAATGTTTGGTTGTGAATCTACTGTAAAATAGCTGCAAGCTTCCCGTGCCTCAATTAGCAGCCTTGATAAAGAGCAGAGAGGTTTGCAGGTAAAAAATGTCCATTTTGACTCTTTAAGTGTTCTCAGGTGGCCCATGGAATGTAAATGTTTTACTCTATTTGTAATGCAAAACCTTTTAATTATCTCCAATTCATAAATCCCTAGTTTGGTACTTCACTTCTTGTAAGAAAATGCTCATCTTTTAGTGGGTAGTAATCAGTGTCAGACGAAATGGGGAATAGATGGTGTGTTTTAAATGGTGTCAGTTCCAGCAACGGGAATGTATAATTTAAGTCACTTACATTTAATCATCCTTTAAACACTGAATTCCAGCCTTTGCTGCTTGTCTCCCAGGAAGCTGACAGCTTTTTAATGCCACTATGGCAACACTTGAAAGTTCCTTAAACTGCTCTAGGCTGTGATGTGGCTCTGTACCACGTGTATTGGTGCATCCAGGGCTGGTTCTCCGAGCCTGGATGCAGCTGGCTGCAGGGGTTGCTTGGGCTCTGCTTCACCCCCTCCCAGCCCCAATTTTGGAAGTCTCAACTGTTTTACCTTTTTACGGAGCTGTAACATCTGTTGTAAGTACCACAGCAAATGTAACAGCTGCTGAGGGTGGGATTATGGATCTGGGGTCTGTGTATAACAGCTAAACATATTCTAGCAATTCAGCAGGTTGAAAAATAAACTAGATCAAGCTGTGTTCATCATGCTCTGGATCTGTGTGGTGGGGATGTTTCCTGATGGAGCAAAATTGTGCCTGGTTCATCCTGGGTTCCAGTGCCTGCAAGTGTGAGGCTTTGACCTCATGCATTTCAGCCAGGAAACAGGGCAGTGTGGGATGCAGCAGGTCCTGACCCTGCCTGGGGAGCAGAGCAGCAATGCCCTCGGTGCTGGTGGGACCCCACCAGTGGTGACCATTGTGTGTGGGGCTGGTGACATGCAAGCAAGACACTTGCTATTCACTTCAGTGACAAAGTGCATGATTTCAACCTGCCCATGTATATGCATGTATAAATAACGTGCACATAGATAAGGAAGACTGCAGGCACTTTCAAAAAGCAGTTGAGAAGCCCTGTTTGGGATCATGTGGGATTCTGGCCCCTGGCTGCCTCCCCTCAGCCTGCTCCCTTGCCCCTGCCCCCACAGGCAGTCTGGCTGCAGATAATTTAATGCAATTCTTGCTCCCAGCAACTGGTTGATGGCATTGATGGAGTGAGTGGAATTTCACCCATAAAAAAAATACATCTGGGCTGCTGGGGAGTGAGCCCCACAGCAGGGCTTCGGAGCGAAGGGTCAGCGAGTTGAGAATCGGTCACCTTTATTTGCGATTGCCCCTTGAGCTGGCATTAGAGCTGGCTGACCATCCACGTGGGCAATAGGTAGCTTTTGTTGTGCCTAGCGGCCAAATGGCATAGCCTTAAATTAGAAGCTGCCACTTCTGCTTAGAATGAAACTTGCTTTTCTCTGCGTGCATGAGAACGGGAGCGTTCGGAGCCCGCTGCGCCCCGCGGAACGCGCACGGGTTTGCAGAGCAGCCCATTAGGGCTTGCGGAGGCTGAGAGCAGCGGGAAGGAACATCTTAATGAGGCAGGGTGAGGAGTTGACGTGAGGACACGGAGTGCTGGCAGGACACGGGGACACGGAGCGCTCGGAGCCACCTCCTGCTCCGGGGAGACTCCGGCTGTCGCTGGAGGAGCGGCGAACGCGGGCGCTGCTTCGCCCAGGGCAGGAGGAGGTTTCCAAATCGCCTCTCCCACAGTGTCCTGCAGCGCTGGAGGTGGTTCAAATGTGCATCAGGAGATGGTGCGGGAGCTTCGGTCCTTCCCTGCCCGCAGCCACCAAGTGAAGCAGCCACGGAGGAGGGAGGAGCTGCTGCTGACCTCGTTTCCCTGGGGCTCAGGGGTCTCAGGTCACGCAGGGTAGGAGGGTGGCGAGTTCAGACTGAGTGTGGAAAGGATTCTGCTCCCGTGTGATAGCTCAGGAAATGGGTGAGAGAGCAGCAAATGGGTGCCAGCCATGGTCTGAGTCCAGCACAGCCCCGTGGGAGGGGCGCGGGCTTCACTCACTGCTTGGAGCGTGGGCAGAACTGACTTCCAAAAAACCTCCTAAAACACACAGGCTCAGCACCAGCCCTGGTGTGGGCTGGCCTGGGCCTCCCCCTGTGCTGGGACTCCTTCCTGGCAGTGCTGCCATGCCACATCTCCCTTTCCCCACACCAAGGCCATCCTGGATGGGGACAAGAGACCCTCTGTGACCCTCTCTGGTGCCATGGGACCGACCCATGTCCATCAGAGCACATCTCAGGTTTATGTCTTGAGGGACCTGCTAGAGGTGGGGTGGAAAAATCTGGTGGAGAGGTGCAGAGGTTTATTTTTTATCAGTATTCCTTAATTTTAGTAGAGCTTCTCTGCCTGGAGTGGCTCAGAGTTGGCAGGTGCCACCAGGCTATGCTGCATTAGCTTTCAGTGGCAGTTTTATCTCAAAAATTGGGGGATCTGGAAGGTTTGGGGGAGAAGATCTTACAGTGGAACATGGAGCCTTTTGTCTGTGCCTTTAGAGCTCTCCAGGTTGTATTTAGTTTTTAATTTTATTATTTGAAAGATAGAGCACTCTGTAGTGACAGGAGGAACTAAAGGTATAATTGGGAGTTTGTTCTGTTCATGTCACCTTGCTTCACATTGTTGAAGGAGTGGTAGAAAGCACATAATTTCTTTGAATTTATTCACTGCTCAGAATTACTCACAGCATAAATTTCTGGGGGAAAAAACCCAAGCAAACAACTTAGATGTTAATGTAATTTGTGAGATAAGCTCAAAAAAAAAAAAGGCATTTAGCTTACTTAGTGCCCACTCCTCCTGAGATTTAAAGCAACAGTCACTGTTGAAGGGTTCTTTACTCTAGGATTTTTCCAGTTCTGTATCGTAAAGGCTCATTTTTTCTTGTTTCCTGGGCAAAAAGAAGATCTAAAAGCCTTTTCCTTAATAAAAGTGCATGTTTCTTCTTTATCGCATGACTCCAGGAGCTGAGTTTTTTAGGAAAGCCATCAGATATGTGTGAAAATCATCAGTGTTGGCAGCATTGAAGTCGTTAAGGACAAGTTCAGTGCTGTATTTGCTCAGAACTGAGTGTATTGGGACCAGGGGGGGTTGCAGCAGTCTGGCGTGCTGAGCAGCCTGGCTGTTTGAAAGCTCCTTCTACAAGTGCCTACGATTATGTTTTGAAGTTTATTTTCTGCTGCACTTGATAAAACTTTGTTCACTGCACTGTTTGACTTTAAAAGGCAAAAATCCTGGAGAAGTGCAAGTAGCTTCTTCAGGGAAATGTGGATTTTGGTCTTGGCAAGCTGTTGATGTCAAAGCTGCAAGTGGAGGTGTGCTGTGCACCTTTGCTGTTTGGGGTGCTTGGAGATCCCTCATTTTCCTGTCTCCAGTGACACGTAACTGTCCAGTTGGGTGTCTTGAGCTGTCCTGTGGTCCCAAAAGCAAGTCCTTGTGCAGGAGGAGGCCAAAGCCATTCTGATGGTCTCTCAGGCTGCTTTGCTGGGGGTTTGTACAGGAAGACCCGGTTTCAGCTGAACATCTTCTAATTTATGATTTTGTGAGCTGGACATTGACCTCCACCTGCTTCCTGGTAAAGCAGGAGGCTGCCAAGTCCTTTCCTGGTATCACCAGATCCCCCATGCTCGGCATCACTTCCCAGCTGTGCTCAGTGGTGACAGTGACCCCTGGGGAAGGTGTGTAGCTCCTGCTCAGGGCTAACCCACACCTGCACCATTTCATCCTCCAGGCCACCCTCCTGTTGCCTTTTCAGGTAGTTTAACTTGTGCTAAATTTCACAGTAAAGTGAACCAGTCTCATACCACAGCTCCTGTGAGAACCAGGAGAGGCCTGAAGAACAAAGAGGGCAGGATCACACCTGTGTTAGCTGTTCTCATGCTGACAGCTTTGTCTGGGTCCCAGGCACTGGGAATACTGGACTTGAGTTCTCTTTTTCAGTGTGACTGGGCTGCTTCTTCTTCCCCCAAGACCCAGCATAGTTACAGGTTGGGAAGACCTGGGAAATGGCATAATTTATGAGGCAGAGATGCTAAAAATGGGCATTTCTGTGGCTGGACATGCACATCAGCACACCAGCTCAGCCCCAGCTGGCTGGGGGGATGTCAGGCCCAGCATGGGCACTCAGGGGAGCCTTGATCCCCATCCCAGCCGTCTGGCCAGTTTGGCATCAGTGTCTTGCATGGATAGTACATTTATGAAAAGTTGGCCGGCTTAGGATTTTCACCTGAGGTGCAACATGGACGTGTTGTGGAGATCTTGCTGTGCAGCGGGCACAGTGATCCCTCCAGCTGGGAGAGCAGAGGCTGTTCAGCCAACTCTGGGGTTTGTGCTGGAGTGAGGATAACATAAGGAGGCTGTATGGAAACTGGATCAGATTCTGATGCAAGATTTCTGGCAAAAAGACTTCAGCTCCAGGGAAGCAGTAGTCCCTGAAATCAAATGTGCCCTTCCAGCTGTGGGGAAGCAGCCTGCCTCTTTCATCCTTCTGCCCGTTTTCCTTTCTGATCTGTAAGGTTTTGTATCTCAACTCCAGCAGCTTTGGTTCTATCACTGGCACTGTTTGGATACTAGAAGAGACTTTTTTTGGCAGTTGCTTGGGAGCTAAGTTTGCCTAAGTTCTGGGTTTACAGTGATGCAAGCAACGTGATACTATTTAGCAGTTCTAATAGAGGTCAAGGTCCTGTTGTCTTAGGTATTGTAAAAATGCCTTGTAAAAGGCTGCACATTATCCAAATGGGCTACAGGGAAGGCAGGCAAAAGAAGGAATAAACCAGGCCCTCACAGCTGCTCCCTTGTAGATGTGAAGCTGAGGCACAACCAAACATGCAGGTGTGTTTTGTCAGCACCTGAAATGGGACCCAGATCTCCTGAGTTTTGCTCCAAAGGACGTTTTGTTCATAGGGGTTGAATCAGAGTTAGTTGCTAAAACAAGCTAAGGCTGAGTGTGCTTTGCTCATTGCTTTATGCTCTTTTGAGTTGAAATGTTTTGAAATGGATCCTGGATAAAGCTCATCGACTGCTGGGACATCCCTAATCTACTTTCAGGGAAGCTTTTTCCCCCCTGAAACCTGGCCAGGGAGGAAGTGGGAGCATGCTCAGTGTCCCAGGTATGGAGCAGAGCAGCGCCTGTGGCCGCACCCTCTGCCAGCAGC
Organism: Acrocephalus scirpaceus scirpaceus; assembly: GCA_910950805.1. Lineage (NCBI taxonomy): Eukaryota > Metazoa > Chordata > Aves > Passeriformes > Sylviidae > Acrocephalus > Acrocephalus scirpaceus. The sequence continues at coordinate 15,461,302 of OU383782.1, read as the reverse complement.
TCATCTGTCTCTGCCTGGGGATCCCAAAACAGAGGGAGGGAGTGAGAGAAGGCAGCAGGTAAGGAATGCTGAGCTTGCACGGCATCACTGAACCCTGGGCAGGTTTTGTCTTCTCCCTAAAACACAAGGAAGAGGCTTGAGTAAGGGTGAGTGAGTCTGGGAAGAGTTTCCAAAGGTGCTTCCCCCAGGTGGCTGCTGCAGCTCTTTGTTTGCTCCTTCTCCCCATCCTTTGGAGCCATATTGAGAGCTGGGGCGATTGGGTTTTCTCTGTGATGAAATTCCTGCTCTGTGTGCTGGCAGGGCAGAGCTTGGCCCGTGTCTGCACACTCAGTGCCAGTGTCAGCTTTGGCCCCAGCTTATATTTTTGGAAATTCAGTTTACAAGCTGCAAGTATTATCAAAAAAATCTGTTGGATATTTTTTCTGTCTTTTAAGAAAAAAAAAAAATACTCCTCTATTTCTTGCTTCTCTGAAAATAGTAAAATTCTTGCCCTGGCTGTTAGGTGGCTGCCAGAAAGGGCGGTGCTCTGATCCTGTCCTAGTGTAGCCAAGAGCTTGTGTGTGTTCTTTGCTGTATTGAAAACCTAAATATTTATGTTATGGTTCTGGTTCCTTGCCATGATCTTTACTTATAGATCATTGTGGTTATAGTTCCTAAATGATTTGAGCTCTAATAAATAGTTTATTCTGTTTCATATCAACAAGCCAAAATAATAATTGATCTTTCAGGATATAAACTCCTTTTATTACTTGAGGTATTGTTTGCTTTTACGGTTCAAGTTGTTTACAAGGAATTGTTTTTATGCAATATATTGTTCACTTGTGTATTCTGAAAGAATAACAATAAAACGTTATTGTGCTCCTGATTTCCCTTTGAAAAGGCAAAGCAACCCTCCAAGCATGGTTGCTTTCCGTGCTGTAATGGTTCTGTGCTCTCTACCATTGTGTTCCTTAAATAAAAAGCACAAGATGATCCTGCCGTACAGAAACACAATTGTTTCTGTAAACAGTGTGTGCTCTGGTATCTGTCGCAAGTAACCAGTTTCTTGTTTATTATTTTATCTTCTTAATGAGAAATCAAGTCGCTGATACTTCCTTGGTTTTTTTGGAACTAATTGTTCCATGATTTTAAAAAGCACTTAATATAATTGGGAGTCATTAACTTCTGATACAATGTGATGTAAACGGAGGAAGTCCGTATCTGGAGGGCTCTCGTGGCGCAGATCATCGCAGCAAGGATTGCTCAGTGAATTCCTTAAATTCAAAGCCTCCTGTTGCTTGGTGCAGGAGCAGAGGTAGGGACCAGCCTGTCCGTGGGCACTGGGCAAGGCTGATGAAATTGGGAAAACCTGCGGTTCCCAGAGCTAAGCATGGGCTCAAATACCTGGCAGAACTCAGCTGTAACTCGTTTTCTGTCACTGCCTTGCACCCGCGTGTCCTGGAGAGCCTCACGGGGCCGCCGGGGGAGATTCTGTGCTTCCAAGGGCTGGTGATAAATGTCAGTCCCACCCCCAGTCATCTCGTTGGGCAATGTGAATGATTCCCAGGTGACTGATGGGGAAGGGAAAGGTCGGCATTTACAGCCCTGACTGCAGCCCCCAGGGAGTGCTCCTAAAGGTGCAGAAAACACCTCTGGGATGAGCTTGTTGGGACAGCGTCCCTGGAACCTGGAGCGACCTGGGGCTGGCCAGCAAAGGACCCGTGGCTGGGGAGAGGAGGGGACACGCCCAGCAGGTGCGATGAGCGGAGATGTAAATCCCTCTGGAACACCTGCAGAGCTGGGAAATGCTGTAGGTGCTTGAGCTGCAGCAGGACAGGTAGGATGCAGGGGCTTGGTGCTGAGCTGTGTTGGTGCTGCTGCTGCCCTGCCTGCCCCTTGCCTGGGCAGGAATGTGGCAGGCGAGTTGTTTTTCTTCATCAGGCAGAAGGAGCTGATGTATTTTCATGTTCAAATCTTACTGCTAGCTGTGCTGCTGTTTGGTAAGCCTTATCCCAGCCCAGAAATACTGACGGCTGTCACTTGCTGGTGTGCTCGGTGCTCTTTCCAGCAGCAGCTTTGTCACTGCCTGTTGGTGACAAAAGCACCTGGGGAGGGCATGGGCTGCTTTCCCTGAGAGCATCCCTGGATACTCTGCTGTTCCCTGCTGCAGCATTGCTGGCAGCTCTCCTGAGCTCCTGTGCTTGTCTGTCAGTGGCAGAGCCAGCACGATTTAGGGCAAACTTTGGGTTGTCTCATCATCCATCCTAATTAGGTGCTTTTTAAGGCAGAATGTTTCTCTTTTTTTCTTTCCTTTTTTTTTTTTTCTTTTTTTTTTTCCTGTCTCCTTTTCTGTCTTGAAGTAAGGCCACTGGAGCCCAGAGGCTTTACATTCCCTCTGCAGAATCTTCAGACAGCAAAGCTTGAGGGATGTGTCCCTACTGTATAACACTCTCAGATCACTGGCAGAAAAGAGAGATTACAAACCTCCCCGCTATGTTTTGCATGCCCACAGCTTGAAACCTTCAGGCCTGGAAGGTGGGCTGCCCAGCTCCTGTCTTCCAGGGAGAGCCTTTGAGAAGAGAAAGCTGCTGTCTCTTGCTGCTTCCTATCTCCGGAGGCATTATCCATCTCCAAAACTGTTCTCTGTGAATGAGTTTAATGGTAAAACAAAGCCTGGCAATAAGTGGCCTTCCAAAACTGTGCATTTTCAGTCCTCTGATCTTGCTGCCTTTTGTCTCTGGGCTGTTCTGACCTATTCATGTCAAGAGAGCAAAGAATCTGTGAGACTCTGATAAATTTGTACAGCCTCTGCATACTCTAGGAGAAGGTTTAATTTGATCTGACATTTACTAATCTGCTAAGACTTTCAGTGATTTATTTTCATACCAAGTTGAGTTTTCTATCCCATAGAGAAATGGGTAAACATATTGCATTGGTAACAACAGCAAGTGTATGAAGCCAAAAATTTGTACTCATGCACTTGAAAATTCCTTTCTGCTTGCTTTTTATGGGGATTTATTCCTCTTGCTAATTGTCAGGTTGCTAATTTCATTCACCTGGTGAAGTGCTGGCAGAGTCTTAGCTGTGAATTATGTGAGGCATTCTGTTTGGTTTAGTCTTGCATTGCATTCATATTTTCCTAAGGCTGTTGCCTTAATGTGCTGGTTGTAAAAGTGATTCCAAATATCAGATCGTTTTTCTACCCACCACATGTGACTGGTCTGACAGCAGCTTGTGTATAGATATTCTTGAATTTATGTCCTTAAATGGCTCTCACACTACAGTGGGAAATTCCTTGATTATTTATGTGTTTCTCACACTTCATGAGTAAATTAATGAAACAGTGAAATTCTCCAGTGTGATATTTTTGTGTTTGGTTAGTTTGTGTTGGTTGGTGGGGTTTTTTTCCCCACCTTCCTTTTCAACTCCTTTTAAATTTCTATTACTTCTTATATATATTTTAGTATATCCTGATTAGGTACTATAGAAAAAAAAATTGTTTAGATCTGAAATCTGCATTCAATGAACTCATACTAGGAGTTTACTTGAACACCTGGATTAGAAAAAATAATTTACAGTTGTGATTATTGTATCTGAAGCTCAGAGGATGGTGGTCCCTTTTTTGTAAATACTGTTCCCTTTCAAAAACCCATAGTGATGGCATAAATGTGGCATGGGAAGTTTATGCATAAGAAAAATCAGTTGCCCTTTAAAGGAAAAAAATAAAACTCTAAACCAAGAATATGCACCCTGTCCTTACACTATGAATTTTGACTTCAAGCCTGAACAATGTATTGCCTACCATAAAATAAAGCATAGTGATAGATCTGACTGTGAAGATTCCTGTGTCTGGGACACCACAGGTGCTCATTTGGATTATCCCATTGGTTTAGATTTGTTTCCTTGTTGTGAGAAGGGTGTTCTGAAGTTGAGGCATTGGATTAAGGTTTCCAGGACCGTGTTTGAAGTTTGAGGGGGGATGCAGCCCCACTGGGGGTACTGCAGTGCTTGTGATCCCCCCTCACCAAGGTCTCCACTGTCACTGCATTGGTGACTTTGCTGCTCCAAGTGAAACCCAAATCAGTACCCAGTGTGTGACCTTATGTAAGTTTTTATTCCCCAGTTTCCATATCTGTTTCCTTCCTTGCAAGCCCTCCAGCTCTCTGCTGCATGGAGCAGAGTGGAGACTCTGTTCCCAGTTGGGAATGAGGTGATGGTGCCTGCAAGGACATGTTCACCCCCACCAGGACAAGCAGATACAGCTTTGTGCCACTCCAGTAACATTCCCTTTTTGTGGGGAAAGGGCTCCAGCCAGCATAGCCACCTCTGGGGCCTTGTGGCAAGTCATCAGTGTCTTTGTTTCGTTTCCTCAAATTGTATTTCATTAACCTTTTACCTTGCTTGCTCACTGTAAACCAATTTCTGACAAGCACACCATCGAGCCTGGGGATTCTGGCCTCCTGCGCCCTGCTGTGCACACCATCAATACATTCCCCCTTTCCAATGGATGCTTGGAAGTGCTGGGGGAGCTCCTCTGCATCCTCCTCCTCAGCTGTTGCAGCATCCCTGCCCAGAGCCAGGGAGGGAAACCTGCTTTAAAGCACTGGGGGATGGTTTCCAGCCTGGCAAACCCAACAGCAATCAGGAAGGTGATCATTCTTTCTGGAATTAGTGAAACGTTAATTGGCTGCCAGTAACCCTGAATCAGGCACAGCTGCCTGTGTGCTGGGTTTGGTTTAAAAACTATTCAGGATAAAATCTGTTGACAGCTTAAAGCTGTGTAGGGCTATTTTTTTTTCCTCTGATTTCTCACCCTGAGTAAGTTGGCAGAAGGTCTGGGATGCTCACCAACCACATTACTCAGGTTTTGGTATCAGCATATTAACTGCACACTTGGCACTTCACAATTGCAATGGCTTTGTGTTAAGCAATTCTTTTGATAATAATCAGAGGGGTTCTGGGTTGAGAGATTGAATTTATCATGTCTGGATTCTTTCTTAGGGTTTAAAAATTAATACCAAGTTTTGAAGACAAAAGGGTTTTAGAAAGGCAGCTTGATTTTTAGAGGGACTTTTAATAACTAACAGAATACTCGTATCTTTTTTTAACATGTAGGGAAACTCTGAGCCACCCTTGACAGTAAATCCTCATTCTTCATGATGGTTTTTGCTATGTATAAACCATACTTAAAAAAAAATACTGCTTTTTATTTCCTCTCCTCCCAAAGAGATGATTTTCCATTTTGTCAAATGCTGTGAAATTGAGCAGGAAAGGCAGCTCTGAGTAGAACTCTGCTTTTACCAAAACTCTCTGCTCTTACCAGTGGTTCTGCTGGCTGTCCAGAGTGACAGGGGAGAAGTTTGTCTGTCTCATCTTACTTTGTTGGGGCTGTGGCACATCCATAGAGAGTGCAGAGGCATCAGCAGAGAACTGGTTAACATAGTAAACTCTTTACCTTCCCTTTCATCTTATCCCCATCTCCTTTTTAACAAAAAAATTACCTGGCCAGTGCACTACAGAATTTGATTCTGAAAGCCTTAAAAATGCTGGTTCAGGCCAAATCACTTTTATATGCCAAGGTTAAGTATGATGTAGGTTTTAAATGTGTCAGAAGCAACTTATGCATGCATAGCTTGCTTTATGTCTTCAAATATTTGACATATGCAAAAAAAGAGTTGTAACTCTTTGCTCACTGAGATGCTTTTTAAAAAAGCTGAAAAAGAGAGATGCTTCAGTTGCTTTTGCCATGGTAAATGTTACCTCATTAATTAAACTTCATATTCATCATTAGACAATTCATCATTAGTACAGTTGGCAAAGTTCATCCCCACTTCACCAGGGCAGGATGGACCTGGGCAATTAATGGCAAAGTGGAGCTGTTTATGGTCTTTGGAGAGGACCTTATGCAAAGGACAAGTTTTTCATATGAAATATGATCTTGTTATCCTGACCAGGAGGCTGTTTGTTTAAAAGGCCAAGAGCATCACAGGGGTCTTAGTTCTCATGCCCAGAGTTCATTGTCCAGGGATTTAGCATGTTTGTTAACTTCTGCTGAACAAAGGTGATTTTAATGCTGTATATTAAGACAGGCTTTCACTGCCAACTGGTACAGCTGGGTGAGTGATCTGGGACATGTCACTGTCTGTTATTACAGAAAGTCTCTTTAAACATCTCTTACTCATCCTTTCTATACAGTAGTACCTTCTTTTGTGTTCTTTTTGTTCAAGCAATTGGGAGATTATGTTCTTATTAGTCCACTCTTAAATAGCTACAGATTAAAAATGCTTTTTTATTAAAGCTCTGTTGTAATTTTGCAAGTAATACATTGTCAGGAAATCGAATACACTTTTTTTTTTACCAGAGTGGATAATTAACCACTGAAGCAATTTATCAAATGTTACCCAGTGGGTGCTGTGGAAGGTGTTAAGTCAAGGATTGATGTATAGGGAAATGCTCTAGTTAAAGCAGAAGCCAGGGAGGAATTGATTGATATGATGTGGCCTCTGTTTCGTGGGGATATGGGAATAGATCATCTTGGGATCCCTCGAGGCTATAAATCCATATGAATCTGTTACCTATAAACACTGATAGGAGATTAGATCTGGGTGTGTAAAATGTCTTTAATTTCTCTGAGTGACGGCGCTGCCATGTTGAGGCATTGTCCTGGTCCCAGCACGGTGTCACCTTGTGAATTAGTGGGGTGATGGAATGAGCACTCGGGGGTTGCTGCCTCTGTGTGTGTCACCAAAGTGAGCCTGGCTTAGCTGGAGACAGGGGAGATCAGGTGCTCAGAGACCAGGATGTCACTGCAGAAGAGATTTCACAGTGACAAGTGTCCCCCACCACTGTTGGCAAAAAACCCTCCAAACTGAAATAATGAAGACCTGTTTGTTTTATGCTTTTTTTTTTTTTCCTAAAGAAAAGCGTCAGTGTTGAGAAATTATATATATAAAGACTAAATGGATTTTTTTCTCTGTGCTTTTTTTTTTTGTTGAATGCATTTACTTGCTCACTTTCCTTAATAGGAGAAAACCTTGGAGGCTTTCAGGTTTTAATAACCCCTGGCTTTGAATTCCATCCAGTTCTGGTTGTAAAACGAATCCCCCATTTTACAGCTGAGTAACTTTGGGAAGTGTTAGCAACCTGTGACCCGATTCGCCCTTCAGCATCAGGATACTCCACGAGTTTTGTAGGATTACTGGGAGTGTGCTTAAGAAAATGTTTTTCTGTTTGTGCTTCTCTGCTAGTCATTGGATTCATACTAATGGCTATCTTTACTTTGTATTAGCATTTATATAATCACAGATTTATTTGAGCTGCAGCCTGGTTTGAAAGCAATTGCTGGCTGAGCGATGGTGTAGCTGTGGTTGGTGCAGGAGGAGCCTGCCCATGAATACTAAAGGCTCATGGAGTGGTACTTTGTGTATTGAGGCTTAATGGAAGGGCTGCTTTGGTCCAAACACTTTGTTATTAAGTGTTGAGAGGGCACGTATAATTGAATGAGGGAGTGAGAATCAGATTTTTAGAATCAAGGTGCTTTGATGTAAAAACAGATTAAGAAAAAGCCCAGAGTTGGTTGTTTACATGGGGGTTTATTGTGAGTGGTTTGTTTTCCAGCAGTGACTTTTATATTTATTTCTCCCCTCTTCCTGCAGCTCGGTGTTGATGGGACTCTGCATGGCTCAGTCGTCCCCACTGAATGCAGATGCTGGGATTTGGGTTCTGTCCCTGCTGCACTCAGGGCTGTTCCCCTCCCTCTGGTGGGATTTGGGTTCTGTCGCTGCTGCAGCTGGGGCTGTCCCCCTCCCACTGGTGGGATTTGGGTTCTGTCCCTGCTGCAGCTGGGGCTGTCCCCCTCCCACTGGTGGGATTTGGGTTCTGTCCCCCTCCTTCTGGTGGGATTTGGGTTCTGTCCCTGCTGCAGCTGGGGCTGTTCCGCTCCCTCTGGTGGGATTTGGGTTCTGTCCCTACAGCTGGGGCTGTTCCCCTCCCTCTGGTGGGATTTGGGTTCTGTCCCCCTCCCTCTGCTGGGATTTGGGTTCTGTCCCTGCTGCACTCAGGGTTGTTCCCTTCCCTCTGGTGGGATTTGGGTTCTGTCCCTACAGCTGGGGCTGTTCCCCTCCCTCTGGTGGGATTTGGGTTCTGTCCCCCTCCTTCTGGTGGGATTTGGGTTCTGTCCCTGCTGCAGCCCGGGCTGTCCCCCTCCCTCTGGGCACTGCCCTGTGCTCTGCACATGGGAAATGCTGCTGGAGCCTGCGGGAACCCAGCTCTTCCTTCATAAAGCCAGGGCAGCAGAGTTGCCCTTAACTGGACTGTTGGCAGTGATGAAAAACCTTCCCCTCCATTTTTTTTTTAGGGATTTTTATGGTCGTGTCCCTGAGCCCTGAGTCAGAACCCACTTCCTGGGGTTTCAGCTGCCTCCCTCTCCCCATTTCCAGGCAGAGTGATGCAGTCTGGCAGGGAAAGCAGGGATGGGGGGAGCAGGGTGCTGCAGAGAGCCTCCAGCCCTGGGTATCTGCTGCAGTCCCTCCATCAGGTCCCACAGACAGATCTGCACCCTGTCTTTGAGATGGCAATTTTCTTGACCAATGGATTCAAAGGTCTATCTGTCTCTGCTTTATTATTGCTATTTATTGCCTCAGTGTTTGTTTGGCAGAAGGTTTTTGTGTTTAATACCAGCCCTGCTGCCCATTGCCAGGAAATTTAGAACCTGTGAGTGATTTCAAAGGCCATCTGACTCCAAAGCTTCCAGCAGGATTTATGTTTCTGCTGGTGCAGAGTTACAGTGTCATAAGCTTTTTATTTGTTCTTATTATATCATGGGCATCTGCAGACTGTTGAGTCCAGTTTTCTTCAGCTGTTTATGTGCAAATACCTCTCTGATCTTGTGAAAGGAGGTCATTCATTATTTCCACTGACTGCTGCTCCAAGGAAAAGCCTCCCCCCCCAATAAGTCATTAAAAGAAAATTGAATTAGTTGTGCCAAAACCGATGGCTACAAAATACATATGACTCCACTGTTCGTATGAAGGCTGAAAAAAGCTCTCAGTTTTTTGGAGTATACTCCTGATTCAGTGTCTGATCAGGTTTTATTCTGGTAAATCTGGCTTGCTGTCTGCAGTTCAGCTGGCAATGGAACTGGGGGTGTGCTGCCAGGGCTGCAGTGGGATCCCTGAAAGGCTTAATTTCGTTTCAAATTGTTGTAAACAATCATTTATTAAACTCCTACTCTGCTTCCTGCCTGGCCAAAACAGTAGCAAGTTCTCTTCCAAGATTAGTTCTAAAATTTTGACTTTTGGTGGAATGCAAAGGTTGCACTGTGCAAGACTTGGGGTCTGGTCATTTTGCTTACCAATGACTTAGGAATTCTGAGTCAGGGCTTACTGTATAAACCCATTTCTGTCTGTTTTCAAAGTAATTATATTTATTAATACTGTGTGATTTGAACAGCTGCCAAATGTAACAGAATAACTAGGTTTAGGTTTTTTAAGTGCTTTTCCGCAGATCTTAGGTTTTTTACTTTCTGATATTTCTTTTCTTTTTTCTTTCCTGAAAAAGAAGTTTTCAGTCCAGTCAGTTTTACTGACTGACATGATATGTAACCCACCAGGGGAAAAGAAACACATTTTCTAGGTATTGGTCTGGTGTCTGTGTGGGGTATGTGGTGGGTGCTGGGTCACTGTGGGATGAAGCAATGCAGTCATGACATGACCAATCCTGACCCTTTATTTCTGCTTAAAGCTTTAGTACGTTCTGCCTAAGGATATGATGCATCCAAATAAAGCACATTTCTGTGCCACTAATAAAAGGTCTGTACCAGAGCTCAGATCACTGAGTGATAAAAATCCACTTTTATTCCTCCCCCAAGTTTTAGCCATGTCTTTCAAATGTCATCTGGAGGTGTTGTCATTATCTGTAACTGCTTGTTGTGCCTTGGAGAGGCAACAGAGATTTGTGTGGGAAAGCAATATCCTATACAAGGTAATATAGCTGAATGACTCTTTTAGCTTTTGCTAATGCTTCTGCAGAAAAGATGGATATAATTCCTGAGTCCTGGACTGACAGCACTGTTGGAGTGTGTGCCACACTGGCAGTGTAATCTGTCTTCCCAGCATTTCATCTAGCACACATTTGCTTATCCAAATATTACTTTGTTATTTTTATAGCTGTCACTTGCAATTCAGCTCAGAATAGCAAATGTCAGAAAAGAGTTACAAACAGCACCAGCATTTTTTGTGGTGCATTTGTTTGATAGCTCCTCCAATGTAACCATTTGAAAGGGGAAGTATGGAACAGTGGAATGATTTTGTGAGGGCAGTGAGGGATTTCTGGTTTTTTCATCCTGGGCATCCCTAGCAGGTAGCAAAGATAACAAGTTTTGCCCTGCAGAGCTCCATTTTTGTCTCTCAATGTGTATTTTTACCCTGGTATTGATCCTTCTTTGTACAAGGATTTCCAGCATGGCAGGGATGGAGGGGAGCCTCTGCTGAGCCCAGCTCCAGCTGGTCTGGAGGCACAGTCACAACCTGCTCTGATATTCTGAGGCTCCAGTCCAAGCAGTTCTCCAGTGTGGCCTTAAGGCAGCATTCCTGGAAATCTTGCTTCTGCATCCTTCACCAGCTGTTTCAGATTGAAAATAATCTATATTATCTTTGTAAGGAAAGGTAGTTGTTCTGAGACGTGAATTTCTCGTGTAGTCATCTTGCTCCCTGAGAAGGTTCTCTTGAAAATGAGCCCTGCTGTGCTTCACTGCTAGAATGATGTCATCTGGAACCTTATCTGTGAATTTTGGACATGTTCTTGTTGTTGGAAAGAGTACTGGTGTTGATTCAGACACACTGCTGGGTTTTCTAGTGGGCAGATTGAGAAGGAGCCTTGTGGTATCAACTGATGCTCCATGTTCTGCTGTGAACAGTTGTGTAGTAATGATTTGTACCATGTAACTGCACATCTTACCAGGGATGAAGATGTGTAATGCTAATTCTTGAACACAGCAAGGTGGTTCTTTTAAAATCAGCATTATTTCAGTTTTCTGTCAGGCACTGGAATAGATAAGGGGATCTTGCATGTGTTTCTTGAAGTCAGTGGACTGTTGGCATGGCATTTGGAAGTGTTTGAGGCTGGGAAGTTTTGTAAAATCTTCAGGAATCCTTCACTTGTGGTGAGGAGCTATTGGGAAAACAGGGTGGTCAGGTGGGAGGCAAAATCCAGGCATTGGCCTCCAAGGTGTTCATAGCAGGTTGTCCCTGTGAAAGGATGATAATGGTTGCAGCTGATTTCTTTGAGCTTTGCTTGGGAAATGGCTATTTCCATAAAACCTAGGCCTACAAAAAGCAAGTTTTGTTCTCATTGTTGTCATTGCTATGACAGTTGTTTTGATGTTGTTGCTCCATTTCTGGGCTCATCCAAAAGCAAAAGTTTCCAGTTTGGTTGTGTGATTTGTACACCCAGAGGTGCCATCCCAAGGTCAGGAGCTGGGCTGGTCATGGCATGGTCTTTGGCTCTGGGGAACCTGGGACAAATTTCAGCCCTTTTGTTATTATTTTTTTCCTCCCTTTTTTCCCCACTCTGCAATCTGGCTATTAGTATTTGTGGAAGTCTAATAAAAAACCAAAATAAATATGGACTATTTCACTTTGTTTCCCCTGTAATTGTCAGCCCATATCTCCCTCCATTATCCTTTCATCTTTTTTTCAGACTGGCTAATAGTTGCTTAGTGATTACATTTAATGGTGTGAGAGCCTTTTAGTTTGGTTACCCTGCTTTTCCTCCCCTCTTGCTTATAGAGATGTTTACATTTTTAGCCAGAGCTATGATTTGTCTCCTATATAATTGCACGGAAAGCAACAGTTCACATTCCTAGACGGGCATCCTGAATTTATTTTGATGTCATTCTAATGCCTTTCCCACGCTCAGTTCACCCTGTAGAGTCTCTTGATTAGTTCAACTAACTGTTCCCCATTCCATGGATTTATTTCTTTGCGATGAACTGCGTATTTTAGCCAGTCTAGTGTGGTCTGTAGGGCTTTTGGAAATTCACAGTAAGCATGTTCAGGTGGAAGAAACAATGATAAAGGAAATATTTCACCAGGTTTTGCTTCATGTTGCTGGAGTCTGTGGAGTCATTGGGATGCTCTCCTTGCCCAGGAGCAGCTGCTGCTTGGAGGGCTTTGCCAGTGAAGGTGCCTCACTGTGCTGGAGCAAAGCAAGTGCTGGCAAAAGTGCTTTGGCAAACTGACCATGCTAGGACAGTGTGGAAGTGTCATTTAAAAATTATCCACTTCATCAGTGTTATTGGTAGAAATTATCAGGATGGAGCTTGTCCAGGAGAGGGGCTGATCTTCCATCTCAGCAGTGTGGCTGCTGAGGAAAGAGTGGCCCTGAGCACCCTGGCTGTGCCAGCACATCTCTGGCTGCGGGCAGGGGAGAGGGCTCAGCACAGCTCTCAGAGCTTGGACTCATCCTTGAGCTGCTCCACTCATGAGATGGGAAAAGGGGATGGTGTGAGCACACAAGGAACAAAGCTGGGATGAGAGCTGCAGTGATGTTTTTTCAGGAAAAATGTCCTGTGCAATACAAGGCAAGCGAGAGGCTGAAGCATTGCAAGCCCTTTAAGTGTTCAGTCCCCCCATTCCTTAAGGCTTTTATCTGTCTGGGTATCTCCTGTTCTGGCACCAAGAAATTTGGAAACTTCAGGAAGAATGTCCAGTCTTAGTCTTTGATGTAGCAGCATCGCTGACTCATCATCACTTAAGCCTTTGTTAGGGAGTGAGGAATTTTTGCTTTCTGTTAAAGAGCCAGGAGTTGTCTATTTTCATCACTGAGTTTGCAATCCTAGCAATTGGAATGAAGCAGAATTCAAAGCTTTGGAGAAGTGGCTGGGGGTGTGTGGAATGAGTAATGATCCAATATGAGGCCTCAGCAGGGTGAAAAATGTAGAACCAGCATCTCTTCTACTGTTGAGGTTTTTTAAAGATAAATTCACTAGCAATGAGAAGTATTTAAAATGTTTCTGCTGTTGCTGATAGAAACAGGCCATTAAATTGCTACAGTCAACATTCCTTTGGGTCCTGGTCATAAGCCAAACTGCCAACTATTTGTAAATTTACTGACAGTTAGTAAGCAGAATACAATATTTAAACTGTCAGAAAACTAATATTCGCTCGTTTCAGGGAAACACAGCTCTGTTTCTCCTGGGCTCTGGCTTTTCATAGTGTTTGGTTAGTGCTGTTATTTTCTGCTTCTCTGAACTCCAAGACTGATCCAGGAAAAAGCAGCAAGGAGATGAAGAAGAGGCTGCCTGCTTCCCCTCTCCCTGTGCACCCTGCTCTTATCATCCTTAACAATATCCCAGTCCTTTTTGGCAGAGATGCTCCAGATGGCAGCCAAATTCCTGGGCTCCCAGGGCCAGGGTTCTCAGTCTTGCCATGGCTTGCTATAGATGCTGTTCCATCTGAGTGAGCCGTAAATATGAAGACAGACACTCACAAGTGCTAACTATAAATGCGTGGTAGCTTCCTGGGGTGTGCACTCAGAGATAGTGGAAAGCAGCTTGAGAGAGCCTAGAAAATACTTTGAACCTATTTATCATACTGCTAAAATGTTGTGGGAAAAATGGCAGAATCATTTGTTTGCTGCTTGCTGTTGAAATGCAGGCCTGGTATGAATTAGCCATGCAAAGAGAGCTCTCTGTTGTGAGCCAGCATTGCTCAGAGAAATCTGCTTTTCTTTACTGTACGGCAGTGCTATGGGTTTACCCATAGCATTGTGGACCTTCATCTGAAATAGCTTTTTGTGTAATTACCTATGTGGACATCCATAAAATAGGAATTCAGGTGGGTTTTCCCTGGGCCCTGCTGAGCAGTAACTCTGCTGTCCCATCAGGAGAACAAGGGGCTGGGCTGTTTGCAGGGGTGGACCTCTCACAGCGTGGCAATCCTCCCCTTCCCATGCCTTGCTGAGGGAGAGTGTGTTATTTGCCTCTGAGAAGGGATAATTTCACTGGGCACTGTAGGCTGTGGCCTTGATAAAGCCAGGAGGATGAGTGTGAATGCACTGCTGTGGTGATTAGATTACAGGCAACAACAAAATAAGACACTTCTATTTTTGTTGTTGTTTAATTTAGAGAAGCCTTTTCTTCAGACCTCAGGAAATCCCCTGTTCCATGTCAGGGTTATGCCAAGCCTGAAATGTTTGGGTCAAGAGGGGGAAAGGGCACAGCAGCTGCTCCTTGCAGAGCAGTGGGTGATCCCTGCTGAGGGTTCACCAGCACTGCCAGACACCTGGGCTCGAGTTCTGGATTTCAGCTGGGTGCTGCAGAGCTGGATCCTTTCCCCTTGCATGCCAGAGGAGCAAGCATGCTTCTCTCTATCCTGCTGGTTTTCTCAGAATTTTTTCCCTGCAATTAAGGAGCTTTCCTCCTCAAAAGCAGAATTCTCCCCTGAGCAGTCCTGGCTTGGGTGAATCATTGTGTTCATAGAAGAAATGTGTTGTAACTCGCTCACATTCCCCACTGTTTGTGCTCCTGGGGCACAAAGTGTGGGAAAGCTGTGCTCTGAATTTCCACCATCACCTCTGAAGCTTGGCCCAGCTAAAAGATACAAGAAATTGGTAGGTGTTGTATGATCTCCAGCTACAGCTGACATTACCTGGGCATGGAGAGGCCACTTGTGTGTGCTGTTGCTGCTCGAGTGCAAATAAATATAATATTTATCACTGTGTGCTGTCAGCATGTTAGAAATTAAGCCCAAAGCCAGCTATACCAATAAATGTTTTACCAATCATTATAGCATTTGTCAACATTATGGGCTGCAGTCTGGCAGTAATAAATGCGTGGCGTTCCTGCTCTAGAGCAAATGGCTTTTCCAAGGAGAGGTGTATTTAATGAAGAATGAACAGCACAAGCTGTAAAAGGAGTAAGAGCAGCGATTTTTACAAAATGGTTGTAAATGGCACAAAGCAAGGTGGCACGGGCTGTGGAGTGATGTCCTCAAGGGTGCCCTGGAGCAAGCTGGGTTAGGCACCTCCACTCTTTGGAGGATGTGTTGAAATTAAGAAAAAGATGCATTGAAATTAAGAAAAAGGAGGCAAGCAGCTGGTTGCTGGCACTGCTTGCAGGGCTGGGAGTCAGGAGCCAGCTTGGTTTGTGTTGGCAGCACCCAGGGGCAGCCTCGTCACTGGGAGAGATGCTGAGCCAGGGATTTCACCTCCCACCTGCACTGGGGCAGGGATAATGGGGTGGGCTCCCAGCCACAGCGAGGGGATGGGTGTGGTGTTCAGTAATGGGTTTAGAAAGGAGGAGGGAGCCTCAAAGACTGTTCTTCCTTCCCTCCGGCTGGAACTGCACAGCTTGACTTTGGGTTTCTGCTCCCTTTCCTTATTTCAAAAGGGCAGTTTTGATGTGTGTTCAGCTTGCCAGATGGTGGTGTGCAAAAAAGGCCTGAAAGCATGAGGGAAGAGGGAGGCAGGAGGAGGGAGAAGCATGTCCCTGCCTGGGACCTGGGGAAACCTGACTTCTGAAATTGCTGTCAGCTGCTGCAGAACCAGAGGGTGTAGTCTGGACTATGGAAATTGGGACCGTGGTATTCATTAACAACACATCTCCATCCTACTACAGGTGGTGAGGCTTTAATATATGGGATTTATGCCAACTTTTTTTTCTCTTTCTCTTTCATGCCCTGTGCATGAACTGTTATGTGAGAAATGACTGTCATTTAATTCCTGGACTGTTGTGCTCTGTGTATATGAGAGGGTTTGTCTTCCCTTGTGCAAATATCCTTCTTTTCCACAGAGGAACACGTTTGCCTTTTTCCCCCCTAACAGTATGTGGCAGGGAAGGGTGGTATAAAAAGCAATGGCATTAGTTGAGATCCAGAAGGTATTTTCATCTACTGGGTGGGGAAGGAAGGACAAGATGTGGTGAATCTTTTCTTGCTCCATATCCATATTGCTGAAGAGCACTGGAGTGGGACATCCAGGGCTGCTGTAGCACAGTGGTGCTGAAACCATTTAGAAAAAGTTGCATTATCAAAATACCAAGAGAGAAGAGAAATGAAGCCCTGAGTCCATTTGTTTGAAAGACAGTGTGATTAAAGATTCAACTGAAGTAACAAAGCTGTTGGATTTAAAATTAACTTAATGTAGTGTTTGTTTCCTGAAGAAAAGTTGATGTGTTATCTTTCTAACAAATAGCTCATATTGCAAAAGTGAGGCATGACACCTTCTACAAATCAGACTGTTTGACTTTTATGAAAGACTGTGTCACCTATCACTGTGTCAGCAAGATTAAGGGATGATTTTTCAAATGGTTCAAAAGCATCTATTTTTTGACTGTGTTTTCCCTATAGTGAATATTCCACTTGTACCCAAAACATTACTGAAATAGACTTTCTCTGTCACCACTGCTTAGAAGTAAATACAATAAATAGTAATATACATGTTATGTACATTATTGTCTATAATGTGTATATATATATAATATATCTATCTATAAATATTATATATAGAGATTTACATTTAAAATAAAGTAGCCCTAGTAAACACCAAATAGAAAGATTGTACCAGACATCATGGTTATTTTTTAAATTCGTGTCTATTAGCTACAAGTCAAAACTCAACTGGAGTAACCTTGAGACTGTAATGCAAAGGTGTCCAGAGGTACAGTTACACCATCTGTGTCAGAAATGGCTTTTTTCCTTCTGTTCTGTATCTCATCCCTCCTACAGTGAGATGCTTGAGGTCTTAAGGCTTAATAATGATTCTGGATCACATCTGTCTTTCACAAATGTAGTTCTAAAAATATTTATTATTCCCTCTGGGAAAGAACGCTCAAGTCAAGGTTCAGAAGATCCTCTGTTACTGCTCTATGCATATGTTTAATTTATAAAATCTTCCTTAGTTAAGGTGGTTTATCAGCTCTAGGTCAAGGGGACTGTTGGATCATCAAGCCTGATCTGTGTAACTCATCGGATCCCACTCAGCAGATCCTGGCATTCAGCTGCAGCACTGACCCCCAGGGTCTCAGCTGAGTGGCTGTCCTTCTCACCCAGCTGAGTTTTACAGCTTGTTTTTATCCTAAGAGGGGTTTTTTGGGGTTTTGTTTTTCCCTTTTTTTTTTTTGCAATCTGGCTCAAAGCTTGTGTTTTCTGAGCCTGCTCTAGAAGATGACAGGGGTGCTTCGTTAGGCAAAGCATCGCTGCTCTTGTGTAAAACACAGCATGAGAAGGAGGGGGGACACAGCCTGGGCTGCCACCTTGCCTTGATCAGCCTCTCTGGGTGACCTTGTGGGACTTGCACAGGGAGTGTGAGAACAGCTTCACTGTTAGAAAAACAGTGCCAGGTAGGGGAATTTCCATCTGACGTGGGATTACACATCCCAGTGCATCAGCTCAGTGCACTGATTCACCTCTTATGGAAAATTGTGATACCTCTGTCATAAATTTGAACTTCAGCCTTGCAGCGAATCTCATGAAGTGGCAGGCGCAAGGCTTCATCATCATCACCTTGGGGAAGGGAGGGAAAGGCAGTGCAAAGCAATATTTGCTTCTCACCAGTGATGAGGTCAGGCTTCCAAAGCTTCAGTGCTGTGTGGTGATGCCTTTTAACTGTGGAGTTGAAAGGATGATGCAACTTCTAAGTGTTGTGCCAAAAAAGGCAAAGTGTGTCAAAAGAGATGACCGTTGGCAATGTCTAAAGAGAAGAAGGTTGATATTTTAATTTTTTTTTTTTTTAATATGGCTGAGGAGCTGGTCTGGGAAGGGTTGCAGCATGATAGGACTGAGTTCTGAGCAACTCCTGGCAAACCCAAGTGAACAAACTTCAGTTAAAGCAGGGGAAGAGATTATCAATATCCTTTATATAGGGGTGCTCCACATTTATGAAGGAAAGCACTGATTTTTTTTTTTTCCCCCCCGTGGCCAACTATGCTGCCTTAAGTATGTTTGTAATCCCCTTTAATTAAAGGGTGTCTGTCAGCCTTTCTCAAGTTTTCTATTATCATAAGCAGCACAGTAATGGGCACCTGGAGAGAACACCAAATACCTTTTGGTGCTAAATGAGCTTTGCAATCTGCAGTTTAGCTGAAACATTTTAATACCACCCAGGTGTTGCAGTGACGTTCCAGCTATTCTAGAGGCTTTGCATATCTTGTTTTCACCATGTCCTGTTCCTAGTCTACCCTCATCCCATTTCAGATATTAAGTTTGGAGCTACTGTAAAGGCCAGTTTCAAAATCTCAGGATTTTAATAGTTTTTAACCATGGTGACCACACAGAAAGGTATAAATTATTTGCCTGCAGGAAACTTCCTGGTCAGTAATTTTTTATTATATGCATATAAAAATAATTTAACTTTATGTAGTTTAAAAGTCTGAAGGTTTTGGGTTTTTAAAAAGCGTTGATGACTGTGGCATCACTTAGGAGAAAGTGTTTCATGTTTTTCAAGTGTGTGCGTGTGGTTTGGTACGTGCCTGGCTGCCTGCCTGGTGTTGCAATCTATAACAGTGCTGCTTCATGGTGTTAAAAAAAAAAAAGTCTTAGAGGTCTTGTCACTGAGCTCTTTGTTTGCATAGGGAAACATCTGTCTGAGATTTAACGTGCTGTTCGTAACACTGCTGTTAGAGAGCTGTAAATCCTTCCCACTTCTTCTCCAGGGATTTGATCATTGTGTTTTTCCTCTCTTCCCAATCAAAGTGCTGTAGTTGAGTGTTGTAATTAGTATGTATTAATTTATTGATTGTCACTGGTTGTGGTAATATGTGATAATAACATGACAAGATTTTATTAGTTCTATAATAAAATGCTTAAATATTGTCACTTTAAATAACATTAAAGTAGAGCTTTCATATGTTGTTTTTTATTATCAATTCATTATGATCGACTAATTGTGCTTGTTTGCATTGACACCATTCATTCCTGCAAACACAAGCTGTTTAAAGATTTAATTATCATCTTTTAACTTGTTCTCAGGCAACTGGAGGAGGGGAGGGGGAAGGACCTTGGGCAGAGTTGTATGCACAAGGTGTGTGACATATGAAAATAAATTGTGTTTTCTGCTACTTACTCCATTGGTTTGGAAGCATGCATTTTCTCCTCCCAAACTGACAGCATGCTTTTTAAAACATGAAGCTGTCATCTCACTTTCTTTGTTACCTCACCAGCACCTCCAGCTTGGCAATTTTCATGGATTGCAGTTCAGTTTAAATTCCTGGTCAAAGTGTCAGATAAAACCAGTGCTTCACATCAGTAGCTATTACCTGCAACATGCATGTGGGTGTTTTTGAAGGATGGATTGGCATGTTGGGTGTTACCTCCTTTAGCACTCTTGTCTGATCTGTACCAGCTTGTTTCAATAAAGTGGTGTGAAATTCCCCTCACTGCAGGGCTCCTGCAAGGGAAGGGAGTTTGTGTGGAGACAGGGCTCAGGGACACCAAACCCTTTGTGGGCTGTTGGTGCCTGTCTTTGGAGACTTTACAGGGAAAGGATTGTCCATTTGGGCAGGGAAGGGAGTTTGGGTGCCCACTGTTCACCTCTGGGGGTATTTTAGCCCCTCTCATCTTGGCTCCCTGTGGCTTTTCTGGAAGATTAAACAAGATTTTTGTCTGTGGGCAATGCTGAGGGTGTTGGAAGTCACTTGCTATTTCTTATGACAGTAGCTTGGGAAACTTTTGAGCAGCAGCCGAGATAGCAGATCTCCTCCCATGGGTGAAGAGGTCCAAGGGTCACTGGGGACAGGACACACAAGGATGCTGCAGAGCTCTGCTGCAGTGCACATCAGGCCTGGCTGGGACTGTGTTTGTGCTTCTGCAGGCTTCTAGGGTAAAACACCTTGCAGAACTCAACCTGAGACAAGGAGGAAAGGTCAGGAGGCACCACCAATTCTTTGCTTCTTCTTGGCCCCCTGCATGTCCCAAAATGTTGGAACTCAAAGGCAAGGTGAGCTTGGGTGGGGGAACAGCTCCAGATGTGAAGAAGGAAGAGTTGGTGGCCTGGTCTGGAAGCCTTCAGGGAGGAAGGGGAGAAGATAAAAGGAGTGTTTTCTACTGTGACCTGAGTATTTGTCAAGTGTAAAATCTTCACAGCTCGAAGCTGAGTGTTTTGGCTCTATCTGCAAGGTGTTCTCCAAAAGTGTTTGTGTCTCTCCCTGGAGGCACCTATGCCCAAGAACTGCTCTCATGGAGAGTGCTGCCAGTCTTTAAACAGAGCACTTGCCATGGGCTGTGCTCTGTTTAATAAGGTGGACTGGGATGTACAAGTAGTGAATTTTCCTTCTGAACAAGCACATTTTCCCTGCCTCTTCTAGGAGCACACTTAATGCTACTATAAAATGCGTAAACCTAATAAATGTCACCTCTGTGGATGGATTTGGTGTTTGGTGTTTTTTTCCCAGATTGTGTGCTGGCCCCTCCCGAGCTCTTGTTCCATAAATCAGAGAGTAATGAGTTGTGTTGCTGTCAGGGGTATCATCTTGCAGTTTGGCAGTGGCTGTGGTCTAACAAATGGTCCCAGCGTGGCAGAGCCCATTTGAAGAGAGCAGAAGGTAGGCTTGTACAGAAGTTTTGCCAGCAACATCCATCAGCAATTTCATCTCTCTCTTATGTCTTTATTATTTTTTCTGGTGTTATGTTTGCTTTGTGTTTTCAGGAGACAGATTGCTCTGATTTCTAGGGAGAAATAAAAACCACCAAAGTTTGGTCAGAAAGCTTTCACAAATCACTGGGAACTCAGAAGTGTGTTGGTCAGCCCTCTGGGCTGTGTCTAATTGCTCTGTCTCCCTGCTACCATGGGAAATTTACAGTGATTACTCTGTTCTTTAAAATAATGAAACTTTTGCCAGACTATTTTGCCTGTAGATAGCAAAATGTCTTCTGTTTACAGCTGTAGTGTTACAGCTGCTCTTTGCTCAGATAGGGAGAGATGATTTAACTTCAGATGCAAAGTGTGGTGGCATTGGGGGAGTTCAAGGCCAAGGCTTCCTACATTTTTGCATGTTTTCCTTCTATATATACAGACTTTAGTTTCTTTAGAGCAGCATAACAATAGCAATGACTATTTGGTATAAGAAGGGAAGTGAAATGAGTTTTGAAGTTTGAGTGGTATTGAGGAAAGGCAGAGATAAGGAAGGGAAACTTAAATGAACTGTAACATCACACATTTGGAATTATGATAAGGATTACAGTTTATCAGAGACTGAGACTACCTTTCTCTGGAATTAAGCAAGCAATCCAACATAAAAGCAATTATTTCTGTACCCAAGAGTTTGGCCATCTCATTTTTCATTTTCATGGGATCTTCCAAGTAATCACGCCTAATGACATATCTGCAAACCCAGGGCGGTACATTGCTGCAAAACTCTGAATCCAAACTTTAATTATAAGAAGAATACTTCCTTCCTTTGGAGGGACTATTTTTCTGCCTTCAGGAAATGAAAAGGAAATTATTTCACTTTTGTATACAGGAATTCAAATGTCAATTTTCTGATGTAATGGGAAAGATTTCAGGTGGGATTTAGTGTTTCTGGCTCAAGGCTCTGGTGTGGAAAATGGTGCCTTTGCCTGTTAGACCCCTCTTGGCCATGAATCTGAAGTTCTTCATTGTATGGAACCTGTCTTACTTAAAAGGAGATGGTTTGTGCTCTGTGGGGAGGAATCAAGCTTTTAGTTAAGCTGTCTCATTTATAAATTGCAACATGAAACACAAAGTTAAGTTAAACACAAGCTCTTTGCTGGGGATCAAAACATGAGCCAGTGCCTGGGATTTTCTGTCTGTGTTTATAAATGGTCAGATACAGAACATGTATTTCAGATATCACTATTGCCTTAACAAGTGCCACAAACATAGCAACATCTGGGTGACACCAGAGTGTGAACTGACAGTGTGTGCTTGCAGGGTAAGGCTTGCCCATGAATTTAGCCTAGGCTTTAGTGACCTGTTAGGAGATGCAGTTTTATTACCAGATATTTTTTTTTCTGAGGATTAAGTGGCATTTGGAGCATGTCAATTTAGTCAACTGATGCTTTTGTTAATCATGTGCTTTGCTGAAGCAGCGTGGTCTGAAAGGGGGACAGAGCTGGCACTTAGTTATGTGTAGAAAACATGAGGGCATTGACTATGTGAAATATATGTAAACCAAAAAAAACCCCAAAATCCCAACTCCTTTTTCTGTACACGTAACAGCTGTAAATTCAGGGTTACTGCAATAAGCAAGAGATTAAAGCCAGTAGGAGCTTGGAAGGGATTTGGTTTGTGTTTGCAGTTGGCTTGTGTCTTGACTCCCTACACTTGGGAGTGGAGCATGGAGCCAGCTGGACAGGAGTTAAAGCCAAGCTCTGGGCTGGGACTGTGTGCTTTGAAACTCTAGACCAAAGGATGTGAGGGCTTACTCAATGAGAGGGTGTGCAGGATGGGAAAGCCCTGAGACACAGCTTGGGATGCTGCTGCAAAAATAGAACTTTCCCTGTGGGGAAATGTGCACTTCCAGCCCTGCTCATGCCCACTGGCCCATCAGGGAATCCTGGAGACCTGTTTGGGTGCTGTGGGTGCTGAGTTTTGCAGAAGTATGAGGAGTCCCAGCCAAGTTGCTGAAAGTCAGAAAGATCTTTTGTGTCCTGGTAGCTGACAGTCAACCATATTGCCAGTATATAACTTAATTGCCAGCATATGGGCCATTTGTCTGACCACAAAAGCTTTTATTCACATGCTTTAAACTTTTAAAGGCTTGTTATCAGCAGAAATATCACACAGCATAAAGGAGTGTCTTCTTTTGCAGCCACTTAGCTGTGTGGCACAGCGAGAGAGTGTCAGGAGTGTGGCACCACCAGTTCAGCTCTGAACTCGAGTGTTTGGGGTGGGGAGCTCATGCTGGTGGGCTCCCCTGGGTGAGTAATCAGTAAGTGACTATTAGCCATGTTTGGCTGTGAGGAGAGGAGGAGCTGGGCCCAGGGAAGCTGTAATTTTCCTTTATAAAAGGAAAATTTCCTTTCCTTTGCACGTCTCTGTCAGAGGCCCCGGTGTTGTGTGGCTGCCCTTGGGGTCATGCAGTGCACTCAAGAATTCAGAGCACTTATTAAGAGTGGCATGTGGCATTCTTACAGGTAGTAAATTATTGTGTCTGTTGGACAAAATGTCACTTTGTCGTCTCTCACCAGCTTCATTTGTGTGCAGAAGTGCCACCATGGTGTGGTACCTTCTGGCCTCGTCTATTCATAGCGTTCTCCTGTTGTTTGTGCCAGTCTTCTGGAGGAGAGGCTTCTGAATGTTTTGTAAGACTATGGAAATGTGGCTGTGAAAGCACTTGAAAGCACTCATGACTTCTCTCCAAGTGATTAGATTTCAAATTAACAATGTCCTTAACAGCAAAAACATGTACTGTCTTGAATTATGAACAAGGCAAAATGCATCACACCATCGGCATTAGGTAACTAAACTGTTGTTCTTTTATACAAAGCACTTGAAGTTCATAACTTTGTCAATTGAAACCATTATATTTTCAAATCTGCTGTTTGTTTAAAAGCTGTCTGGACTGCAGAGGAAATGTTATCTGCTCGAGCTACTAAGGTGTTGCCCCTGGTGAAGGATAAAGATTGATCTTGGTGCTTTATTAGCTGCTGTGTGGAAGTTCCTTTTTTGCACGTTTGAGATACGAAACTGCAAGAGACCTGTGGGTCATTTCTTCAGACCCCTGCATGCCAGGAGGGATCATGTCTTATATAGTACTTTCAGAGAATTTAATGACATAATTTTCCTTTTCTTGCCTCGAATGTTCCAAACCTCACTGGCTTGGTGGTTAAAAGCCTTCATAAGGAACCTTATCCTGTGCCACTGTGGGCAGGTGGGCACAGCAGTGTCCAAAGCACCTGATAGCTCACAGAGGGTGGCTTTAGAGTGAGTACTCAGGAAAACGCCAGAGATTGCCTCATGCTTTACATCTTCTCTTTTTGTAAAGATGGTTTTCCAGCAAATGTGTTTTTATCTATACCCAGCCCAAACCTTCCCCACCCTGCGTTGGACAGGGTTGGAGTGGGATGCAGGGAGGCTCTGCTGGCACTGGGCTCGGGGCAGATGTGTGCTCATGCATTTCTTGGGAATATCTGCGAGTCTGGCCTCAGCCCTGATTTGTCTTGGCATGGCATTACCTATTTAGCACTGTACAAAAATAGAACATATCCTCCTGTTCTCTACAGGCTGTCACTTTTTAATTACTATAGAGGCAGCACTTCAAAGGGTTTCTGTAAATTTTTTTCCCCCTTAAATACAAAATTTTTCTTGCTTGAAATATCATTAATGAATCAAAGAAGCCTTTATCATTTCCTTGGGATAACAGCTAAAAGCTGGTGGTTGCGTTGTCGCAGTGACCAGTTTCTTGGATTATGGTGTAATTAATCATCTCATTGAAGGAGAGAAAACTGAAATGGAAGTTAAATAATGACTAACTTCTTTGCATCATCCATCAAAATCCATCAAGGCATTTTTAGAGCTTTTTTCTAGGTTATGAGTCTGTCTCTCCCCAGCAGTCTCAGCTTTTCCAGATGAGTTGCTCTCCTGGAGGTTGGTGCCTGAGACAGGGCATTGGTCTCTGTGTTAAATGTCACCATAAAGTATTATAAAACATCTTCTGAAGGGATCTTGGGAATTGAAGTCTTTTGTTACCAGAGAGGATCAACTTCACTTCAATCTGCCTGAGCAGGTATTTATTTAATGTGCCCATTAAAAGGCCTTCTGAAAGAGACATCCTCCCAGCTCTGTCAGGTCACCTACTTCCATGCTTTTTGGAGATGAGAAGCAACAGCCAGAACCTGGAACTTGGGGAAATTTGGGCTTGCTATACTTAAAATTTCTCTCTGCGTGCTTCTCCCTTAATTATCTTGGGTGTGTTTCCTTGTGATTCTGGTTGCTAATTAACATGGTAAAGATTATTCCTGTGAGTACAGTCAGGGTTTTTTTAAAGTTTTATCTGCTGATATTTGTGCACAGACTGCCTGAAAGATTGAATCATTTAATTAAAGGAAGAACAAACAAGAGGATTAATGTAATCTATGGGATGGGGACAGGAGACTGGAAAGGGTCAGGCGAGAGCTACACAGGGTGCACTCAAATGCCTGGTGAAAAGCACTCATGGTTCACTGCCTGCTGGAATTGGTAAATAGAAATCCTTTAATACTTCTGGCAAATAGTGAATGGCAAAATCTTGGTGTCAAATATGAACGTTCTCATTTACATTTAAATAGTTTAGGTTTCCTTGCGTGTGTCACACATAGGATGAAACAGTGCTCTATTATTGCAAATACTGCTTGTAGTGAAAGTAAATACCATTGTCACCAGTGTTAATCTGCTGCACTCAGGAGTCTGTTTCCAAATATTGATTTCTGGTAAATGACCTTTATCAGTGTTGCAAGATTTTATTTGGAAAATGTTTTGTGTCAAAGCCTGGGAACGTTCACTGGTGACCTGGTTACATTTGTTAATAGCCATCAACATCAATTTGCCCAGTGTCTTACAGACCTGTGAAAGATAGAGCATCCTCTCCCTCAAAAATTTAGGGGCTGTGACAATTTGGGGGCCAGTTGGGACTCAGTGGCCATCACCAAGGTGAAGAGGGATCAGCAGATCTCAAAGCTACAGGACCACCACTTCCAGGAACATCAGCTTTGTGTGATTTTTGAAGCCCCAGTGTGGATTTGAGTGTGGCACAGATGTTTAAGAAACCATTCTGGCCTGCAGAGCTGGATGCTGATCCTCATTTCCCATCTTGGATTCAAAGCTGGGGACTGACTGAACCTCACCTACCAAGGGATTTTCTGTTTTTAAAATTACTGCAGTTTATCAGGTCTGACTTGGAAATAGCTTGCTCATCTACATAATTAAGCTATAAATAGCAGAGTAAATGAACTTGCTTTTCAACTTTGCAATGAGGTTGTTATTCCTTCTTAAAGTTCAGAAGACTTGTTGCCCAGTATGTGAGTGATTTCCCTAAACCCTTGTCTTTGCCAAAATGATGGTTATTCATCCTGGGGTTCTACAGAGTCAGGTGTTATTTGGGATAAACAATGAGTTATGGGAGCCTGTGAGTGACAACAGGACTTAGGAAAACCTCTCCCATTTTTGTGTTCTTCTGTATAAACGATGAAACTGGAAGGTAGAGACAGGACAAACAAACAAATGGTTTTCTGTTGGCATTTTCACTACCTCTGAAATAAAAATGAGCTTACTGAGGTCACCAGCTGGCTGTAAGTCAGCGAGTTTGTGTTGAAGGCAGTTATGCCCCTTGGCCAATGTTATTGATAAACCAGATAATAGCTTCTGCCATTGAGGTTTGCACTTAATTTATTGCAGAGAAAGTCGTGCTGACTGTTCCTGTTGATGGTTTTTCCTATTGGGATATGCTCTGACTTTGAGCCAGGATGCTGGCATGGAGAGTGGAGTAACAGCCCTTGTACCAGCTGCTGGGTGCCACACCACAGCGAGCCAGGAGCAGCTGATGCAGGGGATTGGGTTACCAGGCTAAAAAGTTTGTTTCCCTCCTGTTGGGAAGTGCTTACCCAAAAAGAGATGAGAAACTCATGCTTAGGTTTTAGATGAAAATCAGCCATGCACAGCAAGAAACAGCTTAAAGTGGCTTGGAACTCAGTCTCTTGTGATGCCAGAGGAGCAGATGGCCTGTTGTCACTGCCGATGAAAATTATGTTAATTAATATATTACAAAATTGACTCCGGTTGAACATTTGTTTCTTATGAGCATGTGATTATCAGCTTTTCTGGAAGATAAATTTTGGGAATATTTCAACTGATATGTTTCTCTGAAATAGCTTTCTGGAGGTTTAATGAGCTGTGTGGTTTTGGTGCTGTAATGCTAAATGGGTATCAGTCATTCTGCTGGTGTTAAAGAACTGGGAGATAGTGGAAAGCAGAGTGAGAAAGTGCACACTCTCAAAGTATTTTCTAGGCTGTCACCTGCTGCACACGTGGGTGCCCCAGAGATGGCCACACCATGGCCCTGTCTTGAGCAGCAGCTGTTTTCCATATTTGCAGCAGTGATTTTATGGAGGGATGGATTGAGTAAAGATCTGGATTCTTTCCTATTTGTGGGCCAAGACCTTTTATGCAGCTTTTTTTTTTTTTTTTTTTTTCTCTAAAGGAAAGCTGGAGAAATCCAGGATATTTTCAGGGGACTCTTTGCCCACCATGTAGATTTCCTGGTTTTTATTAAACACCAGGCTTGAGGATGGATGTTTCCTTTGGTAAATTTCCCAAGTCAGGACCAGTCCATGTTTTTACAATTAAAAATTAACTTCCACATGGCCCAGTGAAATCAAGATTTCATTTCTGTTCTTCTAAATTACTGCAAAGTCTTGTGTGCTGCCACTCCTTTGTACAAAAGCTAGAAATCTTTGCATTCCTTGCCTGTAGAAGCTGCTGGCTCAAGCTGAAGGATGGCTTTGACAATAGCAGGCACAGATGCTTCAGAAGGTGTAAATCCTCCCCAGTCGGCAGATGCAGATAATCTGTCCCCTACTGTTAGCCACATCCTGATCTCTAACAGATAAAGACTGACTTAATCCCCAAAGCATGAGCTTTAATATCCTTTACAAAAGCCTCCTCCTAATTCACAAGGCCCTGGTATGATTTTCTCCCCCGTGGAGTGGCTGCTGGGTGGCTGAGAGCTGCTCAGGGCTGTCTGAAAGGCAAAGGGGTGTTTGCTGGGAGGACTGGTCACTGCCCCAGAGCTGCTACCAGCTCCCTCTCTGCAATTTGCAGAAGCTGCTGACTTTTATTTACTGTTTATTATTTGTTTAAAACTTATTTTTATTATCCCCTCTTTGTCTTGCTCTCTTTCATTTTCTTATGGAAAGAGCTGGTTTTTGGTGATGCAGCCCTTGCTCCAGTGCCTTTAGTGTGATGCATTCCTTCACTTCTGCAGGAAAATGGAGAGATGGGGCTGTTAGCCAGGAGAAGGCACTGAGCATTGACTTGTTTTGTGATCAAACCAGCCCCGTCTGGGAGCCCTTTCCCATCCCAAAAGGCTGGGATTCACCTTCCTGCAGGTCATTGCTGGCTGGTGTGGGCAGCAAGCCCTGGAGGGAGGTGGCTGGGTGGGATCAGGAGCCTCTCTGGCTGTGCAGGTCCCAGTGCAGCAGGTGAAACCCAGCCTGACACTGGTGCCAGTGTGAGGGATGATTTTGCTGCCACAATGGTGCTTTTAGGAAAGCATCCTGCAAGAGTTCTGAGAAAAGCCAGCATTGGTCTGTGTAGAGAGCTCTGTGCCCTTTCTCCGTGCCCCTGTTCTGTCTCTGCAGAAGCCTGAGCAAATCTGACTTTCACCCTCAGTGAAACCGTGTGTGATGCTGTTCCACCCCAGTGTTTGTTCCCTGGGAGGCAGCAATGACCTGGAACATCTCCATGTGCCTAACTCCGTGTTAGCACAAGGCTGACCCTTCCCTGCTGCACTGAACATTTGTGAAGCATTTGAGGTCCTGTATGGAAATCACAGCAGAATATTTTGGTTGTATTTCCCTGGTCACCATAAAAGCACAGTGCGAGTGCTTGTTATGGAGGAATCTGGAGGGAGTAATGAGTTTGTGTTGAAGGTTGAGGGGGTTTGATTTTTTTTTTTCTTTTTAAGGAAACATGTTTGTTTTAAGTAAATTGCAAAGGACTCTGAACACTCACGAGAGCAGCTTTTAATTGCTTTGTAGCAAGTGTTATTTTTCTTCACAATCTCACAATTAACCTACTCCCTGTGGCTTCCCAGTGTAAGTTCTGCTGTCGGTACAAATTGATTTTGCCTCTGCCTTTTGTATTGGGAGGAGAGGGGAAATTAATTCCCAGTGCCTTTGGCTCACTGGAAATCTTTTCCTGCCAGGGTCTCTGAAGCTAAATGGTGTTCTGGGATTATTTAAGGGCTGAGCATCTTTGTATTGTCCTGAATGCCATTTCATTCCCTTCCACCACCCCTCCAGTCTTTATTTTTTCCTAGAATTTAAATTGCAGCTCATATTAGCAATAACCAGGATTATGCAGGTGTGAGTGTCTCAGTGCTGTGTTAAATTTGCAGAGGGAGCGAGAAAAAAAAAATCCTCTCATTTTGAGCTGAAAATGTGAATGCCTGAACTGAACCAACAATTCACTATATTTGAAGCGAAGTTTGGACAGGGTTTTGCTTGCCTGATTTGAAATTGTCTTTGAATTAGTCTGTGACAGTCTTTATATGAAAACTCTAAGAGTTTTATTTTGCTGTCAGTGCCTAATCACTGCATAATGGCAGCTTGAGTTAGTGAAGAGGTAGCAAATGCGTGTAGTTTGCACAGCTTCCAGGGCCATAAATAGACTCTGGCACACATTTCTTTTAAAACCTTGATCTGAGCAGCAAATAAGCATGTGTGTATGCAGTCTCACCAATTCCTGCAGTGCATGGCTCTGGTAGTGGTAGGAAGGACAGTAAAATCCCAACAGAGAGCAGTGGGTCTGTGTGCAAGTGTGCCAGCATGGACGTACAGCTGTCTGTGCACATGCTGCTGGCTGTCTAAAGGTTTGGATCTTATTTTAAAGTGGAGAGGTGTGGGAAAATAGTGACATTAGATACTGCTGGCAAGTGCTGTCTGAACTGGCCAGCCCTGTGTCTGTGCTTTGTGCAGGAGTGGAATGGTTGCTGGAGGCTGTTGGTCATTGTTTCCTGTGCAGGGTGAATCAGACAGACCTCACTGGTGGGGAAACAGTGCACAGGCACACCCCAGCCTGTGTGTCAGCATGTGCTGAGAGTGTCCCTGGTCTCTGTCTGTCCCGGATGTGTCTTCAGCCACATCCAGAATGAGCAGGTATCGCTGGAGAGGGGAAAACACATCTTACAGTCTGAGAGTGCATGGGAGAATAAGAAATGATCGCCAGAGGATGTCAGAAATCAGCCAGGAAAGATTTCTGAGAACATGCCCTCAAGCACTGGGAGCAGCTTCCACTGCCAAGAGGCTGCTCCTGACAAGCAAAAAGACAGACTGTGGGTGGGGGTTTGCAGCAATGCTCAAGTCAGTGAACCAAAGATCTGCAGCCACAACTATTAGTAACAGATGGTTTGATGCTGGAACTGGAGGTCAAAACCAAAAGGCTGGTGCTGCTGAGCCACATTTGTCTTGTCTTGCTCAGCAGCCTGGTGTGGTAGTCTGTCAAATAAAACATCCAGCCTGCTCCTTGGTTTCACCCTGTGGGCTGTCACAACCCATGTTGGCCCTTGGAGGAGGACAGAGGAGCTCCCAATGGGCTGACAAGACCATGCACAGTGGCCACTACTGCCATGTCACACAGTGCTGCTCCTTTCTGTGGATCATGGATATCTTCTAGCAGTCCCTTAAATGCCTGTGGTCATGGTCTGTCTCACCTTAGGGTAGGGTTTCATGTATGTCTGTTTCTTTAGTTGCTGGTAGGGTGCTTGACTGTGATTTTTGACCCCTTCACTTGAAAAATGGATCTCAGGTCTGTGCTTTCATTGCTTTGCCCTCTTGTTTAAGTGATGGAAAAGATGTGCTGAGGATGTCAGTCACACTCATCCCTTGTACTTCTGTTTCTAGCAGAGTTTTTAAAGGCAAAAAAAATAAGTGATCTCATTCTGTTGCAGAGATTTGTAGACAGAATTGCCTTTGTCATCTCTCTCTCTGTATGTGGCTGTTGTTCTTCTCTTCACTGTCTTTTCTCAAATACATCTTGACATAGAACATGTCCATACAGAGATCTTCAGGAAAGCTGAATTAAATTAAGTAGAGGTGTGAATTTAAAAAGGATTATTTAAACCTCATTAAACTTCTGTTTGCACACTTTTCAAAATTAAAGTTGCTTTAATTTGATTTCAGTTCACTCCACTTCCTAAGTGGAGTAATCTCAATTTAATTAAGGCAAATTAATTGAGTAAATGTCCAAAGAGAGATTTAATGTCAGGTAGAAAAGGAGCATTCAAGGAAAATGAGTAAAAGGGAAGTTGAGCTTATTCAAAACTAATAAAAGCAGAAACTGTTTCCAGTCTGAGATGTTGCAAGAATTAGACATGATCTGTGGCAAATGCTGTAATTGTTATCTTGTAAAGGATACTATCAACAAGTGAGAGCCATTTCTTTTGGCTCATATGAGCAAACTCTCATCACTCCTTCAGTTCTGGGCACCAGCCCAATATTGTGAAAGGAGAAAGCTATGTGTATTGAATGTCTTCTCTTCTTACTTTATTCATTCCTTTAGGAGCCAGAGTAGATTTATACCAAATAATAACCTGTTTGTTTTTATTTTACCTCCCTGTCTCCTCCGTTTCTTGCACAATATTTTTCTAGTGCTTTTTTTCTTGAGGAGAAAGGAGATTGGGAGGAAGAGGGATGAAAACACACCCCGTCTTTCATGGGAAGGTGTTTATCTCCACCTGTGCAGGTGCTTGGCCAAATCTCATTTCTGTCTTGTTTCCAAAGAAATTCAGGTCAGGTCCCTATCTGTCAGTTCTGCAGAAGGCTCAATAGCAGCAGTGGTGAGAAGTGAAGGGGTGTCATTCATGGCAGCAGGAGGGTGGAAGGCACAGGCAGGATGTTCTGTGGCGCTCAGCGTGACCTTCAGTCTGATTTTTATCATCTGAGAAATGCAGTAATTAATGAAGAAGCTTCTCAGCTGCAGAGGTGGGATTTGAGCTGCATTAAACATCATAAAAGCCAGGAAAAAGGTGTGATTTACAGTCCTGAGACCTGTTACCTCTTTGGATAGGGTGAAGCACCAGGGGTGTTAGCTTTGTTCGTGCTGGTGCTCTCATTGTTGGGTTAGTAAATCCAAGCATATGGATGAGCAGTTCTGTAAGTATTTTCCAGGTTCCTTGTTTTGCCTCTGTGGCAGAGTGAATATTTAGTGAACTGAAGCTCATCCTGGGATAAGCTAGGCTGGCAGTTTGTATTTTTTTTATCCTCTTATGTTGTATTTTTGACGGTGGAAATGAGCTTCTCTGGGTTTCTCCTTTGCTCCCTGCCTTGCAATTGGGTAATTTTTTTTTGGTGTGGGGATTTTGGGTTCTTCCCCATGTCTTTTCTTATGGAGCTGCATGCAAAGGGCTTTTCTAAAGGGAACAGAACTCATGTCTTCTTCCAACAGTTCCTCCATCCCTGGGGATGTTTATGAGCCAGTGCTGCCCCCACCAGCTTCAGGGGCATCTCAGAGTCATTCAGAAGCCAAGAAAAGACAGTGAAGGGTTCAAGAACCCTTCTGCCCACTGGCCTCTCACAGCAGGGCAGTTCACAAGTACAAACTGCATGGTCAGAGGGAGAGAATGTAGGTTCCTGCAGTTTCCTCTGTGTAGTGTTTATTCATTATAATCATATTGAATCAAATTGTTTCTATCTGACACTGGTTCCTTCTACTTTGTTAAACCCAAACCCCAGGTTTCAGACATCTCATGGTCACGCAGTGCAAGAGGTACAAATTTGATTTGGGGTTTGATTTTTGTCTTCATGCTGTCAACTGTGCAAAGAAAGGGAAAAAAGGACACAGTTAACAAAGATGTCTGTGTAGGAGATGATGTATGCTAAATTCAGAGACTGTTTAAACAGACTTTTAACAAAAAAGCAAATATAATAAAGAACTTCAGCATTTTCCCCCAAAAGGCTTTTGATGGAAGAGTAATGTGTAGGTAGGCTCCTGGCTTCTCTAGCAGCAGTAAATTACATGATGTAGTTAGAAAGCTTGAAAAAAATTATGAATAGAGACATAGGTATTTAGATTGATCTGTGTTAATAAGGCAAAAGTATCTTTGACATAAGTAATTTATGCTTATATTTTATGCAGGCAACTTACTGCTGTGGGATTGATGATACTGGTCCTTAGACTTGATTTAAAACTAAAGTAATAGCTAATGAAGGCTAGTTGAAATTAGTAAAAAATCTTGTTATGTTCCATTTGCACGTCAGTAATACAGGTCAAAGAACTAAAATGCCATTGGAGAGTTGTCAAGGCAGCTCTTTGGATTTAATATTGCCTTCTAGCAGATGCAAATCCTATTTATTTGAATTGGAAACATCAACATTTCATGATCAGTCAGAGCCAGCAACCTTCTATGTCTGAGTCACAGAAGGTTTTCACAGGCTCTGCAGTGAGACACAAATGTGAATTTCTTCCTGTGGATGTTCTTCAGTTGACTGATGGTGAGCTGTTCCCTAAAGATGATGCTTTTTGTCAGTCAGTCTCTGATCAGGGACTTCTCTGGGTTCTTTAGTACTCAAAGGAAGTGAAGACATACCTGATGTCCTCAGCAGTGTTTCTGCCTTCTCCTGCAGTGTGTTTCTGTCTGAAGGATATTGCAGCTAGTGCTGGAGCCCTGAGGTTCCTCAGGAAGGCAACATGGTGTTGCATGAGCGTTGCATCAAATGTCAATGGAGGATCTGTAGTGGCAATAGGAAATGGTTAAAAGGAAATATCCCAAGGCTTTCCTTGCTGCCCAAACCTGTTTGATTGTAATTTTAAATAGTCCCCCAAAGTGTCCTCTAACTTTTTAAAGCTTTTTTAGAGGTGGCCCAGAGCTGGTGAGGTCCTTGGCCCACGGTGCAGTCCCTTACCCTGTCTGAAGGTGCCGTGTTCCATCAGTATCAGAGCTCTGTGCTCTCACTGCCCTGGCCTCTTTCTTCTAGAGTCACTCATAACTCTGTAATGGGCTCAGTGAAATCATGCACTGTGTGAAGGTCGAGGAGGTGATGTTGGGTGGAGCAGCAGCCTGAATTCTGATGTGCTGTGAAGTAAATTTGCCCTACAAATGAAGAAAGTGCCTTCAGGAGGACAGGCTTCTTGTCTCACACTTGACTAATGGATTTATCTAATGAGGCTCATCTTGCATGTAGCCCATTGTGTCTGTGTTTGCCAGATGTTCAGGACATGCCTCTTTGTTGATTTGACACTAGAGGTGCATCAAAAGTGATTTTAGTCTTCAGAGCTTTTTTCTGTTTCCTACTACACTGCTACAGCTCCAGTGAGAAGCTAATCCTGAGTGATTTGGTGTGCTACTAAACTCTCATTTCAGGGACATCGTTGTAGTGTTTTAATGAACATTTGAAAAAAAAAAAAAAAGAAGCTTGAAGTTCTTTCATTAGACCATTGGGTATCATGAAAGTCTCAATGACTCTGGAAAAAAAATCTTTATTAGCACATTAAAATGGTATTTTTCCCACATAATAAAATATCTTCCAGGACTAACTGCCAACATCATTTTAGTGATCTTCTTGAACTTCATGGGAATTGTGTCTGCTGCTGCCTCAAAAACTGTCTTAGGGAGAGGGGGCACTTGTAAAGGTGCTTGTCACTGCCATATAACTAGAAGGAAGACCACAAAATGAAGGCTTGTCTATTCTAACTCTTAGATATGTTTGTTTTTTCTTCAAATGGGATTCTCAGCTTTACAGTTTTCATTGTTGACCCTTACAAGGAAAAGAGATGCAGCATTTGTGAGAATCCTCTGTGTTAATATTAACCTATTTTAAAGAGCTTTCTGGTATTAAGGCAAAAACTTTTATGTGGTGCTTGGCTTATGCCATTTTTAAGTCTTTTACTCTGTCTCAATTAATGGTAGACAGACTAATAGGCAGAGAGAACAATTTCTTGCTGTGCTTCAGTAGAAGCTCAGTATCTTAAAAAAGAACTAGGTGCATTTTCCCATTTCAGTTTATAATAAAGTTGTGTGGGAATGTACTTGCCAACTGCTTTTAAACTTTGTGTAAATTGTTTTCTCTTGTAGGTACTTTTAGCAGGGAGAGGTTGAGGCATTCTCAGGAACAGAACTCTCAGGACAGCAGAAGCTTGTACTGCTGCAGGATCTAAATCAAAAAAGAGAGAGTTCTGGGGAACTTAGGAGGAGAGAAGGCAAAAACATGGTGATGGAGAGTGAGATGCTCATAACTGCACAGCTGATCATTGGAAACTCGTCCCAACTCTTCTGACACCCATTTCCTTTCGGATAGATATCCATGCTTTTGCACTTAAGCTGCTGCAAGACCAGTGGTTGTTTCAGGGTGATGTACACCTTGACATTGAGCTGGGAGTGGGTAGTGACACTACCTGCTGCCACCTTTTATGCTTATGACAGTACAAGGAGAAGATGCATTACCTGTGAGTAACTGGCTCACATTTGACCTTGTTTTGCATAGCTGAGTTGAAGTCCAGGAGGGGTTTTTGATTTATATGAGGAAGGGGTACATGTGCATGTGCAAGATATTAGGCTTATGAGATTTTTTTTTTCCTTTTTCCTACTATCGGCAAGACCAGGCTGTAGGAAGGGAAAGACTGGGCTGGTTTATTATATGGCATTAGCAAATGGATGTGGTTTTCTTTCCTCTCTGCAGCATCTTGCCTTTTAGTGGAAAGAAGCAGTCAATAGGAAACAGGTGCTGATTGGTGCAAGAGTTTCTGTAGCTGTATCTGCTTATTTGAACTTCAGGTCTTGACATGCTTTCTTGTCTTGCCCAGGCTGTGCTGACAGTTGTAGCTCTTTTGAGAAAGCTGGAATGAGCAGACAGTGAAGCCATTCAAAATAGGGGTTACTTTATCCTTCTGTTTCCTATTGTGAAGCCTTCTCATTAGGGTGAATTTCTTACCCCCTGCAAATCAGGCACTGAAATGATGGAAGCTCTGCCTTCAAAGCCTGTTTGCCATACTTTAAAAGCTGAGAATGTCTTCCCTGTTAAGAACAGAGATCAAAATGTTTCACACACAGTCAGTGCCCAAGTACAAATCCAGCTTGCCTTGTGAAACCGCTTGGAAACTCCAGTCCCTGTTCCCAAAGGATGTAGCCAAGCATCTCTGCTAGTGAGGCTGGGTGGGAAGGCAGTGTGAGGATGTCAGGAGCCCGGGTACCTCCCAGCTCCTGGGAAGCTGAGCTGGTGGAACAGGGTGGGAATTGTATTGTTGTTCTGTGGGGCTGGTTGACCTTGGGCTGAGCTCTGGCAGAAGCTCAGTGATGTGTTGCTGCTTTTCCATCCTATGCCAAAGCTTTAATGAAAAACATTTAAGGAAATATTAAGGAAATAGTTGCAATATTTGTGTCTGCTCTACATGGCATAAACTGCATTTTGTGAATTCCACAGTGTAGCAAAGCAAAGAGAAGGTTTTCTCATCCTTAGTTTTGAACTGTGGTAAGGCTTTTGAATGAGCTTCTAGCAAAATTAACAGACAAATGTTAATATTTAGAGCAAATAACCTTTCTTTTTTTTTTTCCTCAACTTTCTTCTGCTTCATTGTGTAAACCAATTAACAATAAAGCCTTAAACAAGCACTGTAGCAAAGTAACTGTTGTCTTTACATATATAATTGTAATTAAAAGGCATTTCCTTATGGTCTTGCAAATCTAAATCCTTATACAATAGGGTCTCTCTACTACAATGATTTTCAGAGGTTTCATTAGTTCTCAGTGTACCAGCATTTATCGCTTTCTGCTCCCTCTCCTGAAAACTAGTGGCTGTTAAGATTGAGAATTTCATTGCAGTGCTGTCTACGCTAATTAGGTTTTTTCCAGCCTTGGTTTATGCCTCAGAGATGCGCTGCAGAAAAAACCCCAGCCAGATAAAGAAAGCTGTTACAGAACTAATGAATCTGTGCAGCTTGACTGAGAGGTGGTGAGAGCTGATGGCAGTAGGCTCTGGGGCAGGGAACACATTGGGGACTAACAGTCCATGAAGAGGCTGATCTCACCCAAGTAAAACGTGACCCCTCTGCCTCATTTCTCTGCTTGTAGAACCAGATCAGGACAACCCTGTTAGCAAATAAAAAAGATGCTGCCAAGAGTGCTTTGTACTCTCTCTCATGAAATGCTTTGCTGCCTTCCACCAAGAGGTGGGACTGAAGTGTTTCAAGATCTTTCCCTAAAAATGCAGCTGGGGGAGAGGTCAGGACTGAGTGGACATTCTGTGACTTCCTCCATAAAGTTGCCTCCTGTCTGCTGCAAGCACACATTCCTGTCATGCTCCTTTGTTCTCCTAGGTTGGATGTGGAAACCTTATGAGCAAAGAAAATGCTGGTTAGGAGGCCCTGGCCAGCCTGAATTGTAAGTCAGAGCTCTTCCTTAGAAATGCAGGCTCCAGTTGGCCCCCAGCATGGGCAGTTGTGGGCAAAGGAGAGGGTGGAAACATTGGAGCCATCCCGTTGGACCCAGTGCCAAAACATCCAGTCATTTTGGTTAAGAACAGTCCCATTCCCTTGACTCTGCCTTTTATGCTTAATGGTTTCTCCTTTTTTTAAGTAAAAGTGTTGGTGCCAGGATTTTTATTTGTTGAAGCGTTTAATGGCCAGAGCTGCTGTAATTCTTGGTGCCTCTGAGATGGACACAGATGAGGCAGTGAGCAATGTAATTCCCTCTGGCATGGAGTACTGGTCAGAAACCTGCTACTGTAGTGGGGTCATTGACAAGAAGTACAAAAGTGATAGGTGTTTTAAGTGTGGTTTTTCCTTTTCCCATCCCTCCCTTTAATTTGTTTGGGGGTTTTTTTAGCCTATGGCTTTCAATCAACCAAAAATAGTGTTCAGCTGTAGCCAGCATTTCTCCCTCTGACATTATTGATGGGAAGGTTCAAATTGAAGATTCCCTGTAGCAGCCTGTCATTTTGCAAGTGCCAGCAGCCAGACTTGAGATAAGTCCTGGTGGTGAGGACTTATCCTGCTTAGCTCCAAGCTGGGCCCATCAGGGTTCAAGCAAGTCTTAAATCTGCCACATGACAGTCAACTGCAGTGATTTTGCACAGTCAAAGAAACACTATCTTATCTCTTTTATGTAGTATTGGCACCATGTACTGGGGGTTGTTGTGTGTTTTAGTTTACACGGAGTAGCTCTGGGCAGATAGCTGCCATAATGAGACTTTCGAGAGCATTAACCCTTGGAACGGGGAGCTAATTTGGCTCTAAATCAAGAGATGAAAACACACAGGACTGTCAGAGGGAGAGGGAAAGATTAATCAGAAGCTGTTTTGATAAAAACATTGTGCTTTTGGCAGAAGTCCTGCTGAGCATGCTGCATCCAGGACACACAGCTTTGTTGTAGTCTCTTACTTCTTTTTCTCTCCAATTGACATTAAACACAGTAATTAAAGCAACAGAGATTAACATGTCAAGCCAAGCTTTTCATTTGTCCTCCTTTATTTTCTCTTTTTCTGTGAGCTGCTCAATTTTCCATTAATTCAGCAGATCATGTATTTTAAGGAAGGTTGACTCTACAGTATGTTGGTGGCAGAGGGAGGAAAAAAGTCTTGCTCTCCATCTGGAATTTCTTCATATAAATACTTTGTTGTAAGTTAATGAAAGAAAATTATCTTTGTAAGCAGCCTTTCTTCTGGCAATAAGCTTGACATAGCAGGAGTTTTGAGGCATTAAGAATAGAGATTTATTTCCAAATGACCATCCAGACTGTTCAAAAGGATTTTGATTTTCATAATTAGTTTTTTCTGCTTGTATGTTTTACTGTCTTTATCTTCTTTGCTTGAGCAATGCAAAGCTTCTATTTTAAACACATGTACTTGCATTTCTTTGATTTTATTCTGCTTGATACAGTAAATACATCCAGACAGTGTTATAAATCTTCTATGGAATTTCTGCCCAAAATGCCCATTGTGGTGTAATGAGTGCTAGTAGAATCTCCATGTAAATGGTGTTACATCACAACAGCATTCTGATATGAGGAAAGATAAAGTGATTGATCTGTTCCAGGGCAAAAGAATGCTTGGGGCTGTGGTGCCCCACCTCATTATCTTGCAGAGGGGACCTAGGAATTCTGCAGTGAAAGGAGCCATAGCTCAGGGGGTGCTTTTTTGTGCTCTCTCCTTTGAGAGTAGATCTTTACCTGTGAGCAAACCATGTGCAATACTGAAGCAGCCATTAAATACCTCGTGGAAGCTTTTTAATGGCACAGCACACAGCTGGGCTGCTGCCCTTGGGGGGTGCCAGTGGTGAGCCAGGTTCCCCTTACAGGGCACATCTCCTGGTGAGTTGTTTCTGCTCCCTCAGGACACTGAGTGGTCCAGTTTTGCTCCACTTCCAATTTACCTGCTTAAGCTGGTGATGAGACAGACATCAGAAGTTGTGGAGCTGCCTGTGAGCTGTGCCTGCCCTGCAGGGTGTCCAGGGGAAGGGGTGAGCATCCCCTTGGCTGGTAGGCTGGCACGTGCTCCTGTCCTGTTCTGCTTTGGATTATAGAGTAGCTGGTGGAGAGCAAAGCTGTGAACCTGCTCAAAGGGCAGAGCAGAGCTGTGAGCCACCACCTTCCACTTTATGATGTCTGTGTGATTTATTGGATTCCTCTTGTGCTTGGCCCATCTCCCCTGCATAGTCAGCCTAGAACCAGCCTCTGATGGATGTCTTCCTACTGGGAGGGGCTGATGTAAACAGGGGCAGAGGAGGCTGAATTGTGACATGCACCAGATCTGCTGGAAGCGAACACCTGGGAGCCTCTCCCTGCTGCTGTGGGCAGCTGTGGTCCATTGTGCAGAACGGGATGGGAGTGCTCCTTTGGCTAAGTCCTCGTTAGTGAGATGTTAAATGTAAGTCCATTACTCTTCCAGTGAATGAGCTGCAGCACAGATGCATATGTTACATTTTTTAATGGCATGCAGCAGGTAGAACTAAACCAGCCTCTCTAACTTGCGTCTTGTTGCTTTATTATCTGCAAAATGTGCTCTCCTGCTTTGCTGGAAGCCAGAACGTTTGCCAGCCTGGCTCTTGTGTGTCTCTGGGATTTAGTTTCCACTCACAAAGGCTGACTGCTGCTATGCAGACAGAAAACCACAAAACTTTGATTTTAGTTGGCAGTCATACTTGGACCACTGTAAAAGAGAAAATGTATTTGGGCTATGTCTGCCCATAACTCCCCCACCCCTCCACACTTTGACTTCTAAGAAGACATCAAGGCAAACACTCTACTCTGGATTAGAGTTGATACAGCTTTGAGATAGACCATTCCCACCATAGAGAAAGGATAATGAATCTGGGGAAGCTTTAGGAAGGTATAGGACCCTGAATGTGTTTCTAATGCAGCCAAGTTACTGCAAGTTATGGAGATAAAACTAATGGACTTGAAAGTGCAACTTTTTTGGGTGCTGATCAACACCTGCTTTTAGAGCTTAGCTCTGGCAGTAGCACCTTCTGGGGATCTTGGTGGCCCCTTCAGCATGCTACCTTGGGTATATAAAAGCATCAGTGCAATTCTTCACTGCAGAGAGGATGTTCTTGCCCTCTCCAGGACTTGCGCCCCTGGGAAGCAATGAACCTCTGTCTTTGCTCTTGGCTGTGTGTTCTATCCATGTCAAGGTGTGTTGACTTGCCATTCTGACCCTCCCAATCTGCTCATCTCTCATCTGCTTTGTATGACCACAATGATCAGAAGCTGTCCAGCTGAGCACAGTCCAAGGTTAGCACAGTTCAAGCAATTACAAAAGGAGGCCTTGTTCTGTTGTTTAACAAGGCAAAAACAACACTACAGGTGTTTGGGAGGAGTTACATAGAAGATGCACTTAGATCTTTTCAACAGACTGCTTTTTGCTTTTCTTCTCAATTACCTTTTGGTTTGTTCTTCTGTGGGCTCTTTCCTCAAGAGTGTTTCAAACCAAGAGCATGTTTTTGAGTGTGAACTGCTCTTTTCCTCTGCTACACACACGTATGGGTGCACCCACGCTCGCTCTCGTCTGGCAGCACTCGACTGTTTGTGTTCTCTATACAACAATCTGCTTTGTTTCAGTACAATAGCACAGTGCACACGATTGCTGTCACTTATTGTCGGGAAAGCAGCTTCGTTACATACTCATTATTTAATGCAGGACAGACTCCCCTCGTACCCTGTCTGCTTTTGCTCTGGAAAGCCTTTGTGGTGGTTCTGCTGCTGCTGTTTTTCTGTGTGCTGGCCTCTTGCTGGCACTGCAAAAGCGAGACAGTGGCTCCCTCTGGAGCCAGCACCACTGTGGCTCCAGAGACTGTCTCCTGCTGAAGCGGTCATGATTTTCAGCTGAATATTTCAACCCAAGCAGTCTTTAGTTTTACCATTAAGGAGGCCTGTTTCCTGCCCAGTGGTATTCTTAGAAAACAGTAATTAGCTCAAAAGTTCAAACAAAAGCTGTACAAAGAGGGATGTGGGCTTGATGCTCTGTAATTATTATTTTATACCTCCACTTATCTATCACCTTCCATCCCAGAAGTTTCTGTAGAGATTCACATAGTGTCATATCTTTGAAACAACATCTGTGCGATATTTCTATGGATAAATTTCACTGAATTTGCCTGGCTTTAAGTGGAATTATCCCTTGTCAGGATAGACCAGTACAGCAGCCAGCATGCAATATGAGAGCAGTGCTGTGGTTACTGTGCATGTTCCTGGGTGAGCATACACAGTGATGGTCCTAGATAATGCATACCATTTGCACTGTTAGGTTTTTTAAATTCATTCTTTAGGCAAAGTAGCAATTGTTTGCAAAGTATTACTTTGATTGCTTTCAGGAGAGTGGGCACTTTACAGGTTGTACACCTAAATTCAGCACAGCTGGGTGTTGCTGTACTGTATAGGCTCCTTAACTGGGCCTCTAACATCAAGGGTGTTTTACAGACAAGAGAGTAGGTGACAATCCCGCCTTGGACAGCATAAACGTTTGTGGCCATGTGAGCTCAGCCTGTGAGCAAAAGCTGACTTGGAGGATGCCCACCAAAGGAGATGACTGGCATTTTGGCTGACTGGGATGGGCCCAAAGGAGTTTCTTGGATCTGGGTGGATCCTCTGGATCTTCCTGCATGGCTGCTCCTGCAGCAAATGGTGCCAAACGTGTCAGGCTGGAGGTGGCTGAGGGATGTCAGCCCTATCCTGACATCATCACTTCCAGTTTAGGGCTGAACCTAGGCTGGGTTGGAGAGCTCTGATTTGTAGGAGTGCAGAGAGGCAGTGCTTCTGCCTGGTCTGCTGCAGACCTGGAGTCTGTAGGATTGGTGCTGGAATAGTTGGTGGTCAGTTAAGCCTGAAAGGATGCTGAAAAGGAATGAGGGAGAAGGCTGGGGAAGGGGAGACATGTCTGAGGGGTGTTTGCAATGTATAGATTACAACTCACCTCTAGACTTGCTGGATGCCAGCAAGATCTCAGGCTTGTAACCTGTGCTGGGAAGGAGGTGTGGTCATCCTGGTGAATGTTTGTGTGCCTAAGAGGTTCCTGGAGCAGATGGGGCAGCAGTGCACTGGCTCTGCTATGGACAGTCCTCTATCCTGCCTTTGTTTTCCTTCTAAAGTGCCAATCTCTCAAGTGCCACCTCAGATGTCACCTGTGCTATGGAAGATGGCAACCACTAAACTGGGGTACCATCTTCTGGAGAGAGTAGATAAGCTCTCTAGTCATGATGGAGGAATTTTGCTTAATTGTTCTGTTTATATTCCCTTAGAATCAAAACTACTTAGCATTTCTATTTGTATAGTTTCTGACCTCACAAAACTGAGGAAAGCATTCATCCCTCCCTTGAGACACAGGATCCACTAATTTTGATGCATACCAGCTCCCTAAGAGCATTCCTTAGCTGCCAAGTGCTTTCCAGAGGTGTCTCTTGGTATAAGAATGACCCACAGACACGTGCAGGTTGTGGCAGAGTAGTTGAGTTCCCTGGGCTCACTTGTGACAGTTTTCATTGTGCCTCTAGGGCTGGTGTGAAACAAATGTCCTTTAGCAGCCTTAATTTAAGAACTATCTGAGGATCAACCCTCTGCCTTTGCCAGGCAGATGTTGCTTCTCATGCCCTTTGCTGCTAGAAAATTTTAGCGTAAATAGGATTGTTAAGTATTTTGGCTTTCGCTGATTGTTCTGCCAATATGTGTTTGAATGACTGCTCTGGTGTGGGAAGTCCCACTGAATTCATCAGATTTTCTTGCAAGCTGAATTATAATGGTTTCCTTAGCGTTGTACATGGCTATATTTCAATATAAAGAAAGTTTTGACACACATGCTGAGGTTTTTATTATCAACAGGCTTTGTGGTAGCAAGGAGTAGAAAAGAGTCATTGTTAATTGTTTCATTATACACAGCCCTGATCTTGGGCTTGTAGAAATCTGAGAGCAAATGAGGAGAGCAAGTTTCCTTTGCAATGTTTTGAAAAGGTTTATTAGCTGGGAAATTGATGTGGAAAGCCCTGAATGGGATGGCACAGAGTAAGATACTGGAGCCAGTATTGGCTGCTCCCCTTTTGAACAAGTGTTTGCCAAGGAAAAGTATCACTTTTTTGCTTCTAATGAGAAAGGAATAACTGGACCTGTGAATGAATTGTGTGTTTTTCAAATAGTTGAATTGAAATGTATTTTTTTGCTTTTAGGTTGAACGTACTTGCTGTATTTCCCAGCAATTTGTTAAACTAACATGTAATTTTATTTTATATTGTAAAGGGATGTTTTATTTGTAATGCTTTTCGTAAAGTTTTGGGAAAATGCTAATATTTATGTTTGTGAAAATACTATGGTGAATAGAGGAAAAAATATATCCTTATGGCAACTGCATTCTAATCCACTATTGAGTAAAGCAGGTAATGGGCTTTCACCTCTTATCCTTATCTCACCTCTAAATCCTTAAAGGATTTATAGCAAAAGAGGTCTGAATCTGTCCAAGATGCCTCTAGAAACCTGTAATATGAAATAATGACCTTCCTGCAGATCTGCATTCTCAGCTCACAGGCACCATTTGGAACAGAATGGTGCTGCTGCTCTGTCTGCAGCAGGTTTCCAGCCTGCTCTGACAAATGCAGCCCAGAAATCAAGCTGGCAGGGCAGTGTGTGTTATTCTGCAGCTTGAAGGAGAGATGAGTGCTTCCTTTCACAGAATATTTTAATATCAGTACTGAGCGCAGTTTAACCACAAAAAATCATTTGCTTATTGGAAGAGAAGCGCAGCATTGACTTTGTGAGCATTCTGGAATCACAGCTGACATTTTGAGGTGACAGCAGATGTGCAAAGTACCTTTGGTGTCCACACAGCACCAGTGTCAGCAAAGCAATGCTGTTTGTCACATGAATGTTTGCCCTGTCTCAAGCCTGAGCGCTTATTGACGTTTCACATTTTCAATCTTTATGCTGCCTTTTCCCCGAGCACTTTCCCACCTCATGCCCCAAACCTTTATTCCCTCACCGGAATAACATCTGCTCCTAAGTAGGAGTTTGCTGCTTTAGGTTT
The DNA here is from genome assembly GCA_910950805.1 of Acrocephalus scirpaceus scirpaceus. Taxonomy (NCBI): domain Eukaryota; kingdom Metazoa; phylum Chordata; class Aves; order Passeriformes; family Sylviidae; genus Acrocephalus; species Acrocephalus scirpaceus. The sequence goes on along the minus strand of OU383782.1, from coordinate 15,417,182 downwards.
TTAAAACGTGCCCTCTCGTGGTGAGCAGCAGTCCGTGCACTCTGAGTTTATTTATTAATTTATTTGTGAAAATCCTGTCGCAGAACACAGATGTCACGGTTGTCTCCTAGTCCTGTGGGTAAATGTCTTGAATTCATACAGATGAATATTCCTCTTTGACTCTTGTGTCATTAAATGATGGTTTTGCTGAGGCTGGAAGATGTGTCCCTTAGTGCCTAGGGGATAGTGTGAAATCCTCGGGAATTTGGGGTATTGAGTTTCAGCAGCTTTGAAAGCTGTGCCTGTGGTCATTCACCTTGATTCTGTGATTATATTTCAATGTAGGTGCTGCAAAGACTGTATCATTGACTTGTTTTGATGGTTCACATCAGGTACTGCCTATCTATTTAATCTATTAATTGGATTGCAGAGAAGCACTAATTTACTTTGAAAAGACAAGATAGGAACTGTGAGTGTGAATTTTTTATGTGCAGACTGTGACCCTACCACCTCTGAACCTGTGACTGGTACTGTTCCATATGGCTTGGACCCCAGCTTTTAGGGAATGGGGTCATTTTTCTTTATGAAAGACAACTTTCATCTTCCTAAGTCTTTAATGGTATGCCTGCAAGACAGTAATTCAGTTAAAGATATGAATACAAATAGGATTTGGGGGGCAAAGGAGCATCAGTGTGACTAAAATCTCTGATTTTTGAGTAATACCCAAGTTAAAATACCCAACAAAACCCTCAAAACTATCTTAAATGATAAAGTAAAAAGCTCTTTTTAAGTGAAACATGTAACCCATTCAGTGCAGCCAATTTCTTCAGAAGTATGCTAAAGAAGTTTGAACTTCTCAAACTTCTCCTCCAATGTCTTGTTAATTTGTGCCCAAAACCTGTAGCTTGACTGACTCATCAGAGAAGATGCTAATCTTAGGATAAGGCTGTGTTTGCCCAGGCTGAACGGTGAATCACCAATGTCTGAGCTATCAAGCTTGAAGCACAAATGCTAGATGGGACAAATATTGATTATTTCAGTCTTGGACAGCTAAAAATTAGAGCTTTCTCTAAACTTTTCTAGAGCCTAGCTGAGACCCTGCAAAGTCAGTTTGAGATGAGTTGAATTAATTTGCTCACACGTAGCTGTAGAGCAAGGCTGTTTGCATTAATAGTGGCAGTGTGGCTGGTTGGTGATGGAAGAGGTCATATCTGCAGTAATGTGTGCTGGAGCATAAATTGAGCGGTTGAGATGAAAGGGAGGCTCAGTAACTTGCTACTGTTGTGGAATTTAAGAAATTTGCACTGCTTCCAGCTATCTATTTAAAAGTCAATGACTGGAAACCAAATTACTCCTTGGCCTTAAAGGCACCTTTGAGTAATTTTTCATGAAGTGATTAGATAAGGGAAGGGGGTGAACAGGAGATGATGATTATTTTTCTGCTTTATCTCATGGATTGTACTTGCAAGGTGTAATGCAACCAGAAGCTCCCTTTTAAGAGGAAGTATTTAAATGTGAGTATTACAAATTATCCATTGTTATAATGAAAGCTTCTCTCAGAAGTTAAGAACACTGTGAAAGCCAGGAGCCAAACCCATCTGGAGGCTCAAATTAACGATCATATGCTGCCTCCTTTAATTCTGACAAGGCTATAATCATAAAGGGTGCTTGGCAAGGTAAAACCTGTATTGCAAACTCAGGGTTAATACCATCCATAAACACTGAAGAGAGTGTTGCATAGCACATAACTTGATGAACATGGGTGTGCCTCTTGTAGCCCATATGTATTTAAAACATGTGCTTACATCCTGTGCGCTGTGCTCTCTTGAAGAGCTGCCCATATTTAAACTCTTACTTCAGGGAATAAAGGAGGTAAATCAAAGTAACTTCTAGATCTTTGAAAAAAAGATGAGCTGTCTGATGTTTGCTGTGTAAGGACATGGAACAAGTAATATGGAGATTTGTGGTGAATTTCTGTCTTAGAGCAACATTTTCCAGCATCTGTATCCTGCAGCCACTCAGGTCAGGGATCTGGGTGAGGTGAATCATGTACTGGAAGCCTCATGTATTAAGGACTTTTTCCTGAAGCATAAATCTAAGATCATACTTGTATTAAATTCATGAGGAATAGCAGAAAATATAGCTGTGAGTTGGTAAAGTACTTGCTTGTTTTACTGGCAGAAGTGAGGGGATCTGTGCTCTTTCTAGGAATGCAGACCTGTGATCTGTGCAGAGCCACGTCCACAGCTGAACAAGGCATTCAAACGTGGAGTGGTAACAGGAGACCTGCGACTGAAAAGGAGGGTTTGTCAGGGGGATTAAATGACCACTTGTTAACTAATCGCACAAGTGTCTTTCATCTGCTCCTGGCTGTAGGCAACACAGAAACATGCTTTCTATTAAATCTGCGGTTCCACTGAGGGGCACCAGCTTTCGTTGTTATCTTTTTTTTTTTTCTCCCTGTTCTGGTGGGTGAAACTGGATTTCATTATTTTAGTGGTGTGCATGCCCAAAGTTCTTATGTCCCTGCCAACAAAATTAAATCTCCTTTCGATTTGACATAATTGCAACATATGTGGAGGTTTATATATGTGTATATATATATATTTAATAGCTTCCTTTTATACCTTTTTTTTAGAAAAGAAAGTAAATTTTAGTTCCATGGAACTGCTTTATTTGCAGTTTCTTGTGTGGTATATTTATTTGTTCTAAATGAAGATATTGGCCAATAAAATGGGTTATCTCAGTGATATTTAAAGCTATTCTGCAGATCTCTCATCTTTATGGTCTTTATTACTTTATTACTATCATGTGAACAATGCAATAATGTGTATTTCTGTCATGTGGTGTTATGACTTTTTGTCTTTTCATCTTAATCTCCCATGACTAAAATGACAAACCTAAATAATGTTTTGATTTCATTTTCTGGTCCTTGCCATCTAACTTCATCTGTAATAGTTTGTCCAGGACTTTTGCTCTCAGACTTCATGCTTTGGCCATACTGTTTGCAACCAAATGAAGGGAGCACCTGATTTTAATGGACAAGATAATCCTATGGCATACTCAGTCAGATTAGATGTTAAAATCTTTGGTTGTTTCTGGCATAAGGGGATGTAGCTGAAGCCCAGTGATCTTTGTGTTGCAGGCACTGGTCTGTGCAATGTGTTCCTGCCTATCTTCCCTCATCTCTTGGGGGATGCTGGGGAAGCCTTTTTCACTTTTCTGTGATTTTCTACCCACGACACAAAGTACAAGATGAACACAATTGCAAGTCCAGTGAGAAAGGGGAAGATATTTGCTGAATTAAAAGGACCTCCACTATGATGGTAGGGAACTTTTCCTAAGGTGTGTTTCTTTACATGATCGAGTCCCAACATTAGCTCAGCAAAATAGGTCTTGTTTGCCTTGGGTGCCAGTTCATCAAACTATATTAAGTAGGTATTTACATTTCTCCCAGCTGAGAAAGGCATTCAGGCGTGTAATTAAGTCCTATCTAAATCAGTGGAATTGAAGTACAAGCCTAAAGTTAAACACGTGGAAATGCCCTGCTGAACAGGGTGGAGTGGAGGTGGCAAGGCCCATCTGTGTTTTCCATTTTGGGCAGGCAAGTGTGATGTGAGAAGCCAGGTGTAAAAGCTGCCCCTTGCCAACATACTTGTGCTGTGCTCTCTGCTCTTGGAGCATTCCCAGTCCTGCCAAAACAGCTGTTTACTTGGGGGGGAGGAGTTGGGGGTGAGTTGTGGTTTAGTTTGGGATTATTCTCCTGGCCCTTTATCCCTTGTGCCTTGGTCTTGGTGAAACACAATCCCTGCAACAGGAGTGGAGCCAGCCCAGCAGAGGCTTGAGCTGGCACCACCCTGGTACCCTGGAGCCCAGCCTGGGGCTGTGCTGTGACACCCAAGGTTTCCCTAACATGGGGCTGGCTGTCACTTTGCTGCCTTGGTGAGGAGCAAAAACCTAACTAGAGCGTGTTGACTCCATCCAAAATAATAGTACAGTTATTATAAATATACCCCTGCTGTGCCCCAGGACAGGAGGAGCTGCAGGGTGATGCTGTGGTCGTACAGCTGGCCCCAGGGGAGATGAGGAATGGACTATTAGCAGTATAAGGCATCTTTCTACCACTATCCCTGTGTTTGCATTAGTAGTTATAACCAGTGCAATTGCATTGATTTAAAAAACACTGCATTAAAATCATCCCTCCCTTTGGTATAATTATGCACCACTTTATGGAGGCCTTTAAATCAAGGTAAATCTTAAAACTAAAAGAGTGCTGGGCTTGATCTTTTATTATGGTTAAAAAATAGTGAAATAAACTCCTAAATAGGGAAGTGAGGTGGAGCATGAAAGCAGCTGTGGGAAATCTGAAGCAATGTTTTGGATTTTTTTTTTGTTAGCTGTGATTTAACCCTTTGCTGGACATCCATGTTCCTGACTCTGTTATGGACTAAGTCTGCTGTTGCTTTTTAGGCCACAAAGGTTGAGAAAAGATGAGTAAGCACCATTGTTTTCACAGCATAGAAATACTCACGATGGCAGAATTACAGCTGGAGCTGGCATTTCCCCTCCACCTTGTGGTGTGGTGACCTTGTTGTCCCTCTGCCACCTGCCCACCCTCTGAGTCTGCCTCCTGAACAGAACAAGGGGAGAAAATAAGACCAAAAGCTTCTTGGTCAAGGTGAAGGCAGGAGGATTGCTCACCAGTTACTGACACAGGCATAACAGATTCAGCTTGGTGAAAAGTTAATATACAGCCAGTTAACAAAGGTTGGGATAGTGAGAAACTAAGCTGAATTCAAACAGCTTTTCCCAAGGCACAGCTTCACTCCACCATTCCCCAACTCCTCTAAGGCCTGCTCTCCTCAGGGGGATGCCCAGTCCATCACAGCCCTTCCCTGCTGTTCCTTCCTCCCCAGCTCTTGTGGCTCCTCACGGGCTGCAGTCCCTGCAGAGCTGCTCTAGTGCGGGTTCATTGCAATGAGCTCATTTTGGAGTCAGACTTACTGTGCACCCTGTACCTAATGAATGTCTCCCTCTAGGTCAAATGGCTTCTCGTTTTGGAGGCTGAAGCCATCTGCTAGATTTGCTGTTGAGCTTGGCATTACTGTTGGGCCACTGCAATCCTCATTATCTACATCCCTGCGGCATTAAGAGCAAACAAAATAAACTGGAACATTTCAAGTTTTGTGTTTGAAATAGTTTAAATTTTACTCTACATTCAGATACTAAAATGCTTTGGTATTTTTTTTAATAACAGTTTCTTCCCAGGGTTTCAGCACTTTTCTTTTATCTCCTTTATTCTCATTTTCACCTGTCTTTTGTGCAGCCCTTCCACTCATCAAAGCCCTAATGAGATTTAAAAGTGAGATTGGTTAGCAGGGAATGAAGTAAGTGTTACAGGGGTCATTTGTGAGTGGCTGAATAGTTTTAACTTCAGATTTCTTTAGCAACTATTTTGAATTACTAATTCAAAGAAGAGAAAGAATTAAAAAAAGAAAAAGAAGGTAGAGAGGCTACAGGAACAGAACAGCTGTCTGATCCCTGAGCTGGATGTGTTGTTGGCCTGGCTCAACCAAGGGGTTGCTGTTCATGCCTGATCTGTTCTGGACTAATATTTCTTTATAAAAATATAGATTATACCCTCCCCAATTAAGCAGAAGAGTATAAAGAAGTTGTATATTTACCTGCTGCCAGTGACATAGCTTTTTTTCTTTTTTATTCCCAGCTAACTAGTGTGGAAGTACCTTCTTTTTTCTCCTGAAGATTCTGTGTGGCACAAGACTGTCGAGATCCAGAAATGCTTAATAACCTCACTCAGAATACAGTACTGCCTTTTAGCTGAATTTAACTTGCAGCATAAGGTTGTAAACTAGTTTGTGAATATTTCAATCAGAAGAAAGTATAGCTCTGTACTAATTTCAGTCGCTAGAGAATGACCTACCAAGGAGGGCCCCTGACTGGATGAGGTGATGATTCTTTTTTCCCCCTCGTTGAAGGAACATTTCCTCTGTTTAATGCGGTGCAACTTCAGTTTGCACCCGAGAGATGAGGAGAAATTGGTGTCTCCTCAAAGAGTCTCTCACCTAAGTCAGGAGCTTGTCATGGTTAAGGTGAGGTAAGTTTTGGAGACATCAGAGCCACAGCAGCCCTGTTGAAATAGCATCTTCTCTGTGATGGGTCTTGGGGATTCTTCCACTGCTGCAAAGAAGCATTTACCGCTTGTTTTTTGTCTCTTCCCTCAAACATTGCCAGTTGCTCCTGACAACAGAGATTCAGCTGCAGAGACAGGCGCTGGGCACTGCCTTGGCTGGCAGCTCAGGATTGCAGCTTTTCCTCTGGTGATTAAAGATAATTTTGCTGACACTTTCAATGGGCAGGACATTTCCCAGTGTATTAGAACAGGGAACAGGTAGTGCTTGCCAGACAGTAAAAGTGTTTCAGATACCTGTGCACTGACCTCTCCAAACCTTTTCTTTAGATATACTAATACTAGGTCTGGCTCTTCCATGTACTTCCAGATGCACACTGTGTATTCTTTTTACTGTGCCTGTTTGTGTACTGTTCAGATTTTTGGTTTGAATGAATGTTCCCTTTTACCCATAGGTCTTTTTTTTTTGCATTTAATGACATGGTTTTGTGCTGGGTTTCTTCTGAATCCTGCTTGCTGATGCTTGAGGGGGTGAGGGTAAGTCATATGGATGGTTAAGCTCAGATTCTTTTTCTGTAAATTTCTTTTAAAATAAGCTGAAGTTGAAGCAAGTGCAGAAAAACTTTGCCTTTTCATCAGCTACATGAGCAGCTGTGTCTTGAGGAACTGGGTTCTGCTGATGTGTCCACTCCTGCCTTTCAGGATGAATGATGAGTAGTGTATAACTGAAGGCAACAGCATAAACTCTTTATATTTGGTTGCACTCATAAAACTGTGTGTTATTCTCCCTCTATTTTTTTGCATTTTGCTGACAGCTCTTGGTAAAGATGATGTCAGTAGGAAGTGAAGGTGCAAACACTGCATATCTTTAGAATTACATAGAATGAAAGGCAGTGTTGTTTATGAACAAATAAAGTTGTTCCTCTTTTATTTTGAGACTTCAACAAATCGTCCAAATAGGAGAGACTTTGTATAAACTGTCTTGGGCTGTTATTGACATGAAATACTGGATTACAACCATGAACCATCAACAATTTTAGTTATTTTTGACAATGTGAAAGAAAAATATTTTCTGATATTACATTACAAGATACAGTGATTAGGAGTAATAGCCTTGCCATAATTTCATGAGTGTTACCCATGATTATAAACACAAAAATATCCCTGGTGTTGAAATGTGGGCATGCTGAATGTGTCGTAGTGTGCTGGGATCTACCCCAGGGTCCCTTTTGTGCACTCACAGCTGTCTAAGATTGGGAAAAAAAGTGAATTTGGCTGATTTTCTTCTGTGTTGCTGCCATGGAATTTCCTATGGGTCATGTGTGCATCAGAGGGATGTCTGGCAAGAAGACTCAGACCTTTTGCTGCCCATAACCACCTCTTATACTTTCCTGGCTGCAGTTCTCTGCTCTCACAGTGTTGGAGATGCCTCTTCAACCCTTCACATAACCCCAGGGGGAACTGCTGGCTCGGAGCAAATTTAGTAAAGTCTGTCTGCACCTAAAGGTGGGGACCCCCATGCAGATACACTTTGCAGAGAGGGGCTTGTGTTGAGGGAGCAGCCCAGGGTCTGCAGGGGAGGTGGGTGCAGAGGGAATCTGAGAGGCTGAGGAGCTGCTGGGGCACAAGGACTCTCAGCTTTCCCAGGGTGGCAGGAACAGCCACATCCAGAGTCTCAACACCACAGCTTGGTGGCTGGATGCTCTTGCTTTTCTATTTCTGTTGGCTCCATCTCCCTGAAAATATGGGAAGTTAAAAATCCATTAGCTGATTCTGCCATAAACCCAGGCTTTTCCTGTTCCTTGCTGAATCTTACACTAGGGAGGCAAAAAAAGCTGCCTGAACTCGGTAAATATCACTTTAATAACACTGTAATAACAAATAACACTATAATTTTATATCGACAATTTATGCTTCTTATATTTTTTAGACTCTGGACCAAGGAAGTCTAGTAATAACTAGTGTCAATTTAAATAAAGGAAGGACATAATCATAACCTTTGAAATAACTGGAACTTTTTATGTACTTTGCAAATATATTCTCTGAAAGGTTATGCTAGTGCTTTAGCTAGACACAGAAATTTTAGTGTCTTTCTCCCCATAATTTCTTCAGTAGCGTTTTCTTTTTATTAGTATAATTATTGCAGGTTAGCACTGCTATCATTTTCTCTTTTCATGGCTCTGTAGCATGCTATTATTTTCAGGAAGCAAAAAATAGGTGTCTTTAATAGTGCCATTACTGCTCTTCAGCCTTTAAATTTCCTATAAAAAGCTAGTTAAGGGGTATGATCCTAGTGTTAAAATCGTTCTCCATGGAATGCAATAAGATGATTTATAACATAAATATAAACCCTTAATAGGCACCCAAAATGGCAACCCTCAGAGATTTAGTAGCAACAGTACTAAGCTTTTGATCACTTTAACAGTACATTCCTAGAATTTTTATGCAGAGAAGGAAAATTTATTTCCTTAGCAATGGATCCCTGGGCATCAGCTTGTCCGTGTTTCATTCTGTTGCCCTGGAATTTAGGTAATTTATTGACAGTATTGAGATGTAGGGAAGGCAATCCTGGGTGTTTAGGATGTTGGCAGCAAAAATTCAGATCAGTTTAGAAGGGACTGAAGCTTTTCATGCACAAAATGATTCGGTGTTTGTTACCCACACCTGGGAATTTGTTGTTGTGAGTGGCACCTGTTGGCAATTCAGTAGCTGGAGCTCTTGGAGCTGTGATGGAGATAACGAGGCAGCCTTAAGGCTGTGATTTTTGGTGGTTAAAGGTTTCTGACTCATTGGTCATGTTTTTCCAATAGTTTTTAGTGGTTCTGTGCATCTCATCCTGACACCAGTGTAGCTGCTCTTCCCCTGCCGCTCTGCATGACTTAACCACTCATCTGCCAGGGCAGCCTTCCTTCCTCTCCTGTGCAGAAAGGTATCTGGCAAGTCTATTGCTTTCCCTGCCACGGAAGGGTGTATTTATTTTAAGTTATTTGGGTTAGCTGACCTTTGTCTGAGGCCCCATTTGGCTGCAGTGAGGTCAGGGGCAGAAGGCCCTTGGCAGCAGAGCAGTTGCTCTGTTACCATCCACCTACAAGTAATGAAGTTTGCACTGTTCTGAATTGGGAAATAATTAGTTCCCAAACTACCTTTCTCTGTGTCCTCTCTCAGGTTTCAATGCAGCAACACAGAGCTGAGTTTTTGAATCTGAATAATCTCATTATTTTGAATGCTGAGGAATGTGTTAGTGCTACCTGTTGTGCTTTTGCCCTGTCCATCTACCTGGTCTTCTGCAACATGTAGGGCTGGACACTCATCCCCCAGGGCAGGAACTTGGCAACCAGTAGTTGGGGGAAAAAAACCCACAAAGTTATGGTTTCATAAAATGTGGGGCAGTATTTTATATGGGAACGTTTCAATTCCAAACGTTTCCAGATTTCATCAGAAATTCACGTAACTGACCTCATTTGCTGTCAGTATTTGCTCAAACAGCTGAGAAACTTCTTGTTCTCTAAGCTGCTGGAATATTAATTTGACTGCAGATAATGTTCAGTTTTGCTGTGTCCCTTTGGCATTTCTTTATTTGCTACCAGTAAACCCCCAACTTCCCACCCTTAGCCAGGGCTTAGTACTCAGATGAGTGTTAGTCTATACCTAAGGTTGCAGTCATGACTTTTTTAGCCATGACATTTTTTAGCCTTTGGAAGAAGCAAATGTTAGGAAACTAATTTTCTCCCCACGCAGCTGTGTTCAGAAAGCTGCTAGTGAAAGCTATTGATGCTAAAATAACACTGAATTTTTAAACAAGTGCTTCATCCTGTTATACACAATATGGTGTTCTTTTAAAGTTATGAAATAATGTAAAGATTCTTTTTCAGCTTTTATTGCTCGCATACCATGAAACCATAGAGACGTATAAGCTTGTTTGGCTGTGCCATAATCTTCAAGCTAATTGCTAAGATAACATAGCTGCAATGTAGAACCTGCAGCAGTTCTGCAAGCAAGCCTAATTGTTTGATATTTTAGTTTTCTATCCCATTTCAATTGCTGGTGTTTGTTTCTGCAAGTCTGTGTGTCATATTCATAAAGCCATATCAGAATATTTTCAGTTTTCTTTTAAGAACATGGTTTTTATTACTGTATTTCTGGTATAAACAATGCATTCATCACCAGAATATTCTCATATGCCAAGCCAAGAAATTAAAAGCATTTGGGAAAGATCAGCTAAATGCTTTGACATGTCCCTTTCAATTACTTTACCATTTATATTTTCCAGTATAACCAATGCCAGAGTTGCATGTATTCAATTTCTAAACGTTTGTTTTACTCTGAAATCAGGAGAGGGAAGTCTTTTTTAAAGACCCACCATTTAACAATCAAAACTGGCTTTGTTATTCCTTCTCTGCATGCTGGAAGCGCCTCAGGTGGGATTAGTTGCTGCAGTGCTCTGCAGTCCTGACTTTCCAAAATCAGGTGTCTCTGGGACAGACAGGTACAGAGGGAGGGTTGAGGTGTGGGTCAGGATTGTCATCACTTTCTGTCTCAGCTGATGTGCTGAGGGTGGGTATTGTGTGTCAGGTGCAGGGCAGTGCCCAGGGAGCCCAGTTTATGGGGCTGATGTCACCAGGACTGGCATTCTACCCCAAATTCATGGGCACCTCTCAGGGATGGGCCCTGGAGGTCTCCTCATGCTCCCATGCCAGTGCCAAGCTGGGAAAGGATAAAAGCTTTAAAAACCTCTCTGAAAAACTTTTCAGAAGTGGTGGCAAATGCGAATGAAATGCCAGTGCAAGGTTTATTTGAAGCTTTCTCTGGAAAATATTTAGATAATTTCTATATGGCTATGAGCAATTCTGCCAGCCCAACACCAAGCAGATCAGTTGCTCTGTTCCTTGTCCCAAATGTATGCATTTTAAATGGGAATGTCACACTTCAGATCCAAGTCCCCAAACTATATCAGGTTTCCCGTGACATTGAAGTGTTGCTGTGCAAACAGAGCCGTGTGTCACCATCATGTGTTAATGACACCTCTCAGTGTGTACGGTGACTTCAGACACAGCAGCTCCGTGTGTGGGATAGCAGAGCTCTGCAGGAAGGAATGATCCCCTGTACTTAAGGGGGGGATGAGGCAAAATCTCCCCTCTGCAGGGGAACCAAGAGGTGCTGCTGAGAATTAACAACTAGGCTTGGGATGTTTCCTCACATCAGAGCCTGTAACGTTGGAATAAGTTTTGCTTTTCTTTCTGTGTAATGTTGAGCTGAACCAAACAACATCTGTGTCAAATTTCTATCAAATATGGTTAAAACCTGTCTGTTTTGAGCCCTCCTGCATCACACATCTGTAACAGGAAGTGGTGTTTGATCTGAACTGAGCCAGGCAAGCAGCGTGATCTGTCATTATACTGAAACAGATAAAGGAGACACTTTGTTCTCCTCACACTTTGGGGCACTGCTGAATCCATATCTGATAAACCCTTTGCTCATTGTTGCCTGATGTCCTGCTCTTTGGGAGAGAGTGGCCTGTCATTTGGGTATAGACAATTGGGCTCTGATATTATCTTACGCTGCAAACCTCTGGGGAAAATAAAATGCATCAGCTCTGATCCGAGCAAATTCAAGAATGTCCCTTGAACGTGGAGAAACTCTGGAAATGCAGCTTTGTCAGAAAACCTGTTGAACTGTCATGGTCTGGTTTTCTCTGGCATTCTTAAACACAGCAGAGAAATTTGTCTTTGAAATGCCTTGCTTGCAGATAGAGGTACTTTAAGAAAATCACATTAAAAGATATGGGGTGTAGGGAGATCTCCCAAATTTCCTGTATAGTGAGGTTAAACTTTCTTCAGTTTAATTATTATATACAAGATGGTTTCCTCACAGAAAGAGAAGCATAAATACTGCAGAACTGAGTGTTTTGCAGATACTTTGATTAGATTGATGGATACCTATTCCTTTAAGCTTAAGCCAATGCTCTACCCCAAAGCCCATGGCATGTTTGCATACTTAAAATGCAATTAAAAACTTCCAGGAGAAGAAATTTCACAGAGCTTCACCTGAGAAACCCAGAAAGCCAGGACAAGTTGTTTGGAGATATTAGATATTTTTCCTTGTCTCTTCCTGATCTTTTATTATGTGCATTAAGAGTATAACCCTAGGTTTACTAAACATTTATCCTATTGCCTGTAGTAGCAGAATTGGAAGGTATTTTGAGGAGGAAGAGGGGAGGAAAAAGAGGGCACAGTTTTGTGGAATGAAATGTGGCCATTCTTGGTTCTCATAGTTTCCTGGGCATTTGCACTTTATCTGTTTGATTTGGATGGATTCCCATTGCTGCTTGAAGATGTCAGTAAAGAGCTGTAGTGTTTTACTGATGCTTTCTTTTCAGTGTTGTGGGCTTTGTCCCTTGTGGAAGCTTTATACATTAATACCTTTTTTAAATGAGTATAATCCATCTATGACTGCAGCTGAGGACTTCATGGCAGCTGTATGGATTCTGCCTGGATCCCTGTGGATTTCAGATGATTCCAGGCTTATAGGTTTGTTCCTATTTACTGCAGAGACTTGCACCAAAAACATTTAATTCCTGAGCAGAGCCTCAGGGGTCTGTTCACGTCTAATACAAATTGATCCAGATGGAAAGGAACTGCAGATCTGATGTGAGTGCAACACAGGGGAAAATGAAAATGCTCCCTGAAGTTTCCCCTGAATGCTAGTCTGGGATTCAGACCAGAGCCAAGCTACACACGCTGCTTGAGGCTTGCCTGTGCACATCTCCTACCTGTGCCCTCCTGCCAGGGCTGAGTCTTAGATCTGTGAACTGTGTGTGAGACCCCAGAGCAGGGGAGAGTGCCCCAGGAACATGTGAGAGCTTTCCCTGGGAGAAGGAGGACCCTTAGGTGGTGTGTGGTGGTCATGTTTTGGGTGTGTGGTGGTCATGTTTTGGGTGTTAGCTCTCCTCTCCTGATGCCTGGGGGGATCAAACGACTTCAGTCCATGAGCAGGGGGTAATTATGGAAAGTGTTGTACTCCAGTGAGCTTCTATCTGGTAAGAATGTTAATCACGTTGTTGTATTTGGTATAAATATTTACATCTGAACTGTTTTAATTGAAAACTACTGTTGATTTTAAAAACATTCTACACAAGTGATGTAGCATCTTTGCATGCTTAATAGGAGGAACTGGTTTCGTGTGTGATTTAGGGTACTAAATAACATATTAAATTATGCAGAGCAAAATGTAAATGTATGTTTCTTATTTATGTTTTTCAGGTAAGAAATTGCATTCCGTTAAGCAAGGCTGCCTGAGGGAGTTGACAGATGCTGGCTCTGTGCATTCATTTGTAAGCTACCAAATCATGCAAAGTATTCTAGCATTAATCCTGTTTGATATTTTGGCAGCTTTCTGAATTAAATTATTGCTTTTAAAATATCCAAACAAAATATATCCTCAAAATTCTGTTGTTCTTTTCCTTCCCTTTGCGAAACTGTTTTTTAAGTACTATTCAAGTTAGAGAATAGTTTCTGGTTATTCCACAGACCTGCATGTTTTTCCATGAATAATATGCAAATTTTGCCTGATTACTTTAGTACTTTCTGATATCTCTCAAATAATCAGTTGCATGGATATTTCTTTAAATAAATGTCGTAAAAGGCAGTCTGCATCTCTAGTTGTGTTGTATGTTTAGGTATTCCCAGACAGTATTTTATCTCCACATTGATATATTCTTCCCCCAGGATCAAAGCTTAATTTTACCTCCCCATTTTCTTTTCTTCTTTTTGGGTCCTTCTCTGCAGTAAGCAATATAAAAGGCATAAAAGTGTTGCTTCTAGTCTCTTACAGCTAGGAAGTCTACCAACTACAATCAATAACTCTGAATTTCTAGGGTAAATTAAATGAAAGCAATATACATGATTCTCCCTCATTACACAGGAGAGGAACAGAAAGCTAGAAACGTGATCTGGTTCTTGTAGATACTTGATGAAAAATAATACAGCTTTGCAGGAAGATAGCCACCAGGAGTCTAAAATTGATTTTCTTCATTATAGCTGCTTGAGATTTGCATTTTTCATCTCAAGAAACTTTTACAGTGGGAAGCATTTTTCCTTCTGAAGTAGTTTCTTTGGTAAGACAGGGAGAGAAAAGACTTTATGTAGACAAAAAACCTCTCAAGTGTTACTTTAAGAAGGCAAAGGTACTGTCCATCTTTGCCATGGATAGCGAGGCACAGGTGCAAGAGAGCTAATTCAAGTCATTAATCCTAATATGACTCCATTTCCTGGCCTTTCAGCACCAAAAGGGTTGTTTGAAGGAGGTCACTGTTTTATCTCTGGAAGTAGATAGAGAAACTTGCCTTAAAATTGCAGTGTGGGGGCCCCTGGTAATGCATGGGCACCAATAAGAGCTCTTTAAATACTGCTTTTTAATGGGGAATGTTTCCATCAGGCCTTCTTTAGAGCATGGCTCATCTCATGGGAATCAAAAGGGATTTCAGCTGGTGTGGTACAAGCTCCCATGGCTTGGTGAGAGCTGGGAGCCTGAAGAGCCTTGGGCAGCACTTGGGGCTCCATCCTGCTGCTACATTGCATTCCCTATTCTGCCACAGCTCCTCCAAGCTGTCAGTGGGGGTTTCTAGGCTGGCCAGGCATGCTGTGGTAAAGGGAGCAGCTATGTTGGCCCTTAGACTGAAGGAGCTGTGGGTTAGACAACAGTGAAAGCCTCAGCTGCCCCCCATCCACTTGGTTGCAATCTGTTCCTCTGCAAACAGGGGCTTTGTTGGGTGATAGATAACGGCATGTTGAGAATGGCTACCAGTCTCTTGGATTATATGGGTGAGCCTTATTATTCTTAGCTGAACATAAGGCTGGAAAATATTTGGCAGGAAGGTGCCTTTGCATTTTAATTAATCAGTGTTTTGGTTTTTTTCCCTGGAAACAAATTGAACCCTGTGCACTCTGTTGGCTTTGACAATGAAGAGCAATTCCTCAGCAGAGCCCACAATTTACTTTTTAGTTTCAAAATAGAGCTCTGGACCTGGGCAAAGAAGGTTATATGGGGGTTATGCTGGTTTAGAATTTGCCCTGCATCTTTATTTTGATTCCCTGCATGATGCTTTCATCCAGCAGAGATGTCCCTATAGCATCATAAAAGGGATGGATGTGAATGTTTTTCTTGCAGAAGTTAAACCCAGATTTATATATCTGGAAAATTGGCTCTGCTATCCAACTGATGCAGCGTGTGAATTTTCAAACTGCAGCCTCTGCTGTAGAGATTCCTCTTGCCCCTTTCAAACTGTTTCCCTAGAAGGAGAAGTGCCAGCATAATTTGAATATGCATAAGCTGTGGAGGAAATGATGATAATTAACAGCAGGGTGGCCAATTTTGAAATACTATATTTATCATTCTTTATAGGTCTTTTTTTATCATTCTCGCTTTTCATCAGGCTGGAAAAGATTTCTCTTAGACCATGGCTGAGGGAAAAAAATTCTCTGAGATTTTCTTGCAGAAAGGACAGAAGGTGATCCAGGGATCCCCTAGTCCTTGTATTTGTAAAATCGGTTCCAAGGCTGTTATTTATTTTACCAATACTCAGGTTGAACCTATAGAACGTAGCTCATCCAGAAATACTCCAGACTTCTGTAGGACAAAATCAATGCAAAAATAGAAATGGGTTCCTATGCTGCTGCCTTTACATTTACCACAGAATTTCATTCCTATGCTAAGTTTCATATGGGATATTAACATCATTAATTCATTTTTGCCATCATGTAGAATTCAAATCAGCTGGGAACTTCAGCCTTCCAATTCAAAACATAACTTAAATCCATAAGGAATTGCAGTTGTTGTTAATGACTCTCACATAATTAATTTCTTCGTGAAACAGAATGAATGCTTAAGTGTCTCAGGTACTAAATGGTCTGTATTCTTACAATGCAATTTCAATTTTAATTTAATTAAACTGTGGGATATCTTGTTGCGAAACATTGAATGTGAAAAAGAACTTACTTAATGTGAAAGGCAAAGTGTTATTATTTTTGCAGTGATAAAACCTAAATCAGATGGAAGTGGAAATCTAAATCAAATGGAAGACTAGTGCAGAGCCAGTAATCTCTGTTTAAAATGAGACACTTTGCAGGCAATAATTTAATCTCATTTGTTTTCAGACCAGTCTTATTTTAAAAGTGGCTTTTCTTTCATTGCTTTGTGTTCCTCTGCAGAGTAAGTCATGGCATCTGAGGTGGCTTGCACAGGGCACCTGATTTTGTTCATTTATTGCACTTTTGTACAACTGTAAATCTACTTAATAAATACTCAGCTGGCCATGATTCTCTTAAACTCAATAGATGGCACTGGTTTACACAGTTCTTGCCTGTTGTCTTTGCCAAGGTGATTACTGTTCTGCAAAGGCTTGTGAGAAAAGATGTGAGCTTTTTTATGAGCAGTGGTCGGTATGTTGTGGGTTGCTGTGGTTTTTTGGGGTGGTTTGTTTGTTTTAACAATTGCACTGTAATTTAGTGTTTTCAGAACATATTGTCTGTATCAACTGATGTCCTGTGTACTACTTGTGCATGTGGCAAATACCATCAAATTATCTGGATTGGAAAGATTCCAAGGGAGATTGTGTAGCTCAGCCTCCTGCTCAAAGTTGCACAGCACTGACTTTATACCAGCTTGCTCAGGGCTTTGTCTACACCTTCAAGGACAGAGATTCTTCTGGGCTCCTGGACCAATCCTTAATTATACCCAGGGGAATGTGTCCAGTATATCCATTCTCCTTCCTCAATGAAGAGCATGGCTGTGTTCTCTGTAAGCCCTGCCTCGGTGCTTGATGGCTTCTGTAGGTGCCCCAAAGCCTTTTCCTTTCCAGCTCAGACTAACTGAGCCTCTCCTCACAGCTTGCCTGCTCCAGTGCTGAGCATCCTGGTGGCCTCAGGTGGACTTGGCCCAGCTGATCAAAATCTTTCTGATATTAGAGGGGCCTCAAGATTGGAGGCACTATTCCAGCTGTGGTTGAAGGAGAGCTGAAAAAGGGGAATAATGACTTTCCTTGATCAAGTGGCTTATGCACTTGTTGTTGCAGCCTTTGGATCCTGGCACCCTTCACTGCTGTTAGGGCTCACATGCTGCCAAGTGTCCACCTGGATCCCAGGTCCCCAGGCAATGTTTGTACAGGTGTGGTCCTAGACAGAATTTTGCGGAACAGTTTTTTTACTAAGCAAGGTAAACACTGCACTGATACCTTAAAACTTGAACTCACGTCTGCCCTCCTGCCAAAAGAGTGAGCCACCTGCTATTAATTAAAACCAGCCTACTACAGCTAATGGCTAAAAACAAATTCAGGCCTATGCATCTTCTGTTTTAAGCATTCATGTGACTCTGCTGGCATCCTGTTTCTTTTAAGACCAAATTCAATGCTTTCTCTTGACTCCCACAGGCTTTGAGCTGTGCCTAAAACATTTCCTTTCAGTCAAAAGCTGTCCAACTACTGCTTTCTAGACTGCCCACACATGCAATGAAAGAGCCATGTGGAGGTATTAGAGAGTGAATTAGAATGAATTAGAGGAGCCAGGTTTTATAAAGGCTGGAGGAAATGCAATGTAAATGGTAGTGACAGAGAGGAACTGCCAGTTCCTCCAAGCTGAAATCTTGTTTACGTCTTTGTGTGCGTGCTTTTTCCTTTTTCACAGAACGCACTGCTTCTGTGCCCTTCCTCAGAGCTCACTGCTGTCTTTGTCTAGCAAGTCACTTGTCTTCACTTGTAGACTATATTTATCTTCATCCAAGTCACCTTTCTCAGTTAATACCAGATTTTCCACTGCTGACGTTAGTGGGACCCTTGCCTCTGTCCTCTCCTGTTCCTAATTTGCAGCCTTTCTTGCCAACACAGACCTTAGACCCCAGGCACCATTTTCGTTTCCCATCAGGTACAGTTTTAAAAAAAGAAGCTGTCATTTAAACTCTTGGCTTTTAAAATAACTTTCTGCTAGAACTATGAGGTCCAGCTGTTTTCTAGCACTTGACCTTTTCTTTATATAATTAGAAGTTTAGACACAGGTTTACTTCACAAACCCAAACACAGATCCTCACAAAAAGGAAGCCCAGGACTGGTAGGCATACCACTGCTTGTGGTAGCTTATTAATCTTCTGACACTGCTGCAATAAGAACTGAACCTTTTAAATGGTGCCTCACTATTTTCAAAGTATTCTGAAGTACTTTCTGAAAAAGCTGAAGGTCAATTGGGATTGGCATCGTGGCTACAAGCAAAACTAACAGCTGTTCAAATGCCACAACAAATGGCAGAACTTGGGGTGGTTTTGGATGAAGGGTCCTTGGGCCAGCACCCTCTCCTTGGCTGTAGCCATTCTGTGTAGTTTCACAGGGGCAACAGTGCAGAGCTGTTGCTGCTTGTTTTCCCCTGTGCCTAGGGAACATTTAATTGTAGGATGCGTCCGTTGAGCTCCTCCTGCACGTTTTTTGTATTCTGGGAATTGTTTGATTCCCAGGAGACTGAGTGTGTCAGTGCATCCTCTGCTGTGGCCTGCCTGAGTGCTTTCAACACTCCTGAGAGTCATCTTTTCTCCATTCATCCTCAGACTGCCAGGCTCTGAAGGCTCTGATAGGTCAGACTTGTTCAGGTGCAATTTGCACCATGTTCTGTACAGCGTTTGTAAAACGTGTCCCAGGTATTTGAAGTCTCTCATTAGCTGAAGTGATGATGGCTGCCTGGCATGCAGCAAATCTGGATGCATCTGGAAGGAAGATGTCCTGGGGAGGTGCAGCACAGGGGTTTGTACTGCTGAGGAAACCTCCCCTCCCTCTGCCCCCCAGCTGGTTTGCTGAGCCACAGCAGGAGAGGGAGGTCTGTGGGTGCACAGCTTACTGCCTTAAGATATTTAGGGTGTTTTCTTTGAGCACAGGGAGGCATCTGACCCTGCCTAAGCCTTTTGCTTTGTTTGAGCAGTTGCTGGAGATGTTTGGGGCTGCCAGTGTCCCTCCAAAGTTGTTCTGGTGGTGGGGTGGTTCTTGGACTTGGAAACTGTAACCCTGTCTCTGCTGTGAAGTCAGTGTATAGCCTTGGGGCAGACTGTTTAATCTCAGCTTGATCTCCTCTGAAGATCTGACCTTATTTCCCTACTGTGTAATTTTTACAGCCACATGAGGATTGAGGATTAATTAGTTAATGTCTGTGAAGTGTTTTGAGTGTGTTATTTAAGGGTGAAGTATTATCATAAGTCTCTAGGGAAGTGTCATCGTGTCTAACATGTGTACTGGCGTCTGTCCTTCCTAGAAACTTGTGACAGATAAATCTTATTCCAGATCCTTTGATTTCCATGTCTTCATTATTCATTTTGCCCTGTTTTGGAATGCATTTTTCATTTGATTTGAATGAGAAATATGGCTTCTATGTGGCAGTAGCATGTAAAGTTAATATCAGGTTTTGGACATGTTATTAGTATTCTGGTATTTCTGGGAAATGCTACCAGAACCACTCTGGTTTATAGAATTGAGGGGGTACTCTAATTCCTGGGAGTAATTGTTGGGGTTTGGGATTCTTCTTTTTGTTTCTTTCTCTCAGGGAATTTCCTCCCATATATGTTGCTAGGAGAAAATAATGACCAGGTACTTGAGAGAGACAAAAGAAGTTGCCAAGCCCCGGGGAGGGGGACACTTGGCTGCACTCATCTGAGGGATTTTCTGGGAAGAGTAGAGGTACCTCGAGAACCAGGCTGGGAACAAAGGGGCTGTGGCAGCTGCTAGCTCCTTCTTGCTCTTTCGTATTTGAAGGGGAAGGACGCTGTGGGAAGAATTCACCACCACTGCAGGGTTCTGTCTTCTGCTGCCTTCTGCCATGAGTGAAACTCTGCTTGTGAGAGCAGCCATTGCACTTGGACTTTATTAACACTCACCAAACAGGGGACCCTTCACCATTTGCTGGGATTCCTCAGGGGAAACCCCAGGATCCCAGGCCCTTTCCCCCCAAGGAGCCTCTCCTGGCTGTGTTCAGGCCAGATGGCCACTGCCCAGCCCTGCTGTTCCTCTGCTGCTGCTCCGAGGCTTCCATTCTGCACGGTAACTGTTGGGATGCCCCACGGTCCCAGATACAGCTGCCGAGTTTCTGACGCATCTCACTGCCACTCTGGGACTTTACTCACGCCTGCCTTCCCAGCTTGCTGCTCTGAGGTTCCTGCTACAGCCCCTTTTGCTGTCCAGAGGGGCACCAGCACGAGCTGCCCGATGGGTTGTAAAGGGAGCCCCTCCCCATCCATTTCTGCCGGCCCGCCCGCCATGACTGAGGTGCTGTGAGGGCGCCACAGCGCCCCCTGCAGGCACGGGGGAATCATCGCAGCCCCCGCCCGGCCGGGAGCCACCAGCGCCCCTGCTGGCTGTGACCGGAACTGCACCAACGGGGAAAGCGCCACAGCCGAGAGCGGCTGGGACTGGGTTTGTGGTTCTGTCCGGTGCAGCTGCTGGTGTTGTTGTTTGTTTGCCTTGTTATACACATATATATACTAGTAAAGAGCTGTTATTCCTTCTCCCATATCTTTGCCTGAAAGCCCCTTAATTTCAAAATCATAATAATTCAGAGGCCATGGGGTTGTATTTTCCATTGCAAGGGAGGCTCCTGCCTTCCTTAGCAAATACCTGTCTTTTAATCCAAGACAGCAATCTTAATTACTGTACTGTACTGTACTAGCATGTACTTTTCTAGAATTACTCTATCTTCTACAATTATTTTCATCCTAATACATTTGCACAATACTGAAAGAGGGAAGCTGTAATGACTTTGAGTAGTGAAGCGGATGCTCAGAAGGGCACTTACCTTTGTTCTCCCTGTCAGCTAAGGAAATACTCAGAAAAACACACAGATGCAATGTTTCCTTGGAGAGCTAGCCATTACAATGTGAGATGGAAAAGCTGGCATTCTTGTCTCTGCCTCTAAGATAAACTGCATTATAGATTTTGACTTCAAGTTTTCTGTCTTCTTCTGTGTAGAGTTTGTCCTGTGACTTTTACTGTGCTTCTTATCCCTTAATTCCTTGCTCCTTCCCATCTGTAATGCTGTCATCAGCTGTTGTTTAGTGAAAAGCTTGCAAATATGCAAACTAATCATCTTTCCTTCTGCCTGAAGTTTTCTCCCTAGGGATCTTTAGAAGGCAATTTCTTTTCTCTATATTGAGGTGGCAGCAATCACAGACCCTTTGCTGATTCCCTGCAATGCCATTTGGTATTTTTGAGCTCTTCTCCTTCTTGTTAATAATCTGTCCTACCCTCCAAATATGTATTTTGTGCCTGTATACTCCAATGAGTTGTTAGATGTCTTGCTTTCAGAAGAAACCCTGTAGATGCTGTCAAGTATGTGGTCTTTTAGACAGTTCAGGAATCCTGAGGTGGTGTCTGGGCAAATTTCTCTGTAGTCGAAGGCAACCCTTGTTGGGGGGCAGGGCAGAAGGACAGCAGGGGACAAAGCCAGACCAGCATCCTCCCAGAGGATGTGTACAGGGAGGATGGGATTAGCCTGGTAGTGCAACCAGCAGCACCTGAGTTGTTGTTGGGAGGGCACAAAACTGTGCCTGGACGCAGTGGTGCTTCCCCATCTGCTGTCTGCAGGCTGTCGTGGAAGGCCCCCAAGGGAAGAATTGCAAGTTCTACATTTGCTCTTGCTCTTTTGGCCTTGGCACCAACACAGGGACTGTATTTGGCATGAAAACTGCTTTTCTACACTGCAGCTTGTCACATAAATGGTGCCTTAGGTCTAGAATGGATTAAATAGGACTCCACTCCAGCCTCTGTATATTGTGTTTCTAGATAACTATATGTTCATCCATATGGGAATTGCTTTCCATTTTTAGCATCTATATAAAAATCCACACTATATATAAATATGTAGCCCTATAAAGACCTGAAACTTCTTCCTGCAATGCTCACACTTTTAGAGAAGTGGGAGGTTACAACGGAAACAAAATCCAACATTCAGCATCCGGAAGATCGACCTTCTGACACAAAGTGCAGTCATTCTCACACAGGCCAATTTTTTACTCTGCCAATACACTTTTGAATACTTGGGGAGGTCAATGACCTGGCAATCTAGGTAACTCATGGCCAGAAGTAATGGGAAGGCACTGTTACAGAATGGTCAATAGAGAACCATTTGTCTGTCTTGCTCACGCTGAGCTTAATGCTTGCAAAATCATGGCTTAATTTCATTCAGTAGTGTTGAGAGCAAACCTTGTGTTGGGGGATGGCTTTCCACTGCTGTTTCTGGGAGATCTGTGCCAGTCCTTTTTTCATGTCTCCTCTTCAGTAAGGAAGCTCATAAGCTGGCCAAGGGAGCCAAAGTGTGCTGGGCTCTGAACTGCAAACACAAGCTTGCACTTGCTCAGCCTTCTGGAAATCATTCCTGTGCTCTGATTTGTAAAAGGAGTGCACTATAACTTTTTATAACTCTTAATCTTGCTTTCTTTTTTGAGTAGTTGTGTAAAATACAAATATCCTGAGATAAGAATGAGTGGTTTGGTCTAATCAGTTTCCATAAATATTTCATTGGTATGATTACCTGCTACTTTAAATTATTGTCTTGCATGGCTTGTGCCTGATTAAAATACAAAATCTAACTCATTTCTGGAGTGTCAGTTCGAAATGAATGTGTGGATGTATTTGTAAAACCTATTAGAGGAAAGAGGGGAAAAAAGTCATGCAGGGGAAAAGCATCCAATTACTTTCAGCAATGTGAGATGAAATCAAAAAATATCCTTCCAAATTTCTGAAAATCACTTGATTAAAAAAGTATTTTGAAATGTAGGTTGTAGGAACATATAGAAAAAGAACAAATCGGATCTGAATACATTTCCCTTTTTTCCCCTTTCTCATTTTAAACACTTGTGCTAGAGAGCTCATATGTAATACTGCAGCAGGTCTGAAAAATCTGTCTTAAACTCCTGTAAAAATGACTATGATCCTTTAGGATTTAGGGACTTTTTTCTTTTTTTTCCTCATTTCGTCTTTGCTTTTCCCCATATCAACTAATTTTCTTTATGGCATGCTCTATTATTTACTGCAAAAGTAAATAATAGGTTTTTCTGAATTATTTTAATCACAAATTATATCAGAGAGATTTCTTTAGAGTATTTTGCATCTTTCTGGAAGACCGGGAAGATCTGCAGCATATACAGGAGTTCTTCCTCCTTTGTCCAATTTTTTGAGGTCTTTTCCCCTTTAATTAGACTATGTTTATTGTTCTTAAATCCACACCAAAAAAACCCCAGCTGATGTCAGCAGGCTCAGATCACCATGGAGATCTTCCTAAAGTAAAACCTGCTATTAGTTACTATTGGCCAGTAACAAAAAGCATTATGGATCAACAAAAGCAAGCTCTCCAAAATCCCAAATCTTCTTGGGCATTTCATACCTCATAGAAAGAAGCTGCAAGTTCATGGCCTGATCCCTGATAATCCCCAGCCCTGCAGCTCCCTCTGGAATTGCAAGGGTGTGTTTTCCCAGGATGCCCATGCCTGTGCTCTGGGAATAAGACACTGCAGAGGATGGGGCGATGTTTCATGCATGAGCACATTGCTGAATAAACTTGCATGAAAACAAGAGATTCCTATGTTGACACAGGACAAGGAGTCCAAGTTTATTAACCTGGGGTTTCACCAGGGCGATCTGGGCACTATGAGCAAATCCTGCCCTGTGAGGAGAGACTGATTGGTGCTAAAAATGCTCATATTTGGGTCTGAATGCAGGCACTGCAGCGAGAGGATCTTTGCTTACACTGAGCAGGATTGCTTTGTACTTGGAGGCTCCCTAACGCCAGTACCCAGTGGGTGGCAGTGCACAAGCTTTGCATGACTCTGTAGGCTTTTCATTATTTTTTTAATTCTCCAGCTAGTTTCCATGGTGATGACTGCAGCTTTGATGCCTGTGCAAAAGTGGAGAGGGAAAGAGAAATAAGAGGGCGATATTGCATTAAAGTAGGACTTGAGTAACCCATGGAAGTCACAGTGGTCACAGCCAAGTGCAAATCCTGCCAATAAGGCAGTAGTGGGCACAGAGATTGTGGATTCCTGAAGAGCAGCCTCCAACAAGCTGTTCTGATGGGGTGGTCGAAAGGTGACAATAAACCTGAAAGATTGAGAGGGGACAAACCAAGGCAAACGTGATGTATTTACGTATTAAGTGAACTAGACTCAGTTCTGCAGTTTTTAGAGGATTTTTGCATTATATAGGTAAAGCTTTGTTAGAAATTAGAATACACAGTAAAGTTGAACATGTCTCCTGACAGTAGTTTAAAGTGATACATCTAATTAACATTGTGGATTTAAATGCCAAGTCAGAGAAGCTTTTTTTTTTTTCAATGAACTCATTCAAGTTTTTGCACTGATTCAGTTTTATTTTCTGGTACAAGAAATAGTTGTCAGGTTTGAAGTTTGGATTTGTTAAAACAATATCTAAAATTTTCTTTTGAACTCATTGAGCCTCCTCTGAAGCAGTGTAACCTCCAAATTACACGCAGAGGACTTGGAATTCAGGCACTGCAGTAATTGTCAATACTGTTGACTTTGCACCATAATCTTTTGTGACTGCTATGAGACGTGGCTGAATTTAATGCCCACAATCTACAGCTTATCAGCATAGATTGATCCAGGCCTGTTTTGTGTAAAAGCTGCTGATCAAGGAGTGCTACAGGTTTGTTTCTCAGACCTGCTTCTTCCTTGCTGCTTCAATTCAATCAACCTGTCTCCCTTATCTTGAGCAGAGTCTGTCAGATGGAGGGGGATCTGCCAGCCCTTGTGAGGGGGCAAAATCCAAACGTGCACTTCACCACCTAGAACTCTGAAACCACACTATTTGCTTGAAATTTAGCTGTGCATCAAAGTTATTGTTGGTTTGTTTGAGCTCCTTTGGGTTTTGTTTTGAAGAAGAAAAGGAAGGGATGTTCAGAGGGATGCTTTACTGGGGCAGCTTGTGGGAGAGAGGTGTGGATTGTTCTAAACGCGGCTGTAAATCTGATGAAAAAAATAATAGCCAATCATTTATTGAAAATAAAATGACTACTGGAACAGCAAAAGAGCTGGGCTAGTCCCAGCTCTTTACGACAAGCCAGAGTTCCCAAAGATGTATAATATTATACAGGCCCCTCCCTCCGGACGTGCTGTCCCTCAGAAAAGGGATCCCTCAGATTGTCAGTCCCCTTTTATGTCTTCTGTACTTCTTCTGATTGGTGGATTTAGGATCTTCAACATGATTGGCTCGTTCTCCAGGGTTTTTATTGGTCCTTAGCAGGAGTCGTCCTGGACCAATCATTCTTTCCCGCCTTCGAATGATTGGCCGGGTGTGTCCACCAATCAGGGCTTGGAGCGGTGATCTGATCTGGAGCCATCTGTGGGGGAAAGAAAGATCCCCCCCCTTTCCTTTCTTCTTTTTTTCCCTGGTATTAAAGATCATCTTCAACACTTTAACAACTCTTTAACTGTATCTTAACTGCCTATATGAATCATACTAAGTTGCAATACAACACAACAACTGTAACACTCTAACTATTTAACACTCTAACTATACAAACTCATACAAAGTTGCAAACAGAAATAAAACTTATAAGATACATACATATACGCTCACAAAAGTTTAACTATATTTATAACATGGATCATGGTGGTCCTTCCCCAAACTTCCCTAGGCCTCTAGTAAAACTGCATCCCCAGTTCATCATTGATGTTCTAGCTTATTCAGTGATGTTCTAGCTTTTCCCAGGTTTTCTCTCTCCTTCCTACGTCCCTGGAGCGATGATGTCCAAGCAGACACCAACATGAGTCTCCCTATTGGAGAGGCTGCCTCACTGAGGGTCTCACCAGTCTCTGGTGAGTGATTTTTCCCTCATATTGCTAAACTTGCTTTCAGACTCCTGCCTTCTACAGATCTTGTGTTTTTCTCCCAAAATGTGCTTCATGTGCAACCACAGGTGGTACAGTGGGAAGGCTTGAGCTTGCATCACCTCTGGAGGAGCTGAATTTAAAGCTTCAGGTCTGATGTTGATTCTTTGGTTCTGAGGTAAAGATACATGTAGTAGGATCTGGAAAACTGTTGTTGGAAACAGATTGTTGCCTCTGACTGCTAGAAGGGAAACAGGGATGACAAACCTTGTTCACAGAAATTGCAGTGTGTGTTAGTGCTTCTCAGTGCTCAGTTTTCTGAAGGATCAAACAGAAGGAAAATCAGCCTTTTGTGAGCTCTGGGTACCTGAGTGTGCACAGGAGGAATGCTGAAGTCTCAGGGTTGAACAAGAGATGAGAAGAAAGCAGCCAAAGAGATTGCTGGGCTCTCTTTTTCTTTTCTGTAGTTGCTTTGCTGTGGATGTACCTTCTTTTTCTCATTCTCAGTGTGAACATTTTTTTTATGAAAGATGATCAACTGCGTTAATCAGATGATTCCTGGTCCTCAAAGCAGCTCTTCTGTATGGGGGGGATATCTGGACGTTGCCTACAATGAGTCTCCAACAAGTGATCTTTATATCAAAGGATGACCAGAGAAGATTAAATAGAATTTCCTACTGTGTTTAATACAAAATATCTAAGGCTATTTTTCCTCTGTAAAGTTAAGTTACATTTCAGGCAGGTGACTTGGTTAAATTGACTTAATGGGCATGAAACCTTCACTGTCATTGTGGAAAATCAGCTTACTCAGAGGAGTTGTTTTCTAGACTTACACAGGTTCTTGCAAGCTGTTTAAGCAATGCTAAATATATTGCAGCCAAGAAAAGCTGACAAAGATTGTAGCTGCCAAATTTCTAATAGCAACTTTGTAACTTCATTGCTTTTTCAGCAACAACAGAAAAAGAGAAAATACTGTTAACTTGGCAAAATTGGTTTTCTGTTTCTTGGGGTGTGGTAAAATACAAGATATAAAATCACTAAAATAACTGAATATAAGTCAGCAAAAATATAACCTGCTTTCAACAAAAATTAAAGCTATGTAACCCTACCAGTATCTAAAATTGGTGTATAACTTCCCTTGTTGAAATTCATCACCCTTCTGCAAACGAATTAGGCAGTCTGAGACTCAAGACATGAGGATTAGTAGAGGGCTTAATTAAAACATCATCAGTGTTGTCCCTGCAGAATCAAAATCCTGACACTCTGGTTACTGAACTGTATTTGAGCCTTAATTTTAAATGACTGCCTTTTACTGATGACTTAGAAACTTTATCATGGTTTTCTTTTCAGAATTGTTACCTTATGTGTGTTTGAAGATCAAAAATTATTCTCACTATTTTATTAGTGATATGATGCCATTTTCAGGTGCTACAATGTGCATTTAGAGTTTTGCCAAGGTAATGATGGCCTTGAGTCTCAAAATATCATATTTATAGTTGGACAAAGTCTTTCAGATTTACAGCGTTCATCAGCCCCAGAGGTCCACGTTCCCCAGAAGACCAATTTGATTCTAGCCTGTCAAATAACCCCAAGAAATGCATGCCAATCTCAAATCCTAATCTTCAGCAAAAAGTCTTCTTTTTCAGTCTTGGCAAGGAACACTGAAGTCAATAAAAATTTAAAATTAAAAATACCAAAGGAGTCCAACAAGTTCAGACATTTGGTAGTAAAGAAAAGAGAGCTTATATGTCTAGAGTTGTGATCAGGTATCCAAACTGGGGACTAGAAGCCAGAAGTTCTGGTATATTTTGGTAGTTTGGCCTTTCTTTGTTATATATTTATGTAACAGAAGATACCCCAGCAATTGTTGTTTGGTGCAGCTTTTGGCAATCTGAGGTAGAGTTCACCTGCCTGTAGCTAAACCAGAGCTTTGTACATGCTGTGCAAGAGGACTGGGAAAAAATCTCTGTAGGACTTTTTGGTAAATCAGATACATGAAGAAGAGTGTGCATTAAGTGATAGAAAATACTTGATTTTCAAAAGGTTGTGATGAATTACAAACAAGTTTAAGTTTGCATATTTTAAAGTTCAAGGAGAATTTGGTCTTAGTTCTTGATTTTCTTTCTGAATTGAGACTATGCATGTTGCTGTAGCAGGTGGTGAAAGCCTGTTTTTCTAGGAGCTTTAAAATCAATTTTGTGTAGGTAACTCAGCTTCCCCAAAATTATAGGAATCCTGACACTGCCTTTGACCTTTCCATGTTTTTCATCTGGCATGTTGAACAGTTTGTGGCTAGCCCTGTGCTACTAAATGCATGACATTTGTTAGAGGCTTTGCTGTGGTGAGTAATAGTGGAGGAAGAAGATATTTTGTGGACCTTTGCAGATTAAATGCATTAATTCATGGGTACCTGCAATTTCAGGAGGCTGGATTTGACATTGATGATGGACTTCAGCCTGATGTTCCTCAAGTGGCTGAATGGAGATATGACTGCCTTGACTTTTTTGGGCTGGGATCATGAGTGTTACTTTCATAGAGTTCTGTAATTACCTGGGTATATTCTGTGTCTGCAGTCTGAATTCATATATTAAAAAAAAATTAAATTTCAAACACATTTGGAGTAGCTTTTCTCTTCGTGACTTGTGGTTCAGGCTCTTTTGTGAGCTGTGCCAGTGTAGTGATTGTCATAGAATGGCTTTAAGGAAATCGTGACCATGCTGTACCCTAGGAGTGAATGGCTGAAACTTGAAAATGATGAATTCCTTACAAAACTACTCTGTTTGCCTCTCACTCCAACATGAGTAAATTAGCTGTAGTGCCACTCAAGTCAGGGGTTCAGGAGGAATGTAAATGGTAAGAGTATATGATCCAATATTGCAGGATATGCCAATTTAAGTGGTTCAGATAATTTGCATAGTCTCAGGTTCAGATCTCTGAATGTCACTTCAAGGTTCTTCCATCTTTTGGGTATAACACATCCCAGTTGCTTGCAATTTAAGCAGAACTCCTAGGCACAGGCTGCTAAGCCAAAATGACCTATCCATGACTTTTAGAAAATTCAAAAGGGCAAATCTTCTGTGTTATCTCTAAATGTCAACATTGAATCTACTTGATTTTCTGCAATAAAAGCGGGCGCAGATGTAAACGAAATGCGCATCAGGCTGTGTTTCCCAGTTTGCTGACCAGATTAAAGTCTTCAAGAAATTTCAAACAGCTCTTGGTTAGTAAGGATTTTCTCCACTTTTATTCTGAGTTTCCCTCTGGGGAGGCATACAACCACTTTGATGGCTGCATGTTTAAATTATTTACTGAGCGTTGGTCTTACTTTTTTTTGTGTGGCATCGGCCTGAAGCCACCCAAACAATGGACCAGCAGCAGTCCTGGAGACCAGCTGTGTAAAGTAACATCTTAGCTGGCTATTTTAGTCCCCCAAGCCTGCTAACCACAAGTGAAAAAGCAGAAACCCTGCCTTTGCTTATGTCCTGGCTACGAATGCAAGCACAAGATTTCCTCGCGGCTTTAACATTAATGTGCTCTAAACTGCTAAGTCAGAGCTCTTATTTTCCCCTTGAGCTGGCAGCTCAGGCCAGCTCCCTTTAATCCACACATTAAGCACACATTTTAAAGTGTGTTGTTTTTGGAAAGATGTTCAGCAACTTCCCTTTTGAATCCAGACACAGAGGTCCCTTTGCAGAATTGATGGCCTATACTCAAGTGAACCGCTCTGTCTCTGGGCTTTGTGAAAGACCCAGTCTGTGAGTTCAGGGATCACCTTTCTAAATGGGGCCTCGTAAAAGGCAAGGTGAAAGGAAGGGCAGCTTGAAGGGGAAAAAAAAAAAAATAGATGAACCTCAAGAGTTTGGTTTGGCAAGAAACAGTGCAAGTTCATTTTGCCTTAAAAACTTTTACTGGACTCTACCCTGATTTAATTATACCTTATTTTTATTAGTTTCATCATGCATTAATATCTAAAGCATATGGATGTGGCACTGTGCAAGTGTGACTTAGTTCCTTGAGCCTTAATTTCTCCCATGCAGCCAGTGGTATCAGAGGAATGATGTCCTGGGGGTTTTCCTGACCTTGCCCTGCCAGGCTGATGGTGGTACCCAGCACAGAGGACTCCATACTCACCATGCAGAATTAACAAAGCAAACCCACAGCTTTACTCTCCTGAATACTGAAATTCAATGCAATTATCCAGCCAGTGCTCTCACCTCTCATTAATGACTTATGTCTTGTGAAGAGGATGAGCTGGGGGTGGCAAGGTGGGACTCCATCTCTTCTCCCACGTAGCAGGCAATAAAACAAGAGGAAGCTGCCTCAAGTTTCACAGGGAAAGATTTAGATTGGATTGTAGGGAAAAGTTTCTTCACTGCTGCAAATGGTGGTCAGGCATTGGAACAGGCTGCCAGGGGAAGTGGTATAATTGCCAGCTCTGGAAGCGTTCAAAAAGAAGTGTGGATGTGGCATTTAAGGGACATGGTTTAGTGGTGAACATGGCAGTACTGGGTTAATGATGGGGCTTGATTTTAGGAGGCCTTTTCCAACCTAAAGGGTTTTAGGGTTTTATGATTCTGTGAATCCAAGGCTACTGCACTTGCTGTGTGCTAGCAGTCATCCTTTTTCACTTGTGACCCATGTAATTAAGGCTGCAGCAGGATCTACTGCTACATCTCATTACTGTGTTCCCTGGGAACATTTCTCAGTGAGGCAGTTTATTTCATTTTATGGATCTAGGAAAAAAAAATGCCTTGGTTTCTTTAGTATTCCTGTAGTCTGTCAGAGGAGTTGACATTTTTTGAAGGCCTTTACTTTTGGGGTCAGCAGTTGTTATAAACAAGTTTTGTACTGTCTCATTCCTAAACATTTTGGATAGTTCATATAAAGCCTTCCTATATTTGCAGTTTTAACAAAAGTCTCTTTGTGTAGGCAAGACAAATGCTAAGACATTTCGCTTGCAGTCTGCTGATGGCTTTTGCAAACATTAAAAGTATTGCTGTTTCCACTTGATTGATCAAGTGAGTTGCAATGAAATTTAATTTTGCTGTGTCATTTAAAATAGTTCAGTAGAATCAGAATGCCTATTATGATGCAGCCCTGTTGTGCATATTTTTGTGCTTTTGGGTAGATGCTTTATCTCAGAGACTCATCTCTAGTGCTGAGAAGCTGGTGCTTGACTGTAGACAGTACCTGGAAGGCTGCATCAACTGTATTTGTGGCATCTACCATATATTTTTTTTTAATTGTTAACCAGTCATTTTTCAAGGAATAAATAGCTTACCTCCATCCAGGGCAGGCACATGAAGTCAGAACACCCCTTCCAACCTTTCAAGTCATTAAAGTAAAGACAATTTTAATTTGTATCCAGGTGTCTGAAGACATGCTCAGACAGAAAAGACATGTGGGAGAAAATTTTTATGGGCCACTGTGTTATTAATAAGCCAGGGAAATATAGCTAGCATCACTTTGATTCTAGGAGAGAGACATTTGGTTTCAAGTTAAATATTTTTCTCCAGGGCTCACTCATTTCTTGAGCGAATGCCAAGTGTTTGAATTGAAAATTCAGTGTTATCCTAGAAGTTATGTCAGACTTGCTTTTATCAATGTATAGGTCAGTGAGGAAAAACACCAAAATAAATTTAGTGTTGCTCCTTTCAGTGTGTGTAGATAGACAAAAATCAGGGTCTTTCTAACATCTTACACTCATGAGAACAAATTGCTGATGGAGTCAGATTTTAACTCATCTTATTTACAAGTGTGTTATACTTTCTGGATATGTTTTTACCTCTGTTAATCCCAGGAACTCATCAAAATTATGCTGGATAGCTAAAGATAGGGGTTCTAGAAGGTAAATATTGGAACATCTAATAGCTAGCAATCAGGTTATTTTTTAAATTGCTAAGTTTGTTCTACAAATGTAAAACATGTCTTCATTTTGGAGGAGTGAGGGTGAGTGCTGCAGCAATGCTATGTTCCTGTACCCCTGAATGAGCCAAATTTTCATTCCCACTAAAAGGGCTGGAAAGTGCCAGCTCTCAGTGCTGTTTGCTTGTCTCTTCCCTCTACCTCACTTTCTCCACCACCAGCTGGAGGTTCTGGCCAGGCAGGTTAATAATCCACACTGCCCTCTGCATTTCCAGCTTCTTACAGTGGTGTTTTAGTCTCCTTTATTATTATTATTAGGATCTAATGACCACCAAATTTTCTTTTCTTGCTCAGTCTGGGCTTTTCAATGACAGAGCTTGTAGGGCTGGAGCAGAGGCTGCTGGAAATGGTGCAGCTCAGTCCAATTTTTCTGGGGTGCTTGGAGTGGGTTGTGCTGAAGCTCTGGGGATTGCTTTATACTCTTGTCTGTTTTGCTGCAGATCTGCTGTCAAGAATTAAACTTCCTATAGGGAGCCACAACCCTGCCTATATTGATTTTTCTAAACAGTTGCTCCGTTTTAGTGCCCTCGAAGGGACTATACATCTTTTTAATTAAAAATAAAGTAAATATCAAACGAGTGATGAGGGGTGCAGTGGGCAGAAAACCAACTGCATATTGACTTTTTGTTCTGGAGATGAGTTCATAGAAACAGTTTACAAGGGACTCCAGAACATGGAAGTGCTTTACCCTTACTGGTTATCTCATGGGAAACCTTCTGGCATAGCTGAGAAATACAACTGATTGCTTACTTTAGAAAATTGGAAAATTCAAGAATTTAAATTCAATAGATTTTTCAACAATAGATTTTTCTAAAGATCTTGAGATTGGTCTTCACTGATGCTGTGGTTTCATCCCTGAAATCTTCACTTTTCCACAGCTGTGCATTTGGCTGCATCCTTGTGGTGTTCCATCTCACCAGTGTGATGTGTGTAGTCCCACTGAGGGGATTGTGTGTTTAAGGCTCTGGGCAGTCCCAGCGTGAGATAGGTTCTTAGGAAAACTTCATGGAAGTGTTACATTAAATTTCTCTTAGTGTAGTAATTGCTAGTTTTTCATCCTTATTCAAAAAGCTACTAAAGGGTATGTTTATCTACTGGTAGATATTTAAAAATAGTGCTAGAAAATTAGAGTTTAGATTTCTGGCACATTAGGAAGCTGTTCCAAGTTAGATCTCATACAGGATGTCTCATACAGGATGTCTCATATGCAATTAATTCACAGCTGTCTTCTAGGTCATTCAGTTCCATAGCAGCAAGGCCAGCTGAAGCAACTGAATCAAGCTTGTAATACCCCTAAAATGCTACTTCATGAGTTATCATAAACTTTTTGTATAGATGTGTTAAGCTTCCATTTGCACAAGAACTTCCCAACAACCACCCACAACACAGAAATCTTTGCTGGCATCTGTTTAGAGATCTGGAGGCATGAAGGGAGATGAGGAAGAAGAAGGATTTCTCTGATTCATTCTACATGCCTGGTGTTTGGTTCATCATGGGCATTAGTGAAATAATAGAAAGAAAAAGGAAAATAAACCCAAAAAATAATCAGTAAATCTGAGCATGTTCAGAACAGTGTCATTATTTCAGGTATTTATGGATGTAGTCACTTTTTGGGGATCCCC
Organism: Acrocephalus scirpaceus scirpaceus; assembly: GCA_910950805.1. Taxonomy (NCBI): domain Eukaryota; kingdom Metazoa; phylum Chordata; class Aves; order Passeriformes; family Sylviidae; genus Acrocephalus; species Acrocephalus scirpaceus. The sequence goes on along the minus strand of OU383782.1, from coordinate 15,383,651 downwards.
CAGGTGGCCCAGGCAGAGGTGTCAGCAAAGATCTGCTCTGCAAAAGTCTGCTCTTGCATGCTGTTCATTGGACCACTTTGCAAAAGAAAAGGGAAAAGTGGAATTTCACTTAAAATTTTTGTAGAAAGCATTGATTAGAATTGCTCTTAAAATTTGATGGCAATAAATCTTGTTTGACAGTTCTGTTGTATTGCAGTGGGAGATGGATGGAAAAGGAGGGTGCAAACAATTGATTATGCGTCTAACGAGGCAAGAGCAGGACGTGAATTTACAGGAAGAACAGCAGAGCTGTTTGGGCCAGCTAAAGTTTTTAGAAAATACCCTCAGAATTTTCATGTAGAGATCACGTCTAGCCATTGCTACAGAAGAGGGCTGACAACACCAGGATGTGCCTGACCTGGGTGGTCAGTGTGGTGGGCTGCAGTAACTCAGCTGTTCTCTGGACTGGAGATTAATTGCAGAGACAAAGGAAATCTTCATTTCTGTGGTTTAAATAGTGGTTTAAAAACCATGTTCCTTAAGTGGATCAATAAAGTAATCTGTTTCAGGTAGAGGTGAACAAAAGCATCCAGGGAAGTACACATCTCAGTGCCCTTAACACCTTGGTGGGCCCGGGCAGACTGAACATGCTTTGTGCTTGCTGAGACTGGGCTCTCTGCAAGCATTTTCTCTTTGATGCTCTTTGTTTGGAGACAGTTTCCTTTAAGGCTGATTTGCCAGAGCAACAGTGCATTGATGCACACATAAGCTTGTTTTATAAGAGTAGAAGCTAGAAATCTCAGATTACACAGAAAAGGGGGAAATTTTGAAATTCCTTCTGCTTCTCTCCCCTCCCCCAGTCTTGTAGACTAGGAAACTTTGTAATGATCTCCTAATAAGAGTTGCCTTTCTAATTCTGGTTTTGGATCTAATTACTGAATTGAGGCAGCATTGTTGTCTGTGCTGTGTGCACTCTCCTACTTCTCCACAAGCTTATGGTCCAGTGGATGCCCACACAGAAATGAAGCAAGCAATAATTTTATTTTTTTCTTTCTAAGCTATGCTGCTGGATTGTCCACAGTCACATGTATGCAAATTCTAAAAGGAGTGACAAATTGTGGAGAAAAATGTCCCTTATTGCTGGTAACACCAAATTACTATTTTTTATCTGATGGTCACTGTCCTGTGGTGTTTAATGCTATCATGTACTTTTGCCTTATTAATAGTGGCTGGTGGAGTAGCAGTATTTGTCACAAAATAATGAAGCAGAGCCTTCATGGATGAGGGGGTTTTTTTTTTGCAAGATTCTTGGCAGCAGTCTGATAGGGAACTGGCCTTTCTAAAACTCATCTTATGACAGAATATTCTCTTTGAAGCATAGCTACTCTAGCATTTGGTATTCAGTGGCTCTGGGCACAGTACATCTAAAGGAGTTCATCCAATATTGATGGTCTTCTAGTAAAATCAGGAGGGGAAAAAATCCTATTTCTTCAAGCTCTTATTTTTAACTACTTGTTACCTGATCTTGAAAGGTCACAAGGGTAAAGCTGTAGCAGGGTAAACCAAAATTAAAGAACTGTGCTTTGTCTTGTGTAGATGTTTCTTAATGTTTTCTCAAACTTGCAGCCTTATGGAGAGCAGAATGAGCCTGTTTCTGAGAGCTTTGCTCTGTATTGTGGATCAGTATAATAACTAGTGTCTGAAGGTATATTCAAGGCTGTTCTAGATCAGTCTAGCAGATCAAAATGTTGGCACCCAAAAACATGACTGTGATGCTGTGTTTGAATGTGTTTTAAAAGCACTAGTCCTGCCTCTCATTTGGCCACAGAGAAAATGGGTTCGGTCTCCTGAGCTGACTTAAGAGAATTAATCTCTTTGGTTTACTGCTGTTGTCTCTTGCACCACTGCTTTGGCATCCCCACACAGCTGCAAGTGCCAAAGCAGTGAAGGACCACAGGAAGCTGAAAGGTGCAGGGAAAGGGACTGAGGCCTTTGGCAGCTGTGCTGTCCAGGTCACTTCAGGCTGGTTGAGGTTTCCACCCTTATGCTGTGTTTACATGCCCACAGAGGATGAAACTGGCACTTCTGAAGGAGTTGCTGACCTCCAGGTGTGCCCCTGTAACTGGCTGTGTGGGGCAGTGCCAGACTGCAGCAAAGGAGGTGTTGCTTAAGCTGATTTATTTTGATTTTTCAAGAAGCTGTAACTTCTTGAGCTGCTGAGCAGACTTCACCCTCCATGAGCAAAAGCAGTTCCTAGAGGTGTTGGCAGTGCTGCCAGGATTTGCTGATGCAGAACAGCTGCCTGGGTAGCAGAAGCCTCACCCAGTGTTGCTGTCTGGTGTGAAGGTTTGGGGCTGTGATCCTGGCCTGCAGAGGTTCCCTGACACCACAACTTCAAACGTGCAGCTGCGAGCTCCTTCCTAATCCCTCTCATGTGCCACCAGCTATGCTGTGTGTTCTGTGTGCATCCCTGTGTTTAACTTTAAACCTATTAGACAGGATTTTGCACGGTGTGTCTGGGCAAGCCTCGCACTTTCTTCCATGTACAGACTCATCTTGGGTACCCGAGATTACAGGTTTAGAGTGAGGAACCACTGGAGCCATTCTTTGCATTAGAGATTCATTCAGGGTTCACAGCTGAGGGTAACAACAACAAGGTTGTAATTTGTGGCAGTCCAAACAAATATGGAAATAAGGCTTTAGTTTACTTAAAATTCTCACACGCCACGGAGAGAATGAGTAAATGTGATTTCATTTCTGATATTCTCTATTAGTTTTTCATACACAGCGTGGTGTAGAAACATTTGTATTTCAATTTATTTTACAGAAAAAGCCTTCTTTCATAATCTTTATCAGCTCATTGTGAATAGCAACCTCTGATCACAGAAGGCTATTAATTCTTAATTATCTGCTGGTAATTTACTTGTGCATGAGTTTAGCAATCCATTAGGTGGTGATTTATTTTTGAGAGAAATATGTAATGAAAAGTTTTAGGATTTGCTTTCCCTCACCCCCCTTTTGGCTTGCACTGGAATTAGCTGATTGATTAGATTACAGGATTTATTCAAACCACACTCTGTGTGTTAGAGATTGTAGTTAAGTACATTAAGAAAATCTGAAGCAAGGCACAGATAAATGTAATAGTGTTTTTGATGGCAGTCTCTGAATTAGGCTACTGGCTGCGAAATTGGATGTTAAATTAACAAACACTGGAGTATTGGTCTAATTCAGGGATTTTTTTTTTTTTTTCTTCTAGTCTCTCTTGATTTATGGATATCTAAAAGTTTTTGAGTGGAGATGTAAATCCCTCACAGCAGAAGAGCTCAGTAGCAGTGATCTGGTTTTGTGCCATGCTGTGGGACTACATGGAGTATGGACTAAAAACTTTGACTTAATGCTGCTTTTTGACACAACAAGGAGGGATGGAAAGCAAGGCCTGAACCCCTCACTGCCAGTTTAGCTCAGCTGTTGTGTGAAGCTGTGTCCTGCCATGTTGGCTCATGCTGAATGCAAACAGGGAAAAACTTAACTTGTTTTACAAGTAGTTTTCCAGAAGTGTGAGATTTCTCTGTAGCACTCACCTCTGTCTGCAGGCTCCCTCTGTGGGATGTAAGGCTATCTCAGTTTTGGAAAACAGCCTTACAGTCACTTTCTCCTCCACCAGAAGCTCAGCATTTAATGGTGAGTGTCACCTTGCTGACTTGATACTGGTCTCACATTTGTGACTGTAGCTCAGCAGCTGAGCTGTGGTAGCTGTCTGCAGAGGCAGCTTTTGGTAATTTCATTTACTGTCACTTGAGGTGCACAGGGTGGGAAGTTAAATCCAGTTACTTCTGTTAACAGTTGTTTTTCCACACCTTATTCTGTGACTTAAAGGCATAACATCACCATTTATACTTGAGGTACTGAAATATATTGGGGACTGCTGGTTTTTATTCCTGGTAGTTTCACATGCACCAAATCAGATCTCTTTGCTGAACTGTTCATCTGAGAAGTTAATTAGTCATTAAAAGAGTTAGTTCCTTTATAAGCTCAAGTTAGGTTTAGTGTGTTGTCTGGAAACTGATTGCTGTAATGTGATTTTTGCAAAGCAAATGGTTGGTGCTCCTGACAGCCCAGAGCTGAGAGCAAGGGCTGCTTCTCCTGCCCAATGCCACATCCTCACCTGCTGGTTCCCCACTTCTAGCTCTACTTGAAGCAGTGACAGAGTCTATGGCACATTTGTCATGTCAAAGATTTTGTTAGTAATTGGCCCCAAGTCTGACAAGATAAATTACCTGGAGGAAGAAGAAGATGTCATTAAATAAGGATTGTTCACATTCTTCTGCTGTGCTGGACTCTGCCCCTGAGCAGAACACAGGTGTAGCACAACCTCACTGATGGCTGGAAATATTGGCTAAGATACTGTGCATGCCCCACACAGGGGAGAGACACTCAGGGGTCTGCACCTCAGCCTGGCTGGTACAGGGTGGAATGGGGTCCACCTTCCTGGTGGCTGCTGTCCCTCCTGCCACACCTGCAAGGGACATCATCCGTGACCCTCTGTAATGCCTGGGGGCAGCAGGGCACAAATGATTGCTCCTAAAACACCTGAGGCAGAAAGAGGCAGAAACACATACCTGAAAAGGGCAAGGCAGATCCAATGTCTCTTGAGCCATCTAAGTGGGGTTTCTTCTGTTTCAGCAGCATTTCTGAGAGTGGAGCTGAGGCAGCACTGCTGGTCTGCTCCTCTTAACTTGAGCTGGATGGTGTCTTGCACCAGGGTTGGGAAAGCACCAGCATGAGACTTGGAGAGGGAGGGCAATGCTGGCAGAGGGTTTTGGGACCATTGCCCATGGTTTTTCTGTCTCACCAGTGCTGCCAGAAATGTTAGCCAGCCCCACTGGTGGCAGCTGCATGCACCTTAGGGAAGAGTTTCCAGGTGTCTGGCCAGAATGACAGAGCTGAGATGCAGAAATTACATTTTCACATAAGCTGTATGTATTCTTCATCAGATGTTGGACTCTGGCTTGTGTTTAACCTATAAATGAACTGGTGCAATTTGGGCAATTTGTATCCTCTCTCCTCAATCAAGCTCTGGTGGCAGGACACGAGGGGCTGTGTTAAGTCTTGGCTTCCTTGTGTGTGAGGAGCAAGGGGAGGGAGGGCAGCCAGGAGCAGGGTCCAGAGGTGTCAGCAGTGTGCTGAGCCCAGCCTGGCACTGCAAGTGCAGCTGGCTTGTTTTTCCCTCCGTGGAGAGGCTGTTTATCAAGATAAATAATGGCATGCTCGTTTGGGAGAGGGCACTTAATCAGCTATTTCCCTGTAGTTACAGATGTCTTTCCTTCCAAGCCATGTACTCAGCAAAGCACACAGCCCACGTGGCTGAATAGCCACAGAACAGCCATTCCCATTGATCATGAGGCTCCCAAAGCATCATTTGTTTCCAGAGTCTGAGGAAAATACTCAAGTGAAAACCTGATGGCAGTACATTAAAAATTGCTGTTTATCTTTTAAGCATGCCTAGGGTTGCACATTAGCCCTACGTGCAATGCACAAGCAGAGAACAGCAGCAATTCTGTCTCACCCATCATGTTCAGTAACTGCAAATAGCCTGTCTTACTTTGACAAAGGAAGGAACCTGACTGTGTATCAGAACTCTTAATAATATCATATATCCTAATAAAACTCATAATAAAGTAATTGAAAATATATGGCAGTCTTGTCTTCTCTCAGGACTATATGAAACAACCTGATGATTGCTCTGCATTTTCTGATGAGCATACAATGAAAGAGAGCTGAGGGGACTTTAATGAGGCTTAATTGTCATTTGGTTCAGTGAGAATTTCTGCAGTAGTTCTAAAAGAATTGGGACTACTTTAAAAATGCTTAGAAGTAGTTCAGGTACGAACAGCAGTCCTCAGAGAAGAGAATTTCAGTGGCAGTTTCCTAGCATGACAAACCCAATTTTAGGTCAAATACTGCCCTCTGAATGTCCAGCAATCTTTGGCTGTACATTTTCCAAGGTAATTAACTCAAAATCCTTGGGATGACGTTGAACTCTGCTGTTTGCAAATGAATTAAGAGTTTTTTAAGAATGAGGAAGAAGCCTAAAATTTAGCCTGAACTACTTTGCATATGTTGGCCTTTGAATTAATAAATTCAAGCTGGGAAAAGATTAAATTTCATTAACAAAGACATAACTAATCCGAGTTTGAAAAGTTCCAGTGCAACATCCTAACTTTCAGATTTAAGATCTGAAATGCACAGCAGATACCCTGCTTTTATAGGCAAATTCATTTCCCTCCAGACTTAGACTCAGGGTGATTTACAGTCTGGTTTTGAAGGTGCTTAGCACAGGCCTAAGCAAAGTCTGTAAGCTGGCAATGAGCACTGCTGAGCCCTACAGCTCTGTAAAGCAGTAAAGGAGAGAGGTATAAAGCTTTTTTTCCTTTTTTTTTTTTTCTCTGAGAAACAGAAATAAATGGTGGAATGAAATACTTCTGTTGATTAATATCATTTTGAAATGGATTAGGAAGAAACTGTGAATTATGTATTTTGATTCAATCCACTGCTGCTTAAAATATAATCTTGGTACAGTTTGCAGTTAGCACTGTGCATTTGAATTTTGCTTTTTTGGGTTTCCAGAACCCAAACTTAATTGCATCCATGTACATGTAAATTCTGTGTCTCAGTGTTGCATGTTTAACCATGTTAGTAGCTTGTTTATATATTTATATATAAACACTCAAGTTTCTCAGGCTGCTTTAGATTTTCAATGAGGAGCCACACTCCCCTCCAACCATACAACCAATGCCTCAATGCCAGCCAGGCAAAATCAGCAGCATTTCTGACCTTGGAGTTTGCAAGTGAAGTGCTTTGTATGTTGAAAGCATCTGCAGGAGCTGGTGGGGCAGAGCTCTCAAGCAAATAGACCTTCACTTTAGGCAGAAGTGCACCACTAGTGAGTAAATCTGCCTCAGCTCAGACAGGCAGGATCTGCAGGAAATAGTATTATCTCCATTTTACTAAAGCTGAGGGAGATTAACTGTACATGAGAAGTCTGAGACAGAACTGACTATCAAATCTAGATGTCCTGGTTCATTTATCCAGTTCCTCTAACAAAAATTATCCTCTGGGTAAGGTGTGTGGTAGTGGGGGGGGAAAAGAGGTGGTTTCTGTGAGAAGCTGCTGGAAGCTCCCACCATGTCCAGCAGGGTCAGTCCCTGATGGCTCTGAAGATGGACATGCTGCTGGCCAAAACTGGGCCACTTAGAGAGGTTGGTAATGCCTCTGTGATAGCAGATTTTAAAAAAAAAATCAAAACAAAGGGCACACAGTTTTTCTTCTAGTCAGAGAAGAGGAGGAGGTGAGAACATGTAAGGGAAACAACATGGAGACACCAAGGTCAGTGGAGAAGGAGGGGGAGGAGGTGATCCAGGAGCTGAGGTTCCTCTGCAGGCTGTGGTGAGACCATGGTGGAGCAGCTGTGCCCCTGCAGCCCATGGGGATCCATGGGGGATGCAAAGATCCACCTGCAGCCCATGGGGATGCATGGGGATGCAGGGATCCACTTACAGCCTGTGGGGTCCACAGGGGATGCAGAGATCCACTCACAGCCCGTGGGGATCCATGGGGATACAGAGATCCACTCACAGCCTGTGGGGTCCACAGGGGATGCAGAGATCCACCCACAGCTCCTGGGGGAGTTGCCCATGCTGGAGCAGGTGGATGCCTGGAGGAGGCTGTGATCCAGTGGGAGACCCAGTGGAGAGAGGGGGCCCTGCTCCCAGGCTGGAGCAGCCTGTCCTTGAAGGGCTGCACCCCATGGAAGAGTGACCCACACCACAGCAGTTTTGGGAGGATTGTCTGCCCGTGGGGGAAATTCACGTTGCAGCAGGTGTGGTAGGATTGCTGCTCGAGAGATTGGAACCATGCTGGAGGAGTTCCCAGAGAACTGTCTGCCGTGGGAGGGACCCCATGGCCTCACAGGGGAAGAACTCCTCTCGCTGAGCAGTGGAAGAAAATCTTGGTGATGAACTGACCAAAACAACCCTGTCTCCCTGTGCCATCAGTGGGAAGGAGGGAGGGGCTGTAAAAGGGGTTTTAAGGGCTTATTTTACTTCTCATTTTTCTCCTCTGACTCTGTTAGTAGTAAATTTACCTTGTGCCTTTAAGTTGAGCTTGTTTTGTCCTTGGAGTGTTTTCTCCTGGTCCTTAACTCATGAACCCTTCATTATTTTTTTTTCTCTCCTCTGCCCAGCTGTGGCAGGAGAGGGTGAGGGAGAGGCTTTCATGGGTGTCTGGCATTGGGCCAGTGTCAAACCATGACATAAGGCAAAACAGTAGAGGAGTTCATCCCACTGGCAGCAAGACATCATCTTTCCTTTAGAAGAACTGTGTATTATCCTCAGTGATCAATAAAGACAGTTTAAAATTTTTCAGGTTTAAAATAAGCTTAAATGAACTGCTAAAGTTCTTTGGCTTAGAAAGTTATTGCCAGAAGTCCTTGTGTTCAATCACTGTCAGCAGAAAATGGATGGATATTGTAATGTGCAATTCAGTGGCAGGTGTAATCACCAGTGCCAAAATCTCCCTTCTTGGAAGCATTTAAGTCCTGCATATCTTTTGGTTTTCCATTAATATCATTTTCTTTTCCAAATTCCAAGGGGGTACAGATGCAAAATCAGCCATTATTTTTTCTGTGTTATTCAAAGATTTTATTTACTTTATTTAATGTATAATTCATTTAATTTTACTGATTTTCACTAGACAAAATAAGAATTGTGGGTAGCAGAAGCAACCCACTGAAACACCTACTTTCCCCATCTGGAACCTGTTTACAGGAGTAAACATGGAAGTGGATGTGTTTCTGGTTGATTACAACTCCTGCAATTCACTGCTGAATGCACACACTCATTAAAAGAAAATTGTTACTCGAGAAACTATGCAGCAGATGAGAAGCTAAGCAAGACTGAGGTGAAAGGACTGAACAAACAGTACTTCAAATGAAGATGGGCAGTTTCTTTGTGGTTGGAACCCATTAGTCAGAGTGGGGATCTGTTGATTCATAAATCTTGACAAATGTGCTCATGGTTCCAATGTAATTAGAAGCTTCTAAATTGAAAAGAGCTGGTACCTAAATGCTGAGGAACATCTTGAATGTTCAAGCTGAGGAAACTTCAGACAGCTGGAGTTACTGTGTCTTAAGTTTAAAAGAATAGTTGGTTTTAATAAGGATTGTAAGAAAAAGGACAGACACTGAGATTTGAAGCCTGGCAGACTATAAAATTCATCTGATTTTACTTAGTTTCTAATTTTGCAGCTCGGAATTTTCCAGTCTGTTTCCAGAGCCTCTTTTTTCCAGTAATCCAATTTTCAAATGTGTTGAACATCCTGCAGCTCCTATTGGCTCCTCTGAGAGCTACAGCTCTGAAAAAAACAATAATTTTAGTTTTGTTAGAGAATGACAAGATCTAAACAGGACAGAACAGAGACTGCAGTGAGCTGGTGAAAAAGGCTGTGGTATATAAGGAGTATTGTACTTTTTTTGGTGAGAGGCAGGCAATTGGATTTTAATAAAGAACACTCACATTTTGCTGTGTAAAACCAAAAAGCCCGATGAAGGCACTGGTAGCACATGTGACAGCCTCAAAATTTAGACCTGAATAAGGCCAGGAAGGAGGTGGAAGTTTGAAGTCGGTGAGCTGCAGAAGATTCACTTGTAAAAGCAGAAGTACTTTTCACTTCATACTTTGGCACATAATATCCTCCTTGCTGGCACTAATGATGCGGAGACATTTTTCTATCAAATGGCTTCTGACAGTTCAATTGCCAAAAATACTCAAGTGGCAGAATGCAACTGCAATTACTAACAGTGTGCTTGCCCCAGAGTCTGTAAATTCTCTCATGAAAGCCTAAAAAGCCCATTCACGTTGTCTAGAAATAGCAGCAATAACCATGGTAATAAGTTCTTTTCTTTGTTGCTGTGGTTCAGTTCTTTTCATGGGTAGGCTGCAAAAAAGCCATTTGATTTTTCTGTAGCTGCCTCTATTGTAAGATGTTTCTGCTCTGCACCAACAACAGTTGAGCTCCTGAAAGCTCTGCAGCAGCTTAGTTTCCAGGTTCAGAAATTTAGCTAAGGAGAAGAAGTTTAGGTCCTGTTTCAGATGAGGTTAAGCCCAGTTTTGTGTTTGGGCTGTGATCTGGAGGAGAGGCTGTGTCCTGAAGGAGGTGCTGAGGGGGAGGCATGCTGTCCTGGGGAGCAGCATGGCCAAGACAAAGGATACTTGTAGGGATTTGAGTTCTTCCAAAGCCACCAAGGCAGTTAGGGCATGTCCCATCACTCCTCTACCACCTCTCACCACTCTGAAGCAAAACCTAATGGCTTTCACTATCCTGGAGGAATTTGTCTGCACGGCCTGCATGCTCAGAGGCATTCCTTCATTATCCATATGGAGAATGCAGGATTTGGAGATTCTTTCCATCTCAGAGTAGTTTTACTCAGGTTAATGGGGCCAAATGTGGTCCTGCAAAAATTGCTCCTGGGCAGGTTTCTGCAGGGAGTGCTACTGACTGTAATAAGGTTTATTAAGTTGTAGGATGCACTTTATGGACATATCATGAAGGACTGGGGTACAGGAGGAGAATAAGAAGCAGTTGTGTGAGGCAGTTTGTCTGTGCCAAGCTGCTCACATATGTGAGGGTTTGCAGCATTAGGCTCTAAATCCAGTGTTTAGAGACTGCTGTTGAGTCACACGGACAGTCAGCTTTGATGCTTGTTAGAAGCAAGAAGCATGAATATAGACTTACTCCCCCTGTTATTAAAGATTATTTTATCCTATAAGATTGTTGTCATGGTATGATGCTTGAACAATTTACAAATGTAGCTTCAGAATATAAATGCCTTTGCTTCTGTAAACTCTCCAAATCAGAAGCATTGAAGTCTTCAGCAGCTATTTATTAGAGCACTTGGAATTATACAAGCTTTTGTTTATTTAGCTTGAATTTCTAGGACATTCCAAGGGATAAATACTGGAAATGGCTGTCATTGAATACACTCTGAATTTATTTTAAAAAAACTTACTATCTTAGAGTGTTATGAAGTGTTCTCAAGAACTGTTATGGGCAGGAAAAGGGAAACCCCCACACCAATGTTTAGTTTGCAATTATTGTGCTATTGGAGGTTATCTCTGAGCTTGTAACTGTGTCTGTGGAAGTTTTGGGCACTGAGGCCAGCTGGTACAGAATGACCCACATCCATACCATTAAAAGTCTCTTAACCTGCAAAACATTCCCATAGGACTGGAAACCGTGCCAGCTCTCAAACTGTGCCTGGGAGTGCATGAGAAAATTACAGTTGGCACAGGCCAGAATTGTGCCAGGGATTCTTCTGACAGCTTAATAGATGGGCAGTCATGGCCCAAGGCATAGGAGCATCCCTGGGCACAGCTGCAGTCACAGGTACAGCTGATAAATCAACTTTTTGGTGCTTTTCAGGCAGTGTATAAATAGGGTTGCTTTGTTGCAGAGGGTGTCCCCGAATGACAAAGCTGCTTTTGCTGGAAGGGAGCTTTCATGTCACACTTTGAAGAATATTAGTGTTATTTTTTTTCTTAGCAACTTTAAAACCTACCAACAGCAGAATCAGATACAAGTATCCACTAACGTTAAGTTTTAGTTCTTCACAACAGTGCAAATCATTACATTGACAAAGGGATATTTCTGTGAGTCTTGAGTTTGTTTAGTAAACAGATATTACCCGTAGATCACTGGGCAGCAACAATGTTCTCTGTCAGTTAAACTACAGCTAAGTGTTGTGTGATGTCTGCTCTTATTTTCTCCTTCATGCACTTCACCTCTTGCACTTGGCCAGTACTTAGACTCCAGCCTTGATTCCTTTCACATGAGAGCATCTGGGACCACAGACAGGTTTGGAAATTTTTTAAGGCAAGTCGTTAGCGTAGTTGTTAGAGATGTTTCTGCACTTGCTATGTAAATGACTTAACATTTCATGAATGCAAAATAAATCAGTTCTCTCACGTTGCTTGGGTTTAATAATTCTTGATTCTTGGTTAGCATATTTCATAGCTGAAGCCTGAATTTTTTTATTTTGCATTTGTCAATGATGCAACAATCACCTCATTATGCAGGATGGAGAATTATGTGTGTGGAATTCAGGCTGAGCTTTAAGCTTCTAGGAGAGCAAGAAGCTGTTAAGACATCCAGAGACCACACATAATACAGTGTCCTATATTGGGCTCTCTGACAGAGCCGTGCTAATTTATCTCTGTTCTAGCAGATGACAGCTCTGCTCTTGCTGTCCCAGGCTTCTCCAAAGCAGAAGAATATTATTTATTTTGCAAGTATATCAAGTAATAGTTTTTTTCTTAGTCTTCCTACATAGAGTCTTACAGACTTTGCTGTTAGGATTTAATTTAATTTGAATTGACAGTCAGTACCAAATATCAGAAAGTGTGTGTCTCATAGCAAAACCTAGGGGTGAAGCTAAGTGGAAACAATTTAAAACAAGTCATATCATAGTTAGTCCAATGACTTGCATGTCACTCTAATCTTGGTTTCCCAAGAACTCATTTATTTGCCTTATTTCAGGATGCAGAAGTGCAAATCTTTCAGAAGCAGATCTTCTGGATAATGCATCTGCCACATTAAGGTCTTTGCATTTTCTAGGGTATATGATTTGCTTCTTTTACAAATTTTCATCACGTGATATGATTATTGTGATGAAAATTTTGGATTTGAGATCCAGAAAAGTCACTGCTGAACAAAACGCTGCCAATAAATTCAGCTGGAAAGATTATTCTATTTATTCACAGCCTGTGATTCTTCTGTGAAATGAATATCTGAAAAAACCTAATTATGAAATGCAGACTGAAGATCCTTGATGACTTGTTTAAGGTGAAATCTTTGCTAGGGAAGGGGAAAAGTGACTTTCCATTACTGACTAAGAGTACCAGAGTGCTCCTCAGTATCTTTATTTCACCCAGCCTTCAGTTCAAAACGTTGCATTCAGCAGGTAGAATTTGTAGCATTAGTACATTTGAGTTCCCTATTCCAAGTGGCTTTAGCAGTATTTAAGTTGGCTGCACAGCAAGGTTATGTGTATTAAAATGAAAATTAAAAGATTTTTAGATAATAATGATTCTAATGAAAAATATTGCCAAGAAGCTATCAAAGAGATCAAATGTACTTAGGAGTGCCATGAAAAGAATTTTAAATGAAATAGCAGTGCATGTACAGTGGCAGCCTAGATTCAAACTGTGAATTCACACTGGTACTTTTGCTGTTGTAAATGGATGCCACTGCCAGGAACCTTTTTACTCTAACCTGCTTACGCAGGAAAAAAAAAAAATTACCTTTTGGAAAAGGTGAAAAAGGTTTTGGAAAAACAGTGGCTCTTCTCTTGCAACTGGTAATGAATTGGAATGACAACCAAATCATTCTCAGCCATGCTTCAGTAGGACAAATCCCCTTGCCTACAATAAAGTGAAAGAAATGTGGGAAAGTGAGCATTTGCCCTCCAGAAATTGACAGCTTGCGTTACAGGAAAAAATTGGTGCACGTTTTATTGAAGGTTGTTACAAGTAAAAAAGTCCTTGAGGTGGCTGAACTGTGAATCAATATCCTTAAAGAGTTTGGATCTGTCTTGGCATGTTATTACTTTGAGAACTGTCTGAATTTGTTCTAGCAAAGGAGAGGGGATGGATGGCTTTTCTTTAAAAATGCCATGCATTTCTGCTGCCTTGTGTTCAGATAACATGGGGTTACACAATCAGTTGGGTTAGCAGCAGTAGAGCAATGCCAGGGTATTAAATATGACTTCTTGATAACTATTAAAAGATTTTGGGTGACCAAGGCAGGCAGCTGAACCACCTAGAACTTCTCATCTGTGTGCTAAGATAAATGGGCAGAAATACTGACTTTGCAAAAGCTTTCAGTTGTCATAATCATAGAATATCCTGAGTTGGAAGAGACCCATCAGGATCATGGAGTCCAATTTCTGGCCAGGTACAGGACATCCCAAGAGTCAAACCATGTGCTATCCAAACTCTTCTTGAACTCAGACAGGCTTGGTGCTGTGACCACTTCCCTGGGGAGCCTCTTCCAGTGCCCAAACACCTTCTGGGTAAAAAACCTTTTCCTGATTCCCAACCTAAACTTCTCTTACTCAGCTTCATGCCATTTCCTTGAGTCCTGTCAGTGGTCATGAGAGTGAAGGGATCTTCTGCTGCCCCTCAGTGCCCCTCAGTGAGGATGTTGAAGACCACAATGAGGTCTCCCCTCAGTCTCCTCCAAGCTGAACAAACCCAGTGCCCTCAGCTGCTCCTCATACAGCCCCTCCAGACCCTTCACCATCCTCGTGGCCCTCCTTTGGATGCTCTCTGATAGCTGAATGTCTTCTTTATATTGTGGTGCCCAAAACTGCTCCCAGGACTTGAAATGAGGCCACACCAGTGCAAAGCAGGGCAGGACAATCCCCTCCCTGGCCCAGCTGCTGATCCTGTGCCTGATGCCCCTCAGGACACAGTGCACACATGGGAAATCCTAAATTAACACTTTCAAGTTCGTGCCATAGCACCAATTCCCTGCTGCTGTACCCTGAGTGGTTTCATAGCTGCCCTTTGTATTCAGTTTCTTCCAAGCAAGCTTCATTCATTGACAGATTTTGAGGTTTGTCTTGGTTGCCCTGCGCATTTCAATGCACAGTTCTCGTCTTTGGTCTTGAAATAATTTATAGCACAATTAATCATTATAGTGCTGTGTGATAAAACCACACTGAGGGAATGGAATCTAAATGGAAAAATGTGTTCACAAACTGTTTTAGACCTGCTCTGTGCCATCACTGAGTGTTCTCTGTGGCCACTGCTGGCCCTGGTGCTCTCTGCAGTGGCTCTTCCCTGGCCCAGAGTGTAAGAGCACTTGGTTCAGGCTCTTTTCTCCTCCTGCCCTATCTGCATGCATTCCATATGTCCTTCTGAATCAAAATTTTTTCAAATGTAAAACAAGGAGTGCTTCCCTGCTCTACATGTAAGAATACATTGCATTAATACCCACAGTGTATATTACAGATATGACTGCCTAGCAGGTTATAACCACAGTAGGTGTTCAGTTGTTGTTCACCATATATATTAAAAAAATGGGTGCTTAGCATAGTGATGTTGTGAGGGTTTTTTTGATCATTGAAGCAACAGATGTGACTTGAATCCTGCAATCTGGGAAAAAGTTTCAAACTTGTGTTAGTAATTTTCTGTGTCCTTTCATTAGGGGTATTTTTACTGCAGCTAATAAGGAACTCAAGATGCTCTCAGATCTGGAGTAAGTTACAGTGAAGAAGATACAATCTTTTCAGCCATTTCAACCGCTTACTCCAGCATTAAGACTGGAATGCATTCTGCCTTTTTGCCTCAGACAGTTTACATGGTCTGCTGCTTTATGTCTATTTTCTACAGCAGACTTTTTTGCTTTCTCTTCATTGTTTTATTAGATGGTTCTTCTTTAAATTACCTTTAATTTCAGAGATGCTATTCAGCACAAAAGCTGTAATCCTCAAATCATGCTCTCTTCATAGCAAAACTGATGGGAAATAATTTTGTTCTGCACTTTACATATGGTAATAACTGTAACTCTTGACATTTGCTCTTTGTGATTATTTTAGGTTCTGTACAGCAAAGCAAACAGGCTTTTGGGGGCCTGGTACTGGCCTCTAATGGAACCATTAAAGTGCTTGTGCACAGTCACATGAGGATGCACAGCTGGGTTGTTTCTGAGATCCTTGTTGTTTCTGAGATGTCTGATTATATTTTGGAGAAGTTAGAACAGATACAAATCTATGCTCAAAATAAATCTTTATCCTGAAGAAGAAAACAGTGTAACTGTGTATGTATATCATGAATAATCTGTGTATTTGTATTGTGGATATTTCCACTGGCATCTTTTGAGGCTCAGGGTGCTTGGTACTGCAGGAATGAAGTTGGAAGGTGGCTGATAGCTCATTGAGCTTCCCTTCTGAGCAGGCAGGAGGGCTGGGTAAAGAAAAGAATGGCACAATAACAAGTATGGTAGCATAATTGAGGCTTTTGAAAAATACGTTGTCTCTTTTAGACAAAGAAAAGGAGGAAAAAGTAGTTAGGGAAAAAGTATCCTTTCCATTTAAAGATTGTCTGTCCTCATCATCGTGTACTTGTATGTCTCTCACACCTTCTGTCATTTACTTCTCTTGTCACTGGGTGCTTAAACAGCGCAAATTACTTTTTTTCTGAGTTGTAGACCATTATATCATGTATTAGCAAGGAGAAATGAGCATTTGGAACATACCAGTGAAAGGAGACACATAAGAACAGCAATCACTCACTTGGCAGTCTGGAGCTTTCTGAAAAGCAGCAGGCTGTGAACCCCAGACTAAACTCAGTGTAGTGAAGGAGTTTATCCATCAGTGTTTCTTGCCACTCTTTTTAAACTGAATAAAAAGTGCCTTGTCTTCCTAAAGCCCCATCCATTCAGTTTTATATTTCTGAAATATTTTCTCAATGTAATTATGGAAGTGATGACAAGCCATGCTTTTTTCATCTTTTCTATTTTCAGTTCTCCCTTAACGCTGTGACACTTACCATATTTGAAGTCAAATTGCAAAAAAAAAAAGTTTCCTGTCATATTTAATTGAGACTCCATTGTGAAATCAGGAATTTGCTTAATATCAAGCCTGCAGCTTTGGTTAGGTGAAGGACTTGGAAGAGGAAAGCACTGGGTACAGTTTTCATTTTCAGGGCACACAATCCTCAGAATGGCTTTTGATGTGAGCTGAAGGGTGAGTTTATTTGCACAGAACTATTTCAGTCATTTCTAATGATTTGCCAGCAAGGAAAAGCCAAGGTGGAGCTGGCAAGCTTTATAGAGTTTTAAGCTGTAAAATGCAAAAGAGGAGAAAATCCATTGTGAGGAATTACGAGGAGAAAGTTGTGGAAGACACCATCCAGAGACATTTGATTTCCTAGTGCTGACAACCACAGCAGGCTGCTGTCTTTAGTGCAGGCAGCTTACACTGGTGCTCTGACTCTCCTCTGGCTTATGCAGACAGCTGCTGTGACATTAATAAATTCCTGGCATAGCTGATAGAAGAACTGAACTGAAACCTGTCAGGTATCTTCTTCTGGCTTCTTCTTGAGCACCTGCAGTCCTCTCTCACATTTTATGTTCTTTACCAAGGGACCAAAACGTGATCCCAAATAAATGAGTTAATCATTTTGTGTAAGTTTGCATGTGTGCACTTAACACTCCCAGGTTGGTTCTTTTTATCAGCTAAGTCAAGTCAACCTTCTCCTGATCCTTGCAGTTCTTTCTATTGTATGAGCTCTAATGCTTGCAGTATTGGAAAAAAAATTCTTAAAGCAATCTGGCTGAAGCAAAAGGTGAATTCTTATTGAAACAGGCTGTTGAAGGGATGCCTAGGTGTTCAAATCTTCTATTGCATGTATACTGCTGGGCACAGGAAGAATCCCTAATGCAACTGTTTCCCTTCATAAAAGGAAAACAACAATTCGTTGTGCTTTTTATAAAAACTGAAATGTTTCAGAAAAAAACTTGTGTACAGTTTGTTTAGCTTGCATTAACTTGCCCATGTAATGAAGCTGGTGAGAGGCAGGTGCTCTGCAGGTTGCAGTGGTGCTTTGCTTCATGTACTTCTATAAAAAGTATTCAAGCACAGAATTATTCATGGCTGCTGGACAGTAAAGCTGCTCAAATCCTTTCAAAATTAAAGGTAGTGGTCAAAATACCAATGTCTTAACCAGATCACTGAATTTCACATAAAAATACAAGTAGTTCCTTTTGCTTTGGCTTGGATATATTTATGTCTAGTGTATCATAATAAGAGTAACTTAAAAGTAACTGCTTTTTTTGTTGGGGAAGCAATGTGACTTGCCTTAAATATGGTTTTAAAGGTGATATTTCATAGGCAAGCAGTGACACTTGGCAACATTGTTTGATGTGCAGTGCTCAGTTTTGTTCAGAGGACTTATTTCTACTCTGTATCTTTTACTGAGGTATGCTTATAAGCAGCCCTTTTGTGTGCCTTATTTCTCAATTAAATTCTACAAAATTGCTTTGCTATTTTGCCTGGAAAGATAAAGACATTCTCCAGCAGAAAATCTTAATTCAAATTATAAGATGCATATTTCTGGCTTCCTTTTCAGTATGTCTTATTCGTTTTTCTTCATGTTAATGAGTTCCTTAGATCTACCTTTTGATGGAAAATCTTAATGTAAAGAGAGAAATGTTGTTATAAGAGCACTGCAGTAATTGTAGCCCTGGTGTCCTGAACTTGCTTCTCCCCATCACATTTTGACCCTGTATCAATAGGTCACTGTTGTATTTGCATTTTGACAAATTTCTACTCTATTTTCACTCTGTACAAATGAATTGTCATAGCCATGAATGCTTTGCATAAATAGCTTATCATTTCATTAAACTCTGCTTTATAGCTGTCACTCTGGAGTGTCTGTGTTCTTCAGCCCTTCTGTTCAGCAGGCACTAATCTGCTAGACAAAATATGATTTGATCAATTATCAGATATGTTTTGCTCTTGGTTTACCTCAGCTTAGCTGCATTCTCAGTTGTATTTTGTTTGGCTAGTAATTCCATTCTCTTTTGTCCTTTTCTATTTTTTTTCCTTCTTTTTTTCTTTCTTTTTTAATTTATTTTTAGATGGATATTTTTGAGTGGCCTTCTTCTTTGGTTATAGCAAGTAGTGCGTGTATAGGAAATATTGTGTATATACAGGTACTGATCATAGATGCGCAGGTTTGAGTGCTCTGTCATCCAATGAGCAGAAGATTTTTGTGTTTCTGTGTATGCTGTTGGGTCTAAATAGTTTGGCAATACAGTAGGAGGACTTTTGTGTATGAGTTCTTGCACAGGTGGTGGTGACCTGGGGTGTTTTAAGCTCAGGTGAGATGGGCAGAAGGACAGGATGGAGTTTCCCAGAGCTGCTGGCCATGGGAGGAAAGGCTCAGGGCTCTGCTGCCCTGAGTGAAGCTCTGGTGCCATGGGGTAACCACATGTGGGGCAGACTGATGCAAACCCCCAGCAACCTCTGTCTTCCCACACCCATAAACTGGAGCTGGGGGGAGCCTCAGATCCCATCCATTTGCCTCCTGTTGGGTTTGAGTGGAGTGGTGGTGGTGATTAGCACCTAATTCACACTTCTCTGTGCTTTATTGGAGCAGTTTCCTCAAACTTTTAATACCTTTAAGCCCCACTTCTTTCCTTTTTAATCTCTGTAATTCTGCACAGTGGATGATGAATGTTTCCATATTCTGAACACAGTTTAGGTGGGCATGAAGATAATCCACTGGATTGATCTTGGAGCTGCTAAAGCAGAATTATGCATTTCAGCATTTTGCAAACAAACAAACAAAACTGCACATGGAAAAAAACTATGACACAGATATTTAGATTTACCCAACCTTGGCCTTAAAATAGTCATGGCATAAAACAGCATAAGGGGAAAAGTCCATAAGCCGAGTCAGACCTGAGACATTTGCTTCACTTTCTCTGTGATGCAGGATGCCATAGTGACACACCTGCCTCAGTGCATTTCGTTTTGCATTAAAACTTCATTTTAAATTAATTGTATTGATAAGCCATGCAAACTCTTTGTTTCTATGGTTTCAGGTAAGTTAAATTTATCTGCCTAAAATACAGATTTTTTTTTTTTGCCAGTATATCTTACCTGTCATATCCGTTCAAATTTGGAAGCCAGTCTTCTTTTAACTGATACTCTTCTTTTCTTGGTTTTTCGTGTTTTTTTAAAAATTTCTAACAGTGTGTCTGAAGCCCCTGAAACAAAGTCCAGTCCAGTTGTTCTTCTCGTCCAAAAAAAAGGGAAACTAAACCTTTGAGTTCCACCCTTGCTTTTTCAGACCTGGAAAGGTCAGGTCTGAAACAGCAGGATGAAAATGCTAAAGAATTAAACCATGTTTCATTGCATCTAAGTGCTGTCTTTTTCAATCCCTACTGGTATTTTTGGAATCTAAAGTGATCAGATCATGCATTTTGTTTGTTTTAATTTAAAATCAGTGCACTGAGCTTCCCTTTGATTTCTAGCTAGGAAGGTAGAAAACCCACTGGTGTCACTGTGCACTGCTCATCATCCAAGAGTTTCTCTTTTTTTTGCCATCTCCTCCCGGGATAAATGCACCTTTCCTCCCAGCCCCTGAATTCTCTGGCTATTAGGATGCAAATGAGATAAATGAGAGAAAAGGCTCCTGCTGCCTGTGCTTTCACACTGGCATGAGAACATGCTGTAGGTGACAAAGGTGTCCCACAAGGAACTTTAAAAACAGTAGTGTAGTCTTGCACACCATCCTAAGCAGGAAACATTTTCACACTTTTTAGCAAGTGATGTAAAAGGAAATTAGAGGAAAAGGTTGTGTGTTTGAACCCTGGGAATGTAGCAAGTCTACAAAAGGTTGGTGTCCGTTTTCTTCATGCTACTTGGAGAAACAATAGCAGCTAAATGAGATATAATTCACTAGTCTGATGCGGCATGTTAAGCACATGAGCAAAAGAAAGCTCCAAGTCCTTTCTCTTTAAATTGCAGCTAGAACACATTAATATTAATTTTTTTCTGTGCCATCATTTCGTGCTTCAACCCTCCAGATGATAATTAAGACAATAGAAGATAAAATTTTGTACTGTATAAAATTGCATTCAAGCCTTAACAAATAAGAGATTATTTTGTCCAGTAAACAAAACATAATCATCCTGGCACCCTTACGAAGGAGAGCCTAAAATAGAAACACTACTTTTTATAGGTCATGTAAAATGTCATCATCTCTCTCATTATCTGTACTGTTTGGATGAAAAAGAACTGATTAATTTAGAAGAACATTGGCTTTTTTGCTAACAAGGTTATTTTCTCATTGATTGCTAGGAAGTCTAGTTCCTTTGCAAAGGGTTGCAAATTATGAGTAAATCAATTGTCAGCCTGTGTAGATGCATCTGCCATTTCTGTGCTGGCAGTGCAGGGTAATGTGTCCGTGGTGTTTCTACAGCAGCTGTGGATGCACTTCCTTTGAATGGAATTTCTGGGTCTGAGCAGATGTGCAAAGGCAGGACCAGGGGAGCATCATATCATGAAAGGGTCATGCTCCTTAAATTTCTTTTGAAAGCTTGACAATCAAACGGACTGTGACCTAAAGGGAAGACCAAACTCGAAGAAAATGTAAAATTAGACCAATGGATTAATATTTAGGCACACAGTTTAAAAAAAAACAAGGACAGAAGTGTGAAAAAACACTTGTCAAAGGTGGTGAGTTTACCAGGCCAGCCTGGTCAGACTCACTCAGAAACAGCAGCAGAATTTATTTCTGGGAATTTGAAGGTTCCACCATAGAGATTATTTGGAGTGTGAGTAGCCCACAGCTGGGGACAGTAGTGCAGCTCCTGTCCAGAGGAGACTTGGGATTTTGAGTCCCCTCTGTGAACTGTTTGTCTGGGGCTCCTGGATGCCTCTGTGCATGATGCTCTATTTTTATTTTTTTTTTTTTTTAAATCCTGGCTTCCAAAGCTCCTCCTTTGTTCATCTGCTCTGCTTCAGACTCTGAAAGTGGGGCAGTGGGACTGTGTTCAAGCAAGAGCAGTGCATTATTCTGGATTGCTCCTTTGATAAATAGCTATTCCTTTTGCATGCTGCCAGCCTGACACATTTTCTTGCCAAGCTTGGAGGTTCTGACCCAAAGTCCTTTTAAGCCAGCAGAAAAAAAATCCTGATGACTTAATGACTGGAGGTAGAGCTTTCTAAAATCCCAGACACCATAGTGCCATTCATTCAGCAGAAATGCAAGGCCCATTCTGTGCTCTCTTGCATCTTTTGCTGGATCAGTTTAGACCTCTTCAACTTGTTTTTCCTGTCCAGTAGGAGAGGGAGTGTAGGAGGCTTCAGTGTACCTGTGTTGCTTAAAAACTCTTTCAGCTTTGCAGAACTTCCAGAGCTTTGACTGTGCACTCCCAAAAGGGAGAGAAGCATCAAATGAATTTGAAGTAAAACTGATTAGAGCTTTCCATTTCAGAGTCTGTGTTGGGGATCTCCATCCAAATGCATTTGATTAAATGAGGCTGAAAAATGTTTGTTAGCAAACCAACCGAGAAGGTACAAGAAGAGCTCTCCAAAATTAAAGAATAAAGACTTAAGGAGGAAGAATTGGTATTTAGACAAGTAATGCTGATTTTTATTGTTTTCTATTGCTTCTCTTGTAGTCTTTAGCTGGATCATCAGAATGCTTATCAAAATAATAAAAAATAAAGTGGCTGTAGGTTTTAGTGGTAGTGACAGTAAAGCTGCTTCTTGAGCATGCAGACTGGCTGGCAGAATTGCAAATTGGTTAAAACCATGTGAATCTGGAGAGCCAGAAGTTACTGGTAAAAATGGGCATAAACCATGGTCAGGTCTACTCGTGTCCTGTAAAATGGGGAAAATCCCATGATGCCAAAGCCAGCAGCAAAGCTTGATTAAACATTTCATTTCTGCTTTTCCTGTTGGTCTTTCACAAAAGGCCTTTGTTGTGGATATACAGGAAAACTACCAAAACTGCTGCTGGAAAGAGTAATGTAAAGGGAATTAAACCAGTGCTTCTTTCCACTGGGAGTTCTGAGAAACTGTTACTTTGCCCACTTCTGGTCTTGTATTTTCCAGGTCATTGTTTTTAGTGCAGGATGCCTTTAGCTAAGTAGATGAGCTCACATAAGGGAGGCCCCACTTGCCGAAAAAAGTCTTTATCTCCATTTCTACCAAACCAGAATCTGTGAAACTTTGTTCTGGAGGTGCCAATTTTTTGTATCTTCAGAACAGAACTGGTACTTTGGTTAACTTTTTTTGTTTGCAGTGGGAAAATCAAGCCTGGGTGTCAGTAGCTTTTCATAAGCCCCTTCTTTTAGATGTGTGTGCTAGTTCTTACTCCTGCAGTGTGCATTGTCTAAAGGTTGTAAGGAGGGGAAAGAAAAGAAGCATGTGGGCAGAAGGGCTTGGCTGACTGAGCTTGCACCCTCAGGAGCTGTGGCTGGGATCAGGGCAGCCTGGCAGGGTGAGGTGTGATCTGAAAAGATGCCATCAGAGCAGTGTCTGAATTCTGCAGAAATGTCACATTCCTGAGGAATGTCTCCATTCTGACAAATGCCATTTTGGGATCAAAAGCATTACCAGGAAAATGTCTAACCTGCCATACACATGAGCTGAGTGTTTCTCTCTTTATTCCAATATTCTTTTTTCATCAAAAGAGACATGTTTATTCTGCTGCAGGACTGCTCTGCTTTATATCTAAAAAAGCAAGTTGTATGCTGTTTCTTTGTAATTAAAATTCTTATCCCCAAAAACATGTTTTCCATTAAAAATTCCTGCACTAATAAGTCTTGTAACGATTGTCTCTGGAAATACACATTTTGCTATATGCTGCATATAAACATTTATTTCCTGCTCGAGAAAATGTGGGTTTTACCATCTGTAATATTCATATTTGTTTCTCAGAGGGAAAAGCTGGGGCGACAGAAACATAATACAGGCACTCCTAAACTCATTAAGAAAACAAGACCTTGTGACCAAGGCTAAGATGTTTGTTACAGACCCTAGTAAGCTTTTTCATGTGCATTTTTATTTTTTTATTGCCAAACTTGCTTTATATGAAGGATTATATTTATGTTAAAGACCAACACTATACAGGTTATTTGGTTTTCTGTTTTAAATGTGAGTTTTTCAATATTTTAGCTGTTGCCTTTGACCAGACTTTGACATGAAGGTTGCAGAAGAATTGCTCTGTGTGATAGAGACAGTCCCAAGAATCAGAGCATTTTTGCTTCACATTATTTCATTATTTCATGTGCAATTGTTAACAGCAAGGTTGCCCTCATGCACTTCTCACTTTTACTTTTGAGTTTTGCCAATAAGGTGCAGTGGTACTTGATCAAACCCCACAACTGACTGCCATAGTTCTTGCTTGCTCCAGGCAACTCATTCATTCTGTCAGTGCTGTAAAATCTGATTTTAGAATTTCAGTTCCATTTCCTGCACAAAAGGGAAGCCCACAATGCTGTGTATTGAATTGCTTTTACAGCAGAATAGCCATGTTAACACTTTCCTTTTACCAGGAAGGTTTTCTCAACTTGCCCAGGCTCTTGATCGCCTGAGCAATTCAAAAGATTCAGCTCATTGCATCATTTTGTTCTGAACTCTTTTTAAATTGCTGTTGGCTTCCCCATTCTTCCAGATTCTTTACCTGCCTTTTCAACACTGTCCTCCTAAATCACATTTCCAAGTAATAGCTCAGGATGTTAGAGAACTAGTTTGAATCAATTTCTTTTTAATCTTGATTTTTCAAGAAAAACATTCCATGTTGATGTAACGTTTTCCAGGGATAGAGAATATCCTCCAAACCTCAGAAAACACTTCCAATGGTAGAATAAAAATAAAAAATGTTTGCAGTTAGAATAATTAAGCAGAGCTAGACTAGTTGCTTGGATCTTGTTTTCCCTTTGTCTACAACATGAAACTGAAAAAAGCTGCAGTCACTTTCCCTATAAGCCAGGTTTGCTTTTAAACCAATGTGACCTCCTTACTCAATTTTTGTGGCTTTTTGGGCCTCTTGTAAAATGTGCTTCAACAGCTCCCAACTGTTATACACGTTTTTCCATTTAAATGTTTTTTCCCAACAGATTTAGTCCATAATTATATTCAGCTTCGAGTGCCTGATTTTCTAAATCACACAGCATTGTTGCCTGTGTGCTTCCTTTCTGTACTGTATGTTAGTGGTTTGGCATCTATTCTGTATGTGCATAAATGTGTAATTATATTTAAAAAAGAAAAAAAAAAAGAGAGTTCCATCTGAGGTTAAGCTGAGTTGTGCTCTTTGAAAATAACGTAGAAGGAGCAGGACATTTACTTGCTAAGTTGAGACCACAGCAAGTCTTGTTTCTGGTTTTGCTTGTTTGTTGGCAAATATTAGTTCTGGAAAACATCATGGGCGAGTTGGAAAATTAATCTGTAACACTCTGTAAATGGATGTATTGCAGATGAAAAAGCCATAATTTATTTTTCTTTGGTGCACCTGAGTGTGCATCACCCAACCACACTGGAGAATGGGCAAAAGCAGCTGGAACATGCTTTGGACAGGTCTTCTTCCTGTGGACACATGATTTTCAGCTGGTTTCTTCCCAAGAGGGCCAATATTTTGTATGTGACAGAGATACTTGTGAGGGGAAAAAAATATTTGAAAAACAGTGTCAAAATTCTAGTGTTCTGACAATATCTTCATTTAATATGTGTTTGTAGCCTGACAGTCACAGGTTGTCAGCATTACATTTTATGGATTCAGTACCTCTGGAAATTAGGCTGTTAATATGATGTGTGTCCTGGAGCCTGGGAGGTCAGAGTGAAAAACTATAACCCTGTGATCAAAATTCAGAGGTGACCTGGCTGGGCCGTGGGAATTTGCCCCTCGAGCAACCAAGGAAGAACAAGAACAACTGCTCAAGAAATTTGAGGTCAAGTTTAAAAAAAAACCTCAAAAAAACCCCACCACTATCCAAAAATTACAGAGAAAAGCAAGCCAAAAAATCAAAGAATATGAAGAGCTATTTAGAATTCCCCAATTCTGGCATATGTGTGGCACTTTTTTTCCTATTCTGGAAGAACCAAATGCTGTATTTAGGGAATGGGTTTCAGATTTTGCAAATATTTTCCTAGTGCCATTCTAGAAAATGAGTTTGTTGGCATATTGTTATGGGGGGCTTGTTCTGCTAAAGCATTGTGATGCCGTCTGTTTCTCAAGCTGATTTGGCTGTTACAGCTCAAATATTATATCCTACTTTTGGAACATATGGCAACTCCTTTTAGGAGACATAGAGAGATGTGCATCTCATTTTCAGAAATGGGTTTGTTCCTTGCAAGTGCTTTTCATCTTGATTTTCCCCATTCTTATTATTTTAGTTAGACTTTCTTCTTCACCCCCTGCCCTACTTCTGCTGCTCCCCTCAGCCCTCCCTGCATCCCAGAAAAGGCAGATCTTGCTGGCATCTTCAGAGTGAAGGGAAAGGAACAATGCTCCCTTGTCCAGGTGGCTTCACACAGAGGAGTGTGGGTGACAAACGCTGTTGTGTGGCTCCCAGGCAGGCTGTGCTTTCCTGGGAAGCCTTTCCTGGGCTGCTCACGTAGCTCAGTCTGTGTTCATTGATGGAAATGCTCAGAGCAGACGGGGTGGGAGCTCCATTGAATCCTTCAGAGGCTGCATCCCGTGGCACTCTCCTACAGTGACTTCATTCTGCATTCACTTCAGTTGTGTAGGAGGTTTTTTCTCTTCTTACTTCTTTTTTTCCCCTCTTTTTTTTTCTTTCTTTTCCTTTTTTTTTTCCTTTTTTTTGTGTGTGTGCATTTTTTTTAAAGCCTACGTGGCAGCATCAACGTTCCTTGCCACTATTGATGGCTTCATGCTCCTCATTGCTCTTCCTTGCTGGAACACTCAGTGAAAAGTGCCCCAGCACAGCAGAGCCTTTGTGTGCAGGGCAGAATGCCTTGCTCAGAGGAATGTCTCTGCTTGCCTGCATTCACCTCTGGGTCTGCCCTGCTGCAAAGCTTTGCAGAGCTGAGGCTTTGCTCTGGGCACTTGGTTTAGGGTCAAGCAGAGGCATTTATGGGCGTAGCTTTAATGTTACAGCTTGATTGTCAGCCAGAAGTCAGCCAGGGTCAACAGTGATCTGGCCTCAAAACTGGATGAAGTGTTTAGCGTGATACTAATCCAAACTCCATTGAAAACAAGACCAGAGGATGTTGCATTACTTTGTTCTTTGTCCACATACCTCCTGAGCTTTGTTGTGAGAACACAACAAAGTTTGTCTGTGTGGCTGTTAATCAGTTTTATCTTGGAGATTTTTCAGTTTAGTTGGGTAATATTCTGTGCTTGTCCTCCCTTGGGTCCCTTCTTTCACCTTGGCTGACCTTGCTTCTCTACTGTCATTCCCAGAGACCACCTGACAGTCTCAATTTCCTTGTCATGTGTCTGTGGATTCTTAAAAGTGAACAAGGAAAACAAAAAGCTGAGGCAAGAGCAGGGAGCTTGTAGCATTTCTTAAATATGGCATTGGGGAAGAAAAGGGGTTTCCTATGAGTCAATAACAGAGTAGGAATGGTTAATCTCCAGCTTTTAGTTAGTTGGGTTCATCATTAACTATGGCTACAAAGCACCTTGGTGGGCTCCACGTCTGCCAGCACCCATCTGGATGAGGCAAATCCTGTTTCTGAAGCTTTGTGCCTGGCCAGTTCAGATGTGTTTTAGAGGTATCTAAGGCCAGCAGTCATTAATACTGCTGGCCTTGCTTTTCCCTCTTCAATTCATCTTATGCTCTGTTGCTTGAGCAGCATGTTCTGTGGTATTTTTGCCTCATGTATATCAGATTTTCTGTTCCTTAGGCGTACCTGGGGCAGGTATGGTTGCCACTTTCTCTGGAGAAACGTCATAATTTATCTACTGTCATGGTGCTATAGGCTTTATATGGACACAAATGATATCACATGATTTAAGAAGAGAAGCAGAACTCAAATCTCAGTATTTTGAGGAAGAAAATAATGAAACAGATCCTTCTTGAAGTAGAAAGGTCTGATTTGTCTCTCCATGGCAGAGCAGGCTCCCCTTCCTGGGATGCAGCTGTGGCTGTGTGGCCTCCCTGTCTCCCAGGATTGTGCTGGGCTGCAAAGATGTCAGAGGGTGAAGGAACTTTTCTTCTCCAGGACCCTCAAGAAATTCAGAGCTGAAACTTTGAGGGCACCAGAAGTTTGAAGGGGCCAAAAAGGGAGAGAGGCTTGGCTTTCTGCTGCATTTGCAATTGTTGCTGATCTGAAATCAGTTGAGAGCAACAGAAGCGTATTTGTCACAAATGTTCAAAATTCTCAGGCCTGGAGTACAAATAATGATTTTTTTTTCTTTTGTTTTCAACCTCAATGCCTGAGCTCTGTGGGTTTTTCTGGCCCTTCTCAGCTGAAAGGCCATTTGTTTTAATTTAGTGTAGAAATATGAATCACCATTAATGCACAGAAAATAAGGTGGAGCAGCAGCCTGCGAATACAGTAGATGAGGTGACGTGCTGGTAGAAGAGTTTTACCAGGGATTTATGATCTGTTAAGTGCATTTCTGCAGCAGCAAATGCTGAATTACCACCTCAGTGCTGGTTCACTCACCCATGCAGATTGAGAGCGATACCAAAGGTTCTGTGCCAAGAAGGCTCTTGCCTGCTCCTGATTCTCAACGTGACCTGAAAGTTTTGAGTGTGAAGACATCTCCTTCAGATTCACAGCTTACACCTAAAATAATATTTTAAGAAGTCCTCTCAGTAATAAAGTAACAAGTGTTATTCCTTCTCCAGACAGGAATTACTGGCTGCTCTGAAGTGCTCACTGCTGATTCAGCAGCCAGGCTGCTGCTGCTCCAGCCTTAACCACGCTCCATCAAAGTGGGGTTTTATTGCTGGGCAGGTAGCTCATCCTGGAACTTGGTGCAAGTCTTTATGGCAAAATCCTCCAGCTTATCACAATTCCTTTCCACTGGAAGTCTTTTGCAATGAATGAGGCTTTGTTCTTCGGAGAAGGTTCAAAAGCATAAAAATTGGGAAGTATTTTATGCTTTGCTTCAGGTGGTAGGCAAAGGGTGAGCAGACGTTTTGCTTTTGTTGTGGTGTGGATTTGTTAGATCTGAGCTCTGACCTGAGCAGTTCATCTGAGTGCAGTCTGGTTTTAGGAGGCTGGTACAAATTAAAGTAATATATTGGTTGGTACTGGGTGTAGCATTTCCAGCAAAGATCCAGTCTACACCCTCAGACCAGAAGTTTTTGTGACAGAGACCGTCCACACTGGAATGGAAGCAATCACTGAGAATAATAGATGAGGTTATTGAAGCATTTATGGGGAACATTTAAACATCTGGACTTTATGGTACTAGTATTGGTACCCAGCAATAAAAGTTCATTGGTGGGTTTTGTTTGTTTTTTTAGAGGAAAAGGAGAAAATGGAATTGGGATCAAATTAGGTGTTTGCTGAGCCATGTTAATTGTTAATCTGAACTCCCATGGCAATGTTTAAATACCATTTTAGAACACTGAACCATAAAAGGTTTTTAAGTTTACTTGTGTTAGGAAAATGTACTAGCAATTAATTTATCAACATGTTATGTGTTTACAAGGTACCTTCATTTCATGGGTGGCTGGAAGACAGAACATGCTTAGATTGTATTGAATTTAAGAAGCCATATGAATTCTTCAGGCTTTTAAATGGGATGTTTTCTCTTCATGATCTTATTTGAACTCTGGCCAGCCATGATGAATGTTTTGTTGTGTCTTTGACCTCACAAGAGACATGAAATAACAAATGTAGGTACTGGACTTTATTTACTTATTTACTTAGTAGTTAAAACAAGAAAGCAAACAAAACCATGATGTATTTCACTTCTTCTCCCCAGCACCCCCTTGACAAATGGCTGTTGAAACAGTGCTAAACTGTGACCTTAAAGCCACAGGCGTAATGAAACTGTGATCTGGCAGATGTGACAGACTCATCTTACATAAATCACTCTCTTTTGTCACTGCTGGCATATGGCCAATGAATCTTCTAATTATTGAATGGCTTTTATAGCCCCATTATTTATAATCACTTTTGGACAGCAGCTGGAAGACAAGGATGGGCCAGGATGAAACGATATAGCACAAACTATTATCATTTCCATAACAACTGCTGGGATTAAGAATATTTGATGATGATGTGGCTACCAGCGCAGTCTTGTTAAATGATAAAAATCTTCTTGGCCTTCTAAGATGGGCTGCTGCCTCCTGAACCTTACCATGAAAATTATTCTATTAATTTGCCCAGAAATAGAATATTAATCTCTCCAAGCATTAACAGAATATATGTGTGAGTATCAGGGCCACCTTTGCAACAGGACTTGAGGAAAATTGATGGCAAGTCATGGCAAGAGACAGTGCTGATGCCCTGGCATTGCTGTTGGAAAAGTTTTAAGAGCTGTCTTCTGTTTCCCAGCAGCCCTGTCTACATCCCACTTTATAGTGAGTGAGGATTTAACAACAGGTTGAGAAGTTGAGTTACATTAGTAATATTTTAACATATCTTTATAAAATAGGCTGTTGTTTTTAAGGGAGTTGTAGATTTATAACCAGCTTAGTTAACACACTTTATAATTAAGGGGAGCTATTTTGGCTCTAATTATAGATGAGTTTGTGCTGAGTACTTTCTGCTGGGCAGGGCAGGAGCCCTGGAGAAGGGGGAACAAATGAAGTCCCCCACTCTGTAGGGGCACTCAGCTGACTTTGCAAATCCACTTGCTGCTCTAGAAAACATGAGCTGCCAGTTCTCTGCTCTAAACGAGCAGGGTTTGGATTTTTTTGTTTGGCTTGTTTTTTGTAGGGGTTTTTTCCTCCCCTTATCTGCAGTTCTATGTTTTGTAGCACAGAAATAAAACCCTGCCAAGCCATGATAACTTACTAGTTAAATACCTTCAGATAGAGATCTTCAGATGAAAGACAGTAGGTTACAATCAGGGGTTTATACTGCAAATCCAACATGTGCAATCTTTGTGTCTTTAAAAAATTGAATCCTTCCCTCTCAATGTAGACATGAGGATGGTGAGAGAGAGTCTTAATCCAGATGACTCTATTGCACTTTTATCCCTTTAGTGAGGCCTTTAACCTTGCATTGCTTCACGGCCCTGTTGTTTTGAAATGGTCTTTGTCTGACCACAGAGAATCCCTCTGCTAAAGACACCTTTAAACAGAGATCCTGACAGGAGGAGGGGGGTTCTGCTGCAATTCAGGAATGGAAAATAGATTTTTCCAGTTCAGATGCTGTCAGTCACTGTGAATGTAGCAATTGGTTGCCTTCCTAAAGAAGGGTAAAGCAAAAAAATATATACTGGTGTAATCTGCTTAGAGGAGTGTAATATAGGTCAGGGACCAGTGTGTCCCAGGCCTGACCCTGACCCATCTTTGCACGAGCATCTATAGGCTCTGTCAGAGTGTGGCTGTTTATCAGGATTATCTGGGACCATCTCAAACAGAAATGGGATCAAACAGCTGCAGTAATTAATATAAACATAAACTAGAAAATGAGAGTTTCCAAACGCGTAAAGCACGAGTTTAAAATACATCTCCAGAGCACACATATTGCACAGTCCTGGCATGGACCATCCACCAGCTGGCAGGAAGGTGCTGGCAGCACTGCAGTGTTCACACTCAGCTTTTTCTTGGGAAAAAATTCAGGTTCTGCTTGGTCATTTATGCAGTCTGTTTCCCTACTGGAAGGCAATAAGGCAATAAGGCTCTCAGCCCCAGGTCTGTGCTGCTGCTGCTGCTGCTGGGAGTGCTCTCCAAGAGGAGATGTTCTCACTCAGCAAAGTCAGTGTTGGATGATCCCACATGCAGCTTTCTTCCTGCAGAAGCTGGGAATTTTAGCACCAAGTTCAAAGGCACAGTTCAAAGCAGAGCTTCCCTAGTGACTTTATGCCAGGTAGCTGTTGGAGGACAAATGTGTGACAGAACTGTGGGTTTGAAAAGAATGTGTTTAGAAATAGTCAATATTCTTCATTAATCACAAACCCATCCAAGTTACACATTGAGCTACTAAAACCTGACAGTTTATTGTTTCTCAGCAAACCATATGTCAGTAATTTTTTTTTCTTCTTTTTTTTTTGCTATGAAAGATGTTTCCCCCTTGGGTTTCTTCTCACTACTGAAATGTTGTTACAATATAATGGCTGGGGAGGGTGATAGATGTACTCTGAAATACAGTATAATAATTAAGAAGAATAGATTAAACCAGCCATTTTGCTCTGTGTTTCATTCAAAGGATTCAGATAATAAGATGGAAGCATCTCAGATTTGGAGTAGCACTGTGGGGAGTGAAGCAGTGAAAAGTTGGTTCTCTGACTGTATCTTCACGTTAAAAAAGGGCACTGATTTTGTTCAGCAGAGAAAAAAGGGAAGGAAACTGTTGCAACAGCACCAAAAAAATCTTTGAACATCTTACTTGTGAACTATAAATTTTGGTGAGCTGTTCATTTTTTGCGTGTGTCTGATGATCTAAAGCTACATGTATCAGTCTAATTTTCATTACAGAAATAACAAGGTGATTTTTCTGTGTGCAAATAAACAATTTCCATGATATCCTGACAACACAAAGGAAGAATGGAGCACTGGGTCTTCAGACCTGTATAATTTGCTTTGGAAACTGCTGTTCCTGGGTTGCATCTCCTGTCCCTCCACTATTATCACTGTTGGATCTTTTTACATCCTTTTAGCAGAGAAGAAAAGAAAGGATCTCAAAAGAATAAATGTAAAATCCAGTCTCCATGAGAACAGGGGAGCGTTTTGAAGGCCAGTACATACTTCTGGTTGACACAGCTCCTCTCTAAAGGAAGTATTTTCTTGAGCACAATGACATGGATTTAAATTTTAGAAAGAGAAGGATTTTTGCATAAAGTGAGGTGGTTCTGGGCACCTGCCCATCTTTTGGTCTGGTAGTGGCTGGTGCATGGACAGAAGGCATCAAAGGTGAGGCTTGGTCTCAGAGGGAGTTTGCACAAGCCAGCGATGCCCCCGAGGATCAGAATGAATTTTGCTGCTAAGATTTGCACAGAGAAGGTTGCTTAAATGTCACTGGCATATTTTTCAGGTTCTCAGAGATTTTGGGTGCACAGATTTTGGACTAAGAGTATAGCAGAGTTTATAAACTTCTGTGCAGCAGCAAAACCTACTAAACAAAGCCAGAGTCAAGCCTGTACCCTCTCAACCCAGGGGAGATTTTTGGGAGAGATCAGAGCGCAGAGAAGCATTTCAAATTGAAAAAAACCCGATGTGTTCCAGGCTGGATCCGTTTGGCAGCTTCCTACATAGAGTTAGTCTCTGTGTTAGCTCATTTTCTTCTGCCATGCAGTGGAGGGAGTTCCTGAACCTGCTTGTGCCCACAGCTTGTGGCCTCAGCGACTGCTGAGCTGAGATCATCAGAGCTGCAAGAAGCCTTCATTTCTGTCAAGACTTCCCTGGAATTTAGGAACAGGAATGTAGCACAGCAAGACTTTTGGGGGTTGGGTTTCTTTTTGCCTCTTTTTTTTTTTCCCTTCTTCTTCTCCTTCTTTCTCTTCTAAAATAAATGTAATAGAAATAAGCATGACTCTGAGCTCCCAGAGGGGACACTTATGTGAATGTAAGTGTTGCTATAGCCCCTGTTTTTGCAAGTGCCTTTTTAACTAGTGCTTCAGTGACTCAGCTGGGAAATCCCAGCTCCTGCATAAACCAAATAACCAAACTTTCCAGCGGGGCCATAATAGACTGAGATGCTAGATGGAATGGGCACAGAGGGAAGCTAAAAGCAGATATCATCATTAAATTGCATATATTCTGTGGTCAAACAAGCCCTAGCTCAGCAGAGCCTTTTCACCTCAATGTATTATTGTGACATAAATCATTGAATCAGGGATCACACAGTACTTTGGAAGAAAGTTTACTTATGTGATACATGCAGTTCTGTGCATTAATTTCTTCCCTGGAATGAGCCCTTGCATTACACCCAAACAGTTTGTCATATTTGTCCTTTTTTTGCTATGAAAATCCACCTTGCCTTACTCTCTCTTGAGCAAAGAAAAATATGGACTGTTTAGTTAAAAGATAAAGAACTATTTTATTATTTCAGCAGATGCTCCTTTTTGTGCCCAGTCTCCCTCTGGAGTAAAACAACGTGGTATGAGATCAAACATGTGGAGTTTGGAAAGTCAGCTCTGATATTGAAAAACTGTAGCCCACAAGTCTACCAAACCCTCCATGTGTCTCCTGTGTGGGAAACAAATTTTATGGTGTAATAACTGGAGACCATTTGTTAGAAAATGGGTTGATAATTCACTGTGGGAGTGAGGGGTGTTGTTGGTGTTGCTCAGGAAAGTGTTTTGAGCCAATTTTATCTTCCTTATTTCAGTTTTGTTGTTTCATTTCTGTAATGAGCATCATGGTCTTTAAAAATTTCGTCCTGTTAATAGCTGGGTCTGCTGCCTGAGCCTTCCTTTCTTCAATAAGAGATTTAATTAAAAGAAAAAGCTGTCAGGAAGATCTAAATAAAATCACAAAATTATTTTTAAAATTTGATGTAGTACATCAGACTGTGGGGTGGGTTTTGTGTTTAGTTTTGTTTTTAAACCAACATTTCTGGTGAAATGCTGCAGGGCTGCAGTGATTTTATCCTGCCCACAGTCATGTAACATTCTGCACTGTTTTTTATTTCACCATTTGCCTGGTGCTGCTTCTGCCTCCCAGACCCACTGTCCAACTGCACTCCATTGCAGCATTATTATTTCTGATTTGCTCTGCAGTGATTCCTAGAGGCTTCAGCCAGGAATCTGTGAGGCTGCCTTCAGTGTCCAGATGTATTGAGATGATCTCTGCACTACATATTCACAATCAAAAAATCATAATGCAAATGATAAGACTGTGAAAGCAGCTGCAGTGGTTCAGCCTGAAGTCCATGGAGTCCAGCATTTTGGCTCCAGCTGGGGCCATATAAATAAGATGCCTGGCACAGGGAAGGAAAAGAACAAGATATTTGATATTCTCCCACTTCTTTCCCAGGTCTTCCAACCACCAGCAATTTATGTTAAGCCCAAGGGAATTCCTTTTCCCTCTTCTTTTCGAGGCCAGGTTGGATGAGGCATTGAGCAACCTGGTGCCCTGGAAGGTGTCCCTGCCCATGGCAAGGGGGTGGGAACAAGGTGATCTTTAAGGTCTCCTCCAACCCAAACCCTTCTGTGATTCTGCAGCCCCCAATGAGTCTGTTTTAGAAGTGCTTTTCCATCTCCCCTTGAATGTCCTCCATCAGGTTCTTGCCCTTGCCTCTCCAGGGAGAGCTGCCCAGCCTGTGGACTCCTGTCTGTGATGGCTCTGAACCAGGCTCCTGTTCAGCTTTCCTTGATGTCTCCCAGTCCTTGTGTTGGGAGAGGCAAGAGGTGCCCAGTCCCCAGGAGCCCTCAGGACATGTTGGAGACTGATGTCCACAACAAGCTGCAGCATCCCTCTCCTGGTCCTTGTGTGGCAACTGCTGCAGGCTTTGATCATCCTGGATGCATTTCTCAGAAGCTTTTCCAGTGGTTTTTTTCTTTTCATTTTAGACCAGATGAGTTTCAATCCCTATTTTTGCTCTTCAGTCAAATTAATGTCAGTATTACTTCAAACTTGGAAATATTTTTGGGAAAAGACTTCATTAAGTTTCTCCAGTTCATATGTTCTGCTACAAAAAAGGGTTTGGTATTCAGCAACTGGCAATGTTCATTAACAGCTACATTTCTTTTTTTTCCCCCCTTTTTTGTATGTTTGTTTGTTTTTGTTTTGTTTTCAACTCATTTATCTTCTTTTTCACACTTCTGAAGGCATTCAAACCTGAACAGGCAAAAAAACAGATTTAAGTTTTTCGCACTGGATATTATTTTTTTTTTTTTAAGGACTTTTGGTGCTCTTAACTCATTAAGTCAATACTTTTCTAACTCCTGCTGTGTGTTGGGATAGATACCAGAGGAAAGTATAGCACTTGTTTGATTTTTTTGCCAGGTTCAGCTTTATTAGTAGCTCCAATGAAAGCAGCTTTTGCCTTCTGTCTCTCTGCCCAGCTCACCCTCCAGAGACTTGCAAAAGCAATACCTTTATCATTTTTCTTCTTTCTCCTGTCATCTGTCTGTCTCCATTTGCTCAGACAAATAAGTGATAAACAGGAATGATGATCTGTTTAACACCACAGGAAGAACGATGCATTATGAGACAAGAGAGACCTCTTGTTGACAGCAAGTTATTTTTGGTAATTAGCCATTTGTAGAGGAAGATGAGCCTCTGCTCGTAAAGTCAGCATGCCGTAATTTAGGGGGCTCTGAATGGAAATCTAACATTTGCCTCAATTGGAAATGGTAATTGTGTGTGTTTAGAAATAAATAAATGGCTGTTTCTCCTCTTTGCAGGGAGCAGGCTGAACAAAGATCTGCGGCATTATCTCAACCAGAGGTTTCAGAAGGGGTCTCCAGACCACGACCTGCAGCAGACCATTCGAGATAACCTCTATCGCCATGCTGTGCCTTGTAAGTGACACAACCCTGACCTGCTGGACCTGTGTGGTAGCATCTCATCCTTATTTCTGGGGCCTTATATCCTGTGGTGGGTGTGCACGGCCGTGGGGGAGACTGTTTTCACTTTGGGCAGGCTGCCCATGTGTGACAGCAGATAGGGTTGAAAAGGAAAATGATTCATCTCTGAATGAGGCTTTTTTTGATTACCTTTTTGGAGCAGTTGATGGTGTGATGCAAGCCTTGTGATGCCTGCTTTGGAGAAAAAACCCTAAAAAAGCTGCCACGAAGTGATTGCTTGGCTTAGAAATAGTCTGTGTTAATAGCACAATGGTGAATGTTGCTTATTGGTTTCAAACCTATGAATAAAAAAGTGGCTTCTATTTTTATTTCCAGAGCAGAACTTTATTTCTGATGCTTGTTAACTTGTAGAATTGAACAGTATTTTATGACCAGGTGCCATTGTTGAAGGCATCTGCCACTGTTGGAAGGTCATCCTTGATTCATGTTGGAGATAAGCAACAAGAGTTAGCAAAGCTGAGAAAGAAATGCTCATTTTCATTGGAAAAAAACAAACCAAACCAGAAAAAAAACCAAAGCAAAACGAACAAAAAAACCCTGAAACAAACAAAACAAACAAACAAAAACATCACCAAAACAAAAACAACACCAAAACAAAACCAACCAACCCCCCCCAAAACCCAAACAGAATAAACCAAAACAAACAAATAGAATATCAAAACAAAACAAAAACAACAAACCAATTTTTTTAAAAAATAGAGCTAAATAAAACCAACCAGGAGAAAAACGAAGATCTCTGGAGCATAGTAATTTTTAGAAGGTCAGAATCATTACTCAAAATGAGACTGTACTTGGCATTTTGGGAAGACATACAAAGAGGGGAGAGTGATCCTACTTTGTTGCACCTGTGTTTGACATTCTCCAAGTAGCAGGGGACACTTTTCTAAGGAAAAGGTATTTTTGCCTGACTTGGCTGAGCTGTGGAAATAATGATATGCCCTTTAGATCAGGCTGGAATAAGAACTAGTAAGCATGTTAGTTATAGGATACTGAGATAAGCAGCAAAATAATTTGAAGTTTTCTGTCTCGTTGTGAATCAGAGATTGTTTATCCTGGTAGATTTATATAAATACTGAATAATTATGTTGCAACTCAAAAATCAGTATTTGCCAACAAATATCACATAGTGGTACACACAGAAGTAGTAATTTTCAGTCTAAGTGTTGCATGCAGGAGGGCTGTGTAAGACCAGTTAAAATTGAGTGGTAACACTGACAAATGTTGATTCTTCAAATGGCAGATGCTGTTATAACACCATTGGGTTTATGCTCATTTTATCAGTGAGAAGCACGAAACAAATTATGTTTAAAGAACATAAAAGGACATAAAGAACAAATATGGATTATTGTTTCCTATTGAACACTTCCATTTGCCATTTTGTCTACGTGAAATATGATTATTTTCCAATCACCTAACTTGGCAGGCTGTGGACTTTTAGAGCAAAAAGTGCCTTCCAGGACAGCACGTGCAGTGTTAGGCTTGGGAGATGCAGTGTTGTGATACTAATGTCCTTCTGCTTATGTGTGATATTTCATTTCCTAAAACAGCAAATAAAGCAAATGAGTGTAAGTTCTGGGGAAGCATTTTACACATTACCAAGGTTACATTTTGAAATGCTTTCCATTGATTCTTTTATCTGATTTATTGAACTTGATGGTGAGCTAAGATGTTTGGACTTGCTTTTGATTTAAAATTAAGAGGAGTGAAAGTGATTCCTGCTTTTTCAAAATAGCTGGGGCAGATGTGGGTTGTTGGTGTTATAATAAGAACATCAGTATTTATGTTTCACTTATGAAACAAGTGGAAAACCTGAGAAGTGGTTTTAGTCACTGTGTGTCTCCACACTTTCTGCATTGTTGGGCAGGTAGCATTTAATTTTTGCTTCATTTACTGTGGGGATGGTATTAATGGTAGCTTTTAAGAATGATGCTAATATTCATATGTGGCTTGGAATGAGACTGCTGCCTGGTGGGTTGGGATGCTTTACAGGTCTGGAGATTAATCTGGCTCTACGCTCATATTTTTATTCCTTGCTACACGTGACCAGTAAATCCAGAGCCCTGGACCAATCTCTAGTGCTAATGGATTATGAAGCCTTGTATTTTGAAAATGGAATTCCCCGATGCTTATGTGGTAAACACAAACAAGAACACAAGGTCACTTGGACTGAGCATGCTTGGCCTGACAGCTGCTTTTTATTGCACTAATATAAGGGCTAAATGAAGTGATAATTAGTAAATGCAAAATGGAAAAAGATGCTGTTAACCAGTTCTTGCCCAGAAATTCTGGTGAGAATAGCACATGATTCAGCCCTGGTTGGTTTGGTACAGGTGATGAGAAAACCCAGAAGGTTTCTGTTTCCCACACAGCCCTGTGCCCATCGTGTCCTTGGCTCTGGAACTCAGTGGAGTCATGATAGATTTTTTAGAAGACAGAGGTCAAGCAGAAGGGAAGAAAGATGCAGGATGTTTGGCTCAACCTCATTATTTTGTTAATGACACACTGCTTAAGCATCATTTAGATTTTTTTTTTTTTAGGAGAGTTGGTGAAGAGTTTGATTTATTTTCTGGTAAACCCTTGAGGATGAGTGGGATGATGTCATCTCCCAGGGGCCATATAAGCATTTGCCTTTATGGGTGACACAGTATGGTTCTCTGAGAGATCAGAGGATTTGATCCCTAAATGTGGGAACTATCATAAAGAAATGAGACCTTGAAATGGACCCAAAGGTGAAGTATTGTTGAAATAAGTTGGTGAACCACACACATATTTCTGCAAACTGAAGTCTTCCCCTGCTCCTCAGTGCCATCTGCCCCTCCAGAACACTTCCTCCGAGTCCTCATACCCTCAGCTCCCAGCTCCCCACTGAGCTGATTTTTCCTGCAATGCTCTGTAGTAAACAACAGCTGTGACAAGATTCCAGGTGGCTCCAAGTTGGGTTGTCGTGAGTCGCGAGTGCTCTGCTGTTCCTGTCACACCAAACCCACGGGTTTATTTACAACCCAAGGCATTCTCCTCTGAGTTTACAACTTGAGCAGTAGCATAAGCTAGGACCAAGACAGAATAAGGAAGAGAGGCAGGGCACCTATTTATGTATTTGGATGGTGTGTAAGTG
Organism: Acrocephalus scirpaceus scirpaceus; assembly: GCA_910950805.1. NCBI lineage: Eukaryota > Metazoa > Chordata > Aves > Passeriformes > Sylviidae > Acrocephalus > Acrocephalus scirpaceus. Next base: position 15,344,351 of record OU383782.1, on the reverse strand, counting down.
GTTATAAAGCCATGCTACAATAGACAAATCTCTGGAAGAGTTCAGCCACAGGATTAGCTTTTACTTCACATGAACCACCAACAATAACTGGGTTGTTATTTCCTTGACTTTCTCCCCGAGGCTTTCATTTCATTGTAAACTTCACCTAGCCTTTACTTTGGAATATTTTTGTCTTTTGCTATAAAAAAATCAGGATTTTAAAACTTGAGTGAAGTTGTTCTCATAGATATTCAGATAAATTACTGTTTTCATTCCTAGCATGTAGTTTCCATTGTCAAAACTAGGGAAAAATCCATCAGTACATCATCCAGATTAGTATCATGTTGGCCCAATCTCTAACTACCCTTTTCCTTCTTTTGTTTTGAAGTACCACATTTTTCTTGTGTTTTGATGTGCCTAGTGAAGATGACCAGAAATAATGCTCTGTTCTGGGGTAGTTAATAGCTTCACTGAGCTTGGACTATATTGTGAGATGGCAACAATTCTACAGTTACCCCTTGGCCATGCCTCTACCAGAAGTGCTTTGACTGATGGGAAGACCTGATCCACACCTCTTGTTTAGAGTGGATTTCAGTTCCTCAGTTTTCCAGCCCAAACACTTGAGAGCAAGAAGGAAGGTTTATCAGCTGTGTGAGGCATCTTGCTGGGGCACTCTGTGCCACATTTGAGCCCATCTGTGCTCACAGAAGTTGGTGTGATTTGGGAGAGGCTGTGATGCAGTGTGTTGACATGCTGGCTTAAGGTTTAAGAGAGTGTTTGGTTCTAGGAGGAGGACTTTCCCAAACAGGATGGTTGTATCTAAGATTCACCTAGGGGAATGTGTGATTAGTTGGAAGTTCATGTAAGAGTATGTCCATTAAATAAGTGTTTCCAAACAGCCCTGCCTGGGGATATCTGTGCTATAGTGTTTATTGAGTGTGTATGTGATAGCAACTTAATTTAAGGTACTAATGCAGCAGCCTGTCCAAACCACTGTTCACAGAAGGCTGAACACACAGGATTGTCTTCCTCTTTTTGAAATGATGGCTGAGGGTATCTGTTTAACATAAACATGCAGTACTGGCTATTTGTCCTAATTGCTTATGCTCAACAGCCTGGCAGCAGTTTTCAAAGTGCATCAAGAGGAATCAGAAAGATGATACTTCCATGAAAGCTTATCTCAGCATATTGTTTGACTTTGGCATTTATTTTCCATTTACTTGATTCTCCACTTGTATCAGTCCTGTGTGACATGCAGAGGCAGTTATGGTGGGTCTGGTGTCTGTACCTTTACTTGCCAAAGCAGTGTTACCTGGTGCAGACATGACTGAAGTAACAGCTCATCCTATTTCTGTACTGTGCAATTCCTTTCCTTGCCAGGCTGAAATTTCTTCTTCAGAAGCAAAGCTGGGAAAGGTGCAAGGTCTTTTTGATGGTAGATGAAAAGGTGACAGTGTAGTGGCTAGCAGAGAGTTAAGTCAGATTAGACATTATATGGCATTCTTCTTTTTATTCTTCCCCTTTTCTTCACAAAATTGGCTTTTAAAATGTCAGGGGGTCATCATTCAACAGTTGATTGACTTCCCCAAAACTGGGATTAATTGACTGGAGATCTGAATGTTAGAGATTTACCACTTTCATTTCTGCTGTTTGTTCTCTCACCTTCCCAGAGTTTGATCTGTTCCTCTGTCCTCAGTTACAGAACAGTAGCTCCAGCTGTTGTTGGTCTTATAGAGGAACATGGAGCAAAATGGAAAGAAATGGATAAAAATCAATAGTTGTAAGTGTTGAGTGATCTGTGAGGAGGTTCAGAAAAAAGCCAATGACACTCAGGCACCTGCGTGGCCAGAGCTCTCTCACATTTCAGTGGGAAATTTGGGAAATTTGAGAGTAAGTTTCTTTATTCCAAGTGATCTCCTGGTGCAAAGGAAAAGTCTCCTCTCTGAGCAAAACCAATAATATTGAACAAGAGAACCTCACAGTTTTGATAGGACAAACTTTAGTAAGTGCTCATTGAAACTTATTCTCTGAATTCAAGATTTTCATGGATAATTGAACTTCCAAAGGGCAGTTTAGTTTCTCCAGGAGCTGGATTAGCTGTTCTGTGCATTACTACCATCATCTGCAGGTAATGGAGGACTAGAGAGACTAAATGGGCTGGGGTGTGATGAAACTCCTGTCAAATGTGCAGACTTAGGTGATTTCCCAGGATAGTTTTTAAAGTCCTGTAGCTCTGAGTTCCCCCGTAAGTATTTCTGAACTTCAGAATGAATTGATAAAAGGGATATGCAAACCAGGTTACAGAAGGTTCTTTTTTTTTAGAATAGAGAGCATAAAAGGGTATCAGTATACTGGGAAAAATTGCTGAAGTGAAGCATAAAGACCTTTATGTTACAAATGAATGTGTTTTTACATGTGTGGATATTTGAGTTACAATTTCAAAGTTATTTTTAGTTACTGATTTTTATTAAGGATAAACAGAATCACTGACAGTGCACATTAGTTTTCTTCCCAGGCAATAAATCATCAGTTTATGTACACAAATGTTCTTGAATTCTCAAAAGCTTTCCAGACCTGCAGATGTATTTATTATCCAAGTACCTTTTGTTGCAGTTCTCTTCCTAGAGGTGTAATTCTGCTTTTGTAATGAGAAATAGTTGGAGGATCCATGAAATATTCATTTGAAGGCCCACACTGATAAGGTGAAAAGCATCAGACTCTTTTCAAACACATAAAAAATAATTAATTGTTTCACAAGATTTATGTTAGGAAAAAAGTTTTAAATACTTTTAAAATAGTGCCAATATCACTGGGTTGCAACATATAGATACCAGCAGTATATAAAAATAATTTTTCTTAAGAATATTTGCTTGTGAGTTTATCTAACTCTGTATAATACGAGGTATATTTTCCATACCAGCTAGTGTACACACATTTAATTTTTCCTGTGTATCCTGAGTACAACCACTGGCTTTAGAAAATCCTTGTACTTGTGTTCCAGGGAGTGCCAAATTGCAGCAGTGTCCCCTGCAGTTTTCAAGGATATAATTCTTTCACTTATTAGTGAACCAGATGTGTTTTCACTCTTAAAAGAGAGAAAAATACCCTCTTTTGAGCAACAGGGCCAATATTTCTTTAATTTAGTTCTTTTCTATAGACATTCATTTTTGTCTAATCTAGAAGACTTCAGGACCTTTTTCCCATCTGGTCTGTCCTTTCAGATCAATAGCACGTTTTGTGCCAGTGAAACTATTGTTTTGGGGTGGGTTTGTTTGTTTTGTTCTTTAATTTTGGAAATAAAAGCACTTATGATGGCAAATATTGCTCCATCTGCTTCCCCATTTGTGAGGAATAGCTTTTTTGTGTTTCACTGTACACCCAGTTGGAATTGCATGAGGCACCAGAGAACAGTACAAAGCAGAGGAGCTCAGCCTTCTATGCTCTCCCATGCCACTTGCCAAAGGAGATTTGGGTAAGGAGTGTGGGAAGAGATTACACCGCCAGTTTTCTTTGTTTTCTTTGTTAGTCCCCAGTGTACTTAATTTTGCAGGTTTTTCATTGCAGTTGCTTTGTACTACGGCAAAGCAGCTGCCAGTGGATATTTAGGTGCAGTGCAAACAATGCCTGTGCATTTGTTTTAAAACATAAAGGCTTCCAAGGTGAGAGTCTGGGAGAGCAGAGAGTAAATCAGACCTGAGAGCAGGTACTGCTGTTTGGAGGTTGAAGGGGTGGAGATGAATTACTCCACATTATTTACTTCAAAACTGGCTCTGTCCTGCCATAGTTTTTCATATGATGTCCTGATTAGATCTTTTGTGATGGCTGCAATGCCACAGCTTTAGATTTCTAGGCAGTTTGATTTCTTTTCAGCTATCACCATGCATCTGTTCAAGGGTTTCAGTGTATTGATTATGCTACAAAGCAAGAGAATGAGTGTTCCAAGCAAAAGGATTGTTTTAAAACGAGGTAAAATTAAGTGTGTAGCTGTTCTTTAACCTGTTTCTCCACTCACTTTTGCATTTGGGCTTCACATTTGATATTTCATGGTAACTCCCTGCAGAAAGCACCCATTACTGTATAGGTATGTTTGTGGTTTCACCATTACAAAAGTCCTGTGCTCTCCATCAAAGATGTCAGTATTTAAAAAGGAGCACCTGTAAATGGCATTTATGTGAGATTCTCCTGGTCCAGGGTGATACCTGCAATACAGCGTGGGCAAAACCAGTGGGATTGCAGAGGAGGAGTTTCCTGTGTGATTCCCACATCCACACTCACACATCCTGCTGCCGTGGCAGTCTCTGAGCCCAGGGGGTAGTGGCAGATGCCAGCTCCTGATGGTTTGATGGGGATGCAGAGTTGTCACATTTCATCTTCAAACAGTTATCCCTTTTTTAACGTTACATGCTTCCTCACATAAAGCATGCTGTATTTGTCCTCTAAATCCTTTTTGTCTTTATTTCAGGAGAGGCGATTAGCCGTGTAATCATTTATGAAGCTGTTTAGATTCTGCTAGCTGGTTCTCTTTGGGGAGAGTCATACCCAGTACCTTTACTGGGAATAACTCTGTAAATTCATCCTCACTGATTTCCTTCCCCCCACCCCAAGTGAATAAGAGGGTAGGAAAAAAATAGAACAAATATTTGTAGTTCTGTCCCTATTGAAGGAAAATTAGATCTTTCTTATTAGTCTTAGCAGTCTAGATGTATCCTTTTTTTATGATGTTCTCTTGAGTAATTAGAGCTTTGAGTTATGAAGTCAAGATTCCTGGGTCATTGCCAGAACAGATTTATTTAAGGGGGACACTAGTTCTCTAAATTCCTTTTAAAGGGCTTTGTTAATGTCCCAGACTGCTCTTAATTAGTGATTTAAGAGGGAATACATCTGTTTCACTGAGGATTGTGAAAATTTTTATTTAAATTGAAATGTTTAATAAATGGCTCTTTGAAAGGCTAATGTATCTTCAAAATGAGATGTGTATCACAGGCTAATCAGGTGGATAGTGATCTGGCAGTTCTTGCACGGTTCTTTTTCAAGCTGAATATGGAGAAAACCTCATCAAAGACCTTTGGAAGTATCATCTGCTGTTGAATTATATTTCATACTTCATCATTCATTTTCTACCTACACTTTTTAATTGAATTTCAGGTTTAACACTTCGTTTACCAGGGGACAAAACAGTAAACAAAAGTTGATGTTTGTGAAAGGCCGATAAAAAGGCTTATTAGAGACATTGACAATACTTTGGGTTTTTATCTTAGACCGTCATGGAAACTCATGTACCAAAATTTAAACTTATTAAACTACTTAACAGGACATTTGTCATATGCTAAAAATGTGCAGGTGATCTTTGCTGTGTTAGGGATTTGAACTGGCAAACCTCAGAACAGAGGGGCTGGAGCAGATGCTTAGGGAAGGAGGAACTCCACATTAAGAAGCTGCTGCTTTTAGCAACCTCTTCCTTGAATGCATGAAGAGATGGCTATTAATAAACCCAGCATTACCATCTCCTACTGTTCACAGGTCTTTTGAATTAGTAATCAAAACCTTGACACTGGGTATTTTGACTTTTTCATATAAGTGTTGATTTATGAGCTCTTGCTATCATCTTTGTTCATGTTTTTCTAGGGTGTGAGGTTTTTAGTGTTTTCTTTTGTTCGGAGGGGGATAACACAGAAGAGCTGAAAATGTACTTGAATAGTGAGGTTATTAGCAATTTTCCTAAATCCAGATATGGAAGGTTTTGAGGAGAGCATTGCAAGATGTGAAAGAGAGTCATGGAAAACCCAGCAGGACAATACCTGGCAGTGCAGATGTAGGAAGGCTGGAATCAACAGTGGGGCAGAGCTGGACCCTGTTCTTCCAAGACTGTGAACATCCCATCCTGTTCCCAAGTATCTTTCCCATTTTTGCATTTCCATCATTTCAAAGATACAGATTGCTATCTCACTTAGCAATCGTCTGCAAAATGCCCAATGTTTTCTGGAAGGGAAAAGCTGATGAGATGCAATAGTGCTGCTCCTGTGTAACTAACCACACTGGAGAATCACACTGACAGACATTCTGCAAATTGCCCACATTATAGAACATTGATGATACCATTAAAGTGGTAAATTTAATATTATAGTTCTATTAGATTTCTCCCTCATTAACTCTGATCTGATAAACAACCTCCGGCATATTTTGAAGGTAATAATCACCTTACAATCACTCCTGCTCCTCTCTATCTGGCATTTCAAGCTCCCATAGATTTACAGCTCTTCTGTCATCTAATCTGTACTTACTCCTTTATTTCTTCTTTGAACTTGTGCTTACAGGCAGACAACCCTTTTCCAGAGGGCCCTGGGCATGCAACTAACACTTCATAGCCGGAATAAAGTCATCCTAAATTCCATTCCTCAGATTTTTGACAAAATGGGTCTGAGAGAATGAAATTAATGCAGTGTTCAGGCAAGCAGGATGCAGGCCTGCAGAGGTGTTCTAGGACTGAGCACTTTCTAAGGGTTGGTACTGGGGAATGTTGGCAGCAGTGGGTTGTGTTCTTGGCTTTTGCACGCAGGTATCAGAGCAGCCTCTGCAAGCTCTTGCTGGAAATGTAGGTGCTGAAGAGGGGACATGCCCTGCCAGGCAGAGCAGCCCTGCTGCAGCGTGCAGGAAGATGGAAATGCTGAAGAAACCTTTGTCAGCCATGTGTGTCTAGTGGAGACTGTTTCCACTCCTAAACATTAATCCTCAAGCAGCAAACCCGCAGCTTAACCAAGTAACCTTAGCTCCTCTCGACTGGCAGGAGGCTTCCAAGGAGGTATCACTTGCCTCTTGTTTTCCTAAGTGAGTCATGGTTTGATTAGAGTGCTGTCTCGGGGAGAAGGTGCTTGTTATACATCACCTATCACAATGTAAAAGTGGAAAGCGACGCTGAAATGCTGACCCTTAATCTGAAGTGCACCATCTGTGTTGTATTTCCACATCTTGCTGAGTTTACAGTTATTTGAATTCACAGTTTGTTCCCCATTTGCTGCTCCCACATGGTAAGTGAATTGGATCCAAAACGTACTGATGAAAGAATGAGAAGTCTGTTGTAGAAGTTTGTTCCTACCTACCAGAGTGCTCTATCTCACACTTTTTCCACCCTGTGAGTTAAATCCCAGCTGTAAAATCTTGCCTCAAGATGGCCTTCTTTCGTGGTGGGAAGCTGGGGTTACCGTAAGGACAAAGACTCCTTTCCCCATCCTGAAGTGATTTATGATTTGCTTATGACTTTCAGCTCTAGAAAAGGTAGAGAGTTCTTACATCTGACAAAGTATTTGCTTTGCTGTTCCTGTAAATTTCTGCGGATGCTTATCTGGTAAGAAGCTCTTGGCATTGGAGCACCACTCTTATTTAGTATTTCTTTTCTGTTCAGATGAACCAAAGGGTTTGATGCTAAATTAAGACTGGGTATAATATAATGATGAGAGCTGTAATTACAGCTGTAGTAGGTTTTCATGGTGCATCTTTGAAGTACTCTGATTTTAGAATGGGCAAACAGCTCAAAAAACAGGTTGAATTTCATTTATCCTCCCTTCCTTCTATTTTTTCTACCAAGAGCAACCATTTTCTTAAGACATAACTAACTGTAAAAAAAGATATAAAATTTAAACATGTCGTATTTCAAAAGCAAGCCATCAAAATACTGAAGGCTGTATAAACTTAAATACCTTCTTTGGCTTTTGCTGTAGACCACACAAGCTCTGAGAAATTGATTACTCTGGTACTGGAATGGGCTTTCATGATACAGAAACAGAGGTTTGCATTGAATTTCTTTCTTTGTGTGTGGGATTTTTTTTTTTTTTTTTGGAGAGAAAAAAAGCCTTTAAACCCCAGATTAAAAATAAGTCATTTCATTGTTTCCGTTTTCCCCTCTTCTAAATCTTATGAAAGCGTTTCCATAAATGATTGGGGAGCTGCATCGCTGAATAAATCTAAAGTAAAATGCTCCATTTCTTTTTTTAATAAAGAGGCTTTTTTCTGGAATGTTCCATGTAGGTACTGCCTCATTGAAGTTTCGTCTGGTTGAGAGAGTTTCAGTGTGGCTCATGCAGACTTTTTTTATTTTGTGGACATGAAGAGGAGGGGCGAGGAATTTGGAGTAATTTATTTTCATATTGCAGTCTTCAAATTTACTGTGTGCAATATTCTAAACCCAACATTATCAAAGGCTTTGGCGTTCCCACAGCAGCTTTGAGTTGACCAGACATATACCCAAAAAATAGTCTATGGCTCCAAGAGGCCGCTGTTGAAAGATCAAGAAGGTGATCTTGAGCAAAGAATTTTTGTCTTTTTTTAAACAAGGGACATATAATGGACCAGCACCTTGGCCCAGCTGGTGTTTTCATGAAAATACTGATGTCAGATAAATTTCAGACTGTTTATGAGCAGGCCAGTCTCCTGTTGGTGTGTGGCCATGTCTCCTATAAAGATAATGTGAGGGTTGCTGGCTCTCAGTATGTTTTGCCTCTACCTACTTCAGGCACTTTTGAGGGCTGGGTACTCAGCAGAGCAGTGCCTGTATTTGCTGCTGGCTTTGGTGGTAGGACAGGATGATGTTTTCCCTTGCCTGGCCCTTTCACACAGGTGCTGTGACCCTGTGAGCTGTGTCCTGTGCCCACAGCTGGACACAGCTGCTTTGCCAGCGATGGCTCTCAGCTGCTATGGGTCAAAATTCTGCTTGTTCCAAGATCAGAACTGGTGCTGAACCCACTGGGCCATGGGAACAGTGGCCCCACAGCACCCTGTGCTCACCCCAGCAGTGCTTCCCATGCCACCCTCGGGATTCCCACGTCCCTGCCTGTCTCCGTGGAGCTGCAGCAGCCCCAGCAAAGCAGCCCTGGAGCTGCAGGGGAGCAGGTTTCCTTGCAAGGCTGGAGTCCCTTGGGATTTCGGAGCTGCATCTAAGCAATCATGTCCTGTGAGATATGTGGAAAGCGTCCAAGACGGACACCTGCTGGCTCTGAAGCAGTCAAGTGCTTTTTACAAAATATCTTTGGCCCCTGTTCTGGATGTTTACTTTTTAAAAGATACAGGCACGAGTTGGCTGTAAAAGAAGGGGGGGGGGGGGGGGAATCGTTGTTGCTACTGTCACTGAAATTCCCTGCAGACTTAAAAGGAAGATGAAAGTTGGTACTTTAAGAGAAACTCGAAGCCCTTGGGACAAGCACAGCAGAAAACAGGAAGATGCTCTCTGTATTCTGTCCAATTGCTTGCAAAAATGAGTGCTGTATCTCCTACGGAGAGAGAGACAGAGCCAGAAACACATATTTGCATCGTTCCCCCATGCTTGAGCCTTGCTAACTAGGACAATACCATTCTGCACTTCCCTGGGCATATTCTCAAACAGCAGCTCGGTGCAGGTGATAGAGGGAAAAAAAAGGTGAGGGAGAAAGAAGTGAGGGGGGAAAATCTGCCTTGTGGTATTTCAGATCTCCAGCATACACAGGTGCTTTTTAATCCCTCTGGCCTACATATTCCACAGCCCCTAGGAATAGAGGAGTCGTGATGTAATGCTCTTTTCCTCACACTCGCAGCTTAAATACAGATGGAAATTGTTGTCATGTGTTAGAAATGTCACCAATAATATAAAAGGCAGGCTTCTGCATTCTCCCTTTTGCACTGTCAGCTGCTGCTGCCAGCTTATTCTTCCCTCTCAAACCTATTGTCATGTGGCAGAAACCCTGATGTAAGTAAGCCCTGTCCTCCCCCTGCTTATGATCCCTGCATTTTTTATTCCCCTCTGCTGCAGTGCTGAGGATCATTACATACCACGACTTAAAGACAAGACCTCACAAAGGAAGGATTAATCTTGTATTTGTGCTTGAATTTCGAAGGACTCAGGCAAGTGAGAATGTTCTGTTGTATTCTCTCTCCCTTTTTCCTTCCCCTCCTCTTCCCTAGATGTAAGGGACGGAATGAAAAGCAGCAAATGCGCGGAGCCGGGTGCGTGTTTAGGGAGCGGAGGCGGCGGTGCCCGAGCCGCAGGTCGGGATGCGAGGGGAGGCTGTGGGGCTGGGAAGGAGCTGCGGAGCGGGGCTGGCGGCCCGAGCCCAGCCTGGGAGGACAGATGGCTAGTGCTCCTTTTTAATTCATCAAGCAGGCTTTACGTGAGGCCCGTTGGCGAGCGGGTGTGCTGCGAAAAGCGGGGTCAATGGGCACCAATAGGCTGAGATCAGGACCAGATGCCTGCCGAACAATGGGGCTTTTGAGGGAAATGCGGGAGGAAGCGTGGCGCTGGCTTTGTACTGCCTCCGCATTGCAGGTTGGAATGGGGCAGCTCCGATTTAATGAAGTGCATTCCTAAACGCGGTCGTCAGCCCGGGCTGGGAGACAAGGGGACATGTCAGAAGGGGCCGGCCCGGGGAGGGGGGGCAGCGATCCACTGATGGATCGCCCCGAACAATGCGGTCTTAGTGCTGGATGGGAAAAAACCCGTCCATACATCCCTGTGCATATTAATGCGATACAGCAGGTGTTGCTAAATGTCTGTCCCCGCATTGTTCTCCCGCCGCTCGGCCGGGGAGGGGGCAGGAAGGAGAGCCCAGGAGGGATGCGCTCATCCCGGCTGGAAAGGCAGCGGCGCAGGGAGAGCGGGAGCAGAACCGGCCCCGGGGTCACTGCCCGGACGGGGTGCAGGGCAGCCCTGCCCTGTGCTGGCCCTGGCCAGCAACGGGGTTCAGGCTCGGAGAGGCTGGTCACAGCTTAAAGGCATAGCAGGGCCAGAAGGGTCCTTTTTTCCCTGCGAATATTCCCCCAAAGTGAGCAGGTGTGAGGGCTGGGAAGGGAATCTCCCGAGAGCAGTCTGGGTCACCAGGGCGGAGAGCAAGGCAGGGGGAGGCAGGAGTGGTGTCTCAGCTGGAATCCGGCAGCGAAAGAGTTAAAAAGGGGGGCATATTTTTTTCAGCTTCTCCAGAAATTGGGAGTCGATTGGGAATGAGTTGGGGAAGCTGTGTGAATGGCAATAAACAAGGTGTACAACGTGCATAAACCCAAACAAAACATCCATGTCTGCTTTTGTGATTATCCTGCTGCACTCGCTGGATGTTCCTTTCCTGTAAGATAGTTTTCTGTCTTACAGAAGTAACATCCCTAAACACTTACACAGCCATGTTTGCCAGTGTAATTCCTGAAGGGTTGGGGAGGGGGAGAGTGTACACAGTCAGTCATTATTATATGTATTTCTTAATAAAAATACACCCATTTAATTGCTGTCATTGTGTTGTCTGCTCCCCCTGTGATTTGTGACATGCTATACTGTATTTGTCAGCAGAATGAAAGGGGTCTTTGTTCCTTATTCCTATTATGGCCCACTGCATCTCTCAGTGAAAATGGAATATTTGCCTTTAGAGCTAACTTAGCTGGTGATCTGTGCCCGCTGTTACACTGGAAAGGGTTTGCTTTTTTTTTGCTGGGATTTTCAGAGGAATTTGCAAGCAAGGCTTCAATTATTTTACTAATTTATTTTTATGTATCAGTGGGTTAATAGTGATGAAGAGTAATCAGCCTATTTTGACCAGTGGCTGCAACAGCTTCACACTTTGCAGCTGCCTTTCTGTGTTTGTATCCCTTTCCTGTGGATGAATGGCCAAGCTGACCATGAACGAGGATCGTTGTGCACCTTTGATCATTTGCTGCTGTGTAAATTGCCAAAAAGGTGTCAAAAAATAAACTAAGAGTGTGTAATATGGACAAGCTCATGTGTCTGCTCAAAGGCTGGCCAAGGCTGTAGATTTTAAGGGCTGTTAGTGACTGGCCAGCTGTGGGAGTGACTGTTTGGAGGTGCCAGTGGCACTTGGAGAGCACAGTGCAGGCACTGGTGGGGTGTGCTGGGTTGGGTTATGTATCGTGTAACATCAACAGCATTATCACTTGTGATCTATTTGCTGTCCTTGCTGTGCTCTGGCTACTTTGGTATCAGTGTGTGTGCCTGTTAATGGGAATGGTTTATAGGGTAGCAGCTGGAATTGGCAGCCAAAAAAGATTTAAGGCAGTGCTTGCACAGACAACTCATAAGACTTCTTCTAGCACACCCACATGGCATGAATGTATGAAGCTTGTTTTTAAATTGAGCTACCAGGTTCAGCAGCTTGAGCTTTATGTTGTTAATTATGCTTATTTTCTACTCTGCAGTGCCCAAGGAAAAATGAGCAAAAAATGCAAAGGCTGGCTCAGCCTGGGAGGCTGCAGTCTGCCAAGGGCTCCTCTGATGGAGGGGCTGGCTCAGCAAAGGGCTGGGCTGTGAACCTGTTGCTTGTTGTTGTGTGGCTCCTTCTGCAATGTGGGAAATGGTATCAAGGAGGAGCTTTGGTCTGGAGAGAGTGAGGAAGGGCTCGGTGGTGCAGAAGCACAGGGAATGTTTTCTCCTTTGCCAGTTTGTTTCCACTCATCCTTGTCTGCTGCTAAGTCCTGTCAGATGGAAGCAATGATGGATCCGTGTAGATCCAAAAATGATGCTTCACTTCCTTCAGGGAAACTGCTGTAATGCTTATGAGAAGGAGCACAGGCAGCTGTTCCAGGAGCACTTCAGCTCCCTGCTGTTGAAGTGTTGCAGAGCCAGGTTTTGCAGTAACAGCAATAACCCTTTTCCAGCTGAATGTCTTTCTTTTCTTTTCTTTTCTTTTTAAAATACACTCTTCTAATGTAGGTAATCCAACCTGAAATATGAAACTTAGATTATCCCTTTTGTCATTATTGACAACCCCTAGCACAGGTAAGGTTGTCATAGCAGTCAGTGTTGCATAAAGAAAAAAAGCAACAATGAAGCCATTAATTCAGCAGCAGCAGCTGATTGAATGGTGTTGGGTTCCTGACTCTGCATCTGACAGTAACAACACTTGCCTTGAGTTTCAGTTGTCTAAAAGTTCCTGTGCTGCAGGGAAGGCTCTTGCCTGCACTTTGGAGCTGTGTACAGACACATTTCTGCAAGCTTTCCATCCTTTCCAGTGCACCAAGTCTTTACGTGGTTGCACAAAAAATGCTTCTAAAATCAATGCACATCAGCCAAAAGGTGCTGGGTGCTGTGGTAGTCAGTAAAGCTTATTCAAAATGTGGTGCTATTTTCAGTCAAATTCTGCTAAATCCTGTCCTGAAATCCTCTGAATGTTTTGCTCTTGAATATTCTGGTAAGCATGATGACTGGTTCACTGTGTTAATCCTATATGGTCTTTCTGTCTGCAGCTAATCCTGAGCTGTTGTTGCTGTTCTGCACACATGAGTAAGATTCTGTCCCCCCTCCTCTTGACCATATACAGTAGAATTCCAGCTGACTGCTAGAATATAACAGATCAAATATCCTACTCTTCCTTTTTCTCATCCTTTAGTAGGAGAGTTGAGTTTCTTCTACTTGAAAAACAAAACCTGGAGAAGTAGGAAAAATATTCTTGGTCTGTTGAACTCTATCTGGAGGCATGTACTGGCTCAGACTGTGCAGGATGTCTTCAGGAATCTCAGCTGTACACAAATGTGGAAGAAAAGACATGCTTAAAGCAAGTTTCCAAATTCACATAGATTGGACAGAATTTCTGTTGCAATTTCACATTAATTAGAGATGAAGCTGGCAGTGATGGCTATATGCAAATATTTTTCCCCTAAAATAAAATTACTGTATATTCCTATTTTTATCCCAGTGATTTTTTTTTTTTTATTGATGGACCTACCTGTGGAAGATGGCTTGGCCAAAATCCATCCCTTTCTGGTGGAAAAAAACACCCTTTCCTTTGGGACAGTTAGTCTCACCTCAGAATTATTACTTGAGCATGTTTCAGGTTTAGTAGAAAATCTTATGGAAGGAAGGGTGATAGTTTAACCTTGGGTTGATTCTCCCTGCCCCCAGTGATTTTACCCATGGACAGACATTGTATCTCCTTATAGTCAGATTAGCATATTTGCATAAATATGTTAATATCCATATGGCCTATATTGACGTGATTGCATGGGATGTATGTACCTGGTTTATTTGTAATACAAATGCTTACACTTGCTTTTAACTACAAACATCAAAATGTCATGAACGGGAGAGTCCATGATAACCAAAGTCAAACTTTTTCTTAAAAACTGTGTAATATTTAGTTGATGTAAAATATCATGAACACCCACTCTTTTCCTTGGAAGAGATTGATTTTTTTTTTCCTTCGAAATAGATTTTCAAAGGATTCATTAAGAAAATGAAACCCAAGAAGAAAAATAGTTGACCCAGCAGTTCGAGGTCAATGAGGCAATTACCCAATAAATTTGTGTCAAGTCAGCCCTAAGTGAGCTGTGCCTAAATGACTTTATTATATGTATTTTCTGAAAATGTTCCATATTGAAATAGGGGGAAAAAAACACTGCTAGATGAATAATGTCATTCTGTCAGCAATTGGAATCTGGCTGTGGATATCCCTCACTATAGAAAATAGCTTTTTTCTTTGCCTACCTAAACAGAGGTAGTGTCCCACCTGGAATTTGCAGTGTTGCCACCTTCTTCATTTACTTGAGGGAACACTCAATCCATTGCAGATTGGAAATTTCAGTTTGTTTGGGGGGGATTTTTTAATGTGTTTTGTTTTCATCAGGGTACAACACTGCCTGTTAAAGCATGTGAAGATGTGAGCAAGGCACACAAAAAGTAAAAGCTCTGAAAGAACTTTGTAACTGAGATTGTGATATCATGGGGGGAAAAAAGTGGATTTGCTCCTTTTTTCCCCCCTTGTGTTTGCATCTTCTTTGGGCAAAGCCTTTCTAGAAGTCATTGGTAGGTTTGTTGCTCACATTGGGAACTCTCTGGTGTTGATTTTTTTGCTCTAATTCAAATGAATGGGGAGCAGCTGAATAATAGTCATGTAGAAGGTGCTGTTGGAAATGCAGTTCTGTCAGCACTGCCTGGTGATGAACAGTGTGTCATTGCTGTGATGGCAAGCTGACAATTCAGCACCACAATGCAAGCCCTCGGTAACAGTGGGGATGTGACTGGGGGGAAAAAATCTCTTCTTCCTCTGTTTCTTGCATGGACCACAGCAAGAGCCTGAGGCTTGAGACATCCCCTGAGGCTTAGACTGAGGGATCCAAGTTTTTCAGCAGCAGAAGCTGGGAATGGGCTGTGGCAGAGTATGCAGTGCTGGTTAAAGATGTGTATTGAATGTAGTTTAGTGGACAAATGTCCTGGTGCTGACAAGGCAATATTTTACCGTGTGATAATCTATCATTCTAAACTCTTAAGGGAAATCAAGGGTTTACTACATTTAGATGCATGAGTTTAAAAAGTCCTTTGCCTTTTCTTCTTCAAGACTTGAATTTATTTATTTTTTCCTGGTGAAGATGAAGTCAACTCATTTTGAGTCCTAATCAGGAAGTGATTCAGAGTCTGTGCTCATTAAATCCTTCCCTTCACTCCTGGGACTGTCAGGGAGGATGTCACACATTACCTGCTGATGAGATGATGTTTTGTGAAGGAGATGAATGTCCCAGAAAGTATTCTCACAGTGACAAACCACCAGGAAGCTGGAGAGGGTTTAGAAAGCCACAGTGAGGCTAGAATAGGAGTACTTGTGCTAGTTTTATCATCACTCTGTTAAGCAGCTGCTTACCCCTTAGAAGGAACTCATCTTTAGTTCCATGTGATT
Organism: Acrocephalus scirpaceus scirpaceus; assembly: GCA_910950805.1. Lineage (NCBI taxonomy): Eukaryota > Metazoa > Chordata > Aves > Passeriformes > Sylviidae > Acrocephalus > Acrocephalus scirpaceus. The sequence continues at coordinate 15,328,746 of OU383782.1, read as the reverse complement.
TGGGGGACATGAAGGCTGAGCCCTGCTGTTCTCATTATTTGAAGTTTCAGATTTTCTTTGGGTTATTAGGGTGTAACACAGAGCATTTAATTCCTCTTATCAGCTCCTTCAGTTATCGTTTGATTGGATGGACTCTTTTCAATTTTTTTCCATTTTCCTCTTTCTCATACTTCATGGATTCTATTGTTTTATTAGTTCACTGGCCTTTCTGGGTCAGTGCAGTCTAAGTATTCTGACTTTTATAAAGGTCTTGGTGACTAAATATTAGTGACCTCTATTCATCTTCCTTTTGCTTCTCCAAGGCAGAGCAGTTTGATTTTGAGCTGCTCTGTGTTACAGTATCAGTGAGTTCATCCCATGGGGAATCAAACCCCATTTCTCCACGGATGAAGATGTCCATTCAGTACATTGAGCTACAGAGTTTCTGTTTCAGTGTTTGGATAATAGGATCCCTGGAAAAGGGATGGAGAGAAACTAGCCCGTGGAGCTTTGCCAACCTAACTAAAATAATGTCCCGTTACACAATTGAAGGAATATTGCTGGATTCACAGCAATTCTAGGAAAGTCTAACAAGCTGAGGGTGATTGACTTGAATTTCCAAATTATATAAGAGGAAATGGGAAAGTTACCATTAGCTGCACTAGGGAGCTTGTTATACAAACAGAAGCCTTTTTGGAAAATTCAGCTTTGTGTTGGTAGGCTTGTGTTTTGAGGCATTCCTTCTAGGGCACCACCTATGAGGCATTTCCCTAGCTCAGGCTCTGCCTGAGGGATGAGTAGACATTTCCCTGGGGAGAATTTGAGGTTCCAAGGTGAGGAATGGATGCTGCCATAATTTGAACATTTTACACATCATATTTGCCATTTTCTGGGCAAGTCTTGTCAAATAGGTGTGTAACATAGGAGCTTTCCTCTTGCTCAGTCTTGCTTTCTCCTTCTGATAACCCTCTGCCTCATTTGTTATTCTCTGCTGCTCCCTAAATGAAGTGAGAAATGGGTATTATAAGGGAAATCAGAAGGTCTGAGTTAAGGATGGAAGAGTTCTACCTAGAGAAAGAAGAGAAATACCTAGAGGAACAAAGAGAAACAGAAACTGTCTGAGCAACCTGAACTTCAGCCTGTGGTAGCTCAGAAGTGCTGTGTTTGGGAGACTATATTTTAGCAGGTTTCTTTTTTTTTTTCTTTTTTACTGTTGTAGTGTTTTTTAAAAGGCAGGGAGGAGCAAAGGAACACTCCAAAATTCCAGAGTTCTACCTTCCTCCCAAAGCCCTGCCTTAAAGCTCTTAAGGAGAGTCAGAGAACAACTGTGGGAGATTTTTACCCACAGTATTTAAAGTTTTGGAAATGGAAATGGGAGTCTCTGAAAGCAGGAGCTGATAATGGAGTGTGTGAAGCAGCTTTTCAGGTGTTGTTGCTGGCTGTATCTGATACACACAAAGCTTGCACTTTCAAGCAAGGGGACATTTGAATGCTGCCCAAAAGTTGCTTTCATGCGTGGAACTCTTTGCATCTCTAGCTGCAAATGGCCCACTGGCACCATGGGGTGGTCTTTAAATTGAAGGACCTCTCTCTAATAAAAGGTCTGCTTCAATGTAAAAGAGATATTAGAGCTATAGCATCTTGAAGGGCAAGCTGATAAATGAGATATTAATATCTCAGTGTGTTCTTTTAGTGAAATATTTAAAAGTGGCTCACTCCTGGTGAATTACCTGCTGGCCTCATCCTCTAGCAGGCTTATTAAATAGTTGCCTGTTGTAACATTCTTTGTAAAGTTAAAGCGTGTCCCACTGCACTAAGCACTATTTCAGATATCCCCACTATAACAAAAAATCTTTATATAGTTATAGTGCAAACCAATGGCTCTCGTGGGTGCTTTCATAATGAGCTTTTGTGGTCGCTGTTCTCTGATCCCTTTTCTCCTTTTTCCAGTGTATGAAATTTACTCCATTCCTCTCCATATTCATAGAGCTTAACAAATTTTCTCTTCAAACTCCTCCAATGTTCCAAACATCAACACCTCTGATACAGAATGGGTTTATCAAAACAAACAGTGGCAGAAAATAAGGGTATCTTTGCACAGCAAAGTGCTTGGGCTGGAATGGCTTAATGAGCCACTGGAGCTACAGCTGTACTCCTTGCCCTGAGCGAAGGCAAAATGAAAGGAGTTAGTTTAAAATCTTAAAACTTCTGCTATTTAAAAGCTTGATTCCTGCTTGAGTACTGGGGTGCTCTGTTGCTGTTGCATGACAATTAGTGACTTGATTTCTTCTGGTCATCTGTCTGCAACCTATTTTTGAATATTTCTATTTGCCATTTGGTGGTCAGCAGCTGCCCTTGCTGGTGCTGCTTGAGGTTTGTAGTACTGTCACAGCAACAAAACTAACAGGGCTGTGACCAGCACCTGAACAAACAACTGCACTTGTGCCTGGTGCTTTGGAACTATAGTGCTCTGGATATTCTTGGTGGAGTGGAAGAAAACTTGAACTCCTTTGATGTCTTTCCTGGCCTCATATCTAATTACATATTTTTTGATATTTTTCCCTCAGGAGTTCCTTTTTTTGAATGCTTTTTACAAATACACATTCAAATAAGCCTGACACTATTAAATTTTATCATCTAGTTATTTTGTATTGCTGACCATCCCCTTGGTACTTGAACTTCTTCCTACAGACAGTATTCACTGTACTTCAGGAACTTGTGGTCTCTCCTCACTGAAATAGAAAGCCTGGTTGCATTAAAACTTTTTGCTTTTTTCTCCCTTGTCCCAGTTTGACTTGGTCTGATTTTATTTGGATGCATCCAGGCAAAAAGAAGCAGAGGTGCTCAGAGACTGTGAGTTTTGGTTCTGTGATTTGTAGCAGTCAGGTTTGCCAAACCCCATCTTTGTGCAGTGAGGAGTGGGAGCTGATGGTCTGGTCCACAGCTGAGCAAAGGACCAACAGGTATTGGTCTAATATTGGTCTAAGCTGGTGGATCTCTGTGTGTTCTCTGGGAGCCTTCTGTCTTTGACATTGGCCACCTTCATCTCTGCATGATACAGGCTCATCTATCCAAAAAAAAAAAAACAACCAAACCAAAAAAAAAGGTGGGGATTGAGAAAATGACCTGTCCTAGGTTACCACAAGTTCTGTTAAACAAGAGCATGTTTGTTATGGCTGGGTGCCATGATTGAACTTCTGCACATCCTTCCACAGTTTATTTCAGTCCTCACAATTGTTTTTGCCCTCTAAGGAGCTATTTTGCTTGGTGTTAGCTGCATTTCGAGAAAAAGAGGGTTAAAAAAAAAAAATGAAAAATTTCAAAATACTACATAAAGCAACAGCAAGGAATCATCCTGGGAAAATGCTGCAGGAGCTGGTGTGATGGTCCTTTGGTCTCTGCTGCTGTTTGACACAGCTATGGCCTGCCCAAACTATGTGCAGCAGTAGGACTGAAACGATTCCTGTATTCAAAGCTTCTCTAGCTTAAAGTTTTATTAGAAAAGGTCTGTTGGGCTCTGCTTGCAAGCCCATACATCCCACACCGCGCTGGCTGTGAGGTCTGATACCATCTCAGTAATTAAGTGCCAGCATCCTACAGCACAGTGGGTTTAAAAGGCTGTCAGCAGCTTAAATGCCACCTGATATTAAATTTATCAGTCTAACTTTTCAACATTCTGCAGCTGACCCCCAGTAACAATGACCATGGCAAGTTATTTGTGGACGGTGCCTGCTGCACCCTCGCTGCTTGGCTGCTTTAATTGCTGATCTCTAATCTTCCTCAAAAAGGTGGGAGTGCAGGAGAAGAAAGGCAGCACTACACTTACAGCAGGTTTTTTGCTCAGCTGCCATCAGTCCATTCTCTGGGAGATTTTTTATTTTCCAGTGCATCAGGCTGTGCTGGGCCCCCAGGGCAGTCGTGTCCCCTGTGCAGTGGTCAGTGCACAGAACCTTCACCTCACTTCCAGGTGTGGTGATTCCATCAGCTCCCCAGGCAGCCTGTTCCAATGTCTGACTACCCTTTCAGCAAAGAACTTGTTCCTAATATCTAATTACAGCTCCTCATACTCCCCCAAAAATGCAAATAATGGCGTGGATTTATCCCTCTCTGCCTTATTTTCTCCCATTGTAAGTTGAGGCTAATGATATGCTCCTTTTTTAAAGCTCTTTGGGATCGTTGGATGAAAAGCACTATGTAATTATAAAAATGCAGCTTTTATGGTGCTGCCTTTAGAAGGAAGGGGAAAAAATATATTCACTTGGCAAAATATTGTGTTGTAGATGCAGCTTTGGAAATCTGACTTTCATTGTTAAAGCTAAAATTAAAAAGGACTGTTCCACTGCAGAGTGTCATACTAAAACCAGGCCTGTGTTGAGGCTGCATAGAAGCTTTGTGTGCCACTGGAAACGTATAAAAAGAAAGAAGAGCAAATTGAAACAAAAGAAGGGCTGGTCAAAAATAGAATAAAATAGAGCCAGCGATGGCTGTGAGTGCCACTTGTGTCTTTGGGACTCAGAGTTGCTTAGGCAATGTAACATCAAGTTCTCAGCAGTGTAGATGCTTCTGGCCACATCATTTTCATGGCCATTAAGTTCAAATGTTTGTCTGTTTCCTGAGATGAAAGGAGTGAGAGCTCTCTCAAAAAAAGAACCCTGCAAATTCTAAATCAGCTGTGCTGTATGCAATTTGCCTAGGAATTTTACCTCAAAATACCATTTATACCTACTTTGAACAATGCAGAGGCTGATATGAATGCCTCATTGTTTTGTCTCAAGATTGTTTTCCCAGAAAATATCTTTCAAAATATTTATTTTTTGGTAAATACATGTGTATAATTATAGATAAAGGCTAATTTTTGTAGCCGAGTTTTGTGCTGTCAAATGGAAGCTGAGTGGTTTAATACCAAAATGGGACTTCACATTTGAATCATGCCTATGTGCTTTTTATGTTTTTTACAACAGATTCAGTAGCTAATCATCACCTAAATTGGCTTTTCTAAATAACAAGCCATATTAGATGGTCTAATGGCTTACTTGGAAACTGGGAAGCAAAAAATGATACCACAGTGAGTCAAGACTGTAATATTGAAATTAAAAGAAGACAGAAAATAATGCCTCATTTGTCTGCCCATGTGCACTCAGCCTTGCTAATGTATTTCCTGATCACCAGAATACTGGAATGTTTGAAGAATTTGACTAATAAATTGAAAATCTCTCAAAAAAAAAGAAAAAAAGAAAGAAAAAAAGAAAAAGTAATGAAAACTAGCAAATATGTAATTTTTTTGTAGCAACATCCAACATGCAGGGTGAAATCTTGCTGAAAATGCCACAGGATGTTCTCAGTAGTCAGACCTTGATTCCAGTAAAAGCCCACCTGCATGTACAAAATGAGAAGGATAAACTCATGATATTGTTATCATGCTGGGATCATCAAAATCATGGAAAGAAAAAGCTGTGAAAGTCAATGCTTTCATTCTCAAAATCAAGAGAGGCAGAGCATTTCAGGGGAAAAGTCTGCTTTCCAATGCATTAGGCCAAGTTGTTCATGCTCACCATTTATTTTTTTCTTTTCAATATCAGATGTGGCAACATCAAACAGCTCTGTCCATTACTCAGCTGGAAAAAACTAATGCACTGCAATACACAGCTCATAATTCATATGGTCAGCCACATGATAGTGATTTAAATGATCATAAAGCTGTTATTTTTATAATACAGAATTTTAAAATCTAATTATTTGGTAGGCTTACTAGTTGCCAAACTTTTCAGAATTCTTCTGCTGTGGAAATCTTTAGAAGTTCCTGTAAAATTTGTGTTATTTATTTGTAAGCCCAAATAAAAATGTTCAACTAAATATGACCCCCATCAGTTAAAACATTTGCAAGTTACAGAACTGTGGCCAAAAGTCCCGCTTCTGCCAAATAAAATAGTGAATTTGTATGTAGGTCTACAAGTAGTTAATTTTTAATGCAGGCAGGTGTCTTTTTGGTGTTTCAAACCTGTCTTTTATTGGGCAGGAGATACTGAAAATGGAATAGTTGTGGAGAGCTTGTGGAAACTTGTTTTGGAAGGAACAGAGCTGCAATTTTAGCCCGTAGTATTTTTCCAGTGGCCTTACAAATGCATTTATGTGGAGAACTAAGGGGAAAATGTTGGCTTTACAGTCCTGATGCATTCCAGGTATGAGTTTTCCAACTGTAAACTGTCTGAATTCACTTCTGGTTTTGGAGTGTGAGAGGGAGCAGTTGTGTTCTCTGGGTATGACAGAGAGCACTTGCTGTGACCTGGCCCCATTGATCCAGTGGTGAGCATTGGGTCAGGGCTTTGTTGCTTTATTGTGGCTGTGGACGAAGCTTTGGGAGGAGAATCACTTTCAGCTCTGGTGCTGTTGTATAGTGGACACTCACCAGCCTTACAGTTCAGTTTAAGCCACTTGCTACCAAATTTCCTGAGTTGTTCCAGGAGATGAGCTTGGGAGTTAATCAGTCACTTAATTTTTAAAGTGTGCTCCTCACTTGGGCTTTAATTTGCTGCTTTGTTGTGTTACTAATTTGATGGGAAATGCTTCTTTGAGGTATACACGTGGTTATTTGTGTAAAGAACTGCTGCACTGACCCCTCAGGACAGCACTCCTCACTCTGGAGATACTTCAGCCTTGTAAACAGGAATTTGCATAACACGAGCTAGAGATTTAAAGGAGCAAAGACAGACTCCTCTTTCCTCTCTTGAAACAATTAAGTATCTTGGCTTTGTTTTATAGCATTGCTACATACAAACAAGGTCCTGACAAACTTCTGAAAGAATGGGGTTGGATTCTTCCAGTCTTTGAGGCATCCAAATGCTTTAAATATCATCTTAAAAGGTACTGTGTTGTTTAAGTGGAAGTTACAGCCATGGTGGAGGTATTACTGGGTGAAACATTCTTTGCTTGTCTAGAGAGATCAGACTGAATTATAAGAGTGGTGTTTTCATGTGGCAAAGATTCTTTCTTTTGGATTGTTCTAAACTTGAGTCGTAACTGGAAAAATTCCTCCTGCATCACAAGAGAGGCCGTCTCCTAGTTTAACCTTCTCAGCTGGCATAAATCACTGCAGCTTTTTTTAATGTCAGGTCACAGGCTTGGATAAGCATATTTATTCATATCAAGCCACTGAATATTTTGAGGTTCATCTATGACTAACTGAAAGTCTTTAAAAATAGACCAAACATCGGAAAGCTCTTGAAATGTTTTGTGATATAAAGTCTACTTCAAATAAATGGGATAGTCTCAATGGTCTCTTACAGCTGGTTCATTTTAATGGATTTTTATCCTCTTTTCTTTCCCTGATGAGACCAAATGCAGCTCACCTCTGGCATGAGGTCGGATGAGTGCTTGATGAGATTTGCTAATGTCCCTGGTTATAATAACAGCCATGGGCCCACCTGACGTAAAAGGCCCCTTTGCACTTATCCCTGCACATCCAGGTCACCTGCCCCTGTGGGCACAGGCTGGGGGAGTCTCTGGGCACTCTGACACATAACTGGGCATCTTACTATCACCTGTATAAAGAACAAGGTTTGGTATGTGGGTAACTGCTGCCCGTTGAAAAGCTTCTAATAAAAACAAAGCGATGGGCCACAAGATCCAGTATGAAACAGCTTTTTAGGTGAGGCTTCCCTTTAGTTCAGCATCTTCCCCAGGATTAAGAATGCCAGCTCTCCCTGAGATAGTGTTGGTCTGAAGATCCCCATTGGTGGGGCTTTCAGTCGTTGGGATTGTGGTGCTTGTATTGGGATGCTGCTCAAATAAGGCTGGTGGGAATGGATCTGGGATCTGAGCTTTTTGGTTCTGTGTTTTGCCTTGGTAGAAATCAGCACCAGTTCGGCCTGTAGTTAATTCACATGGCTGGGATGCAAGATAGAAAGGAGACACATTCTGAACAGTTTCAGTTGAGGATAAGGGACAGACAGTCCATATCCACTGGGCTACAGAGGTCCCAGAAAATTAAGATGTTACTTTTTGTTTTTCTATTTATTGTAAAGGGATTAAAATGTTCCTCTTCAGTTCAGTTATGTTGTTTTAATGATATGAATGATTTGGTGGTGCAGACAATTTGAAGTGGAAATTCAAAGTGAATTGAAGTGAATTCAAGAATGTTGTTGAGTCCTACATGGGCAATCAGATTAGGGACCACACATGCAGGCTTGAAAACATTTAATTTTTAAAATCTTGTTATCTAAGGGGGCACAAAACAATGTAAAAGACTTGGGACCACACTTGCAGCTGGCATAGATCAGTGTAGCACCCAGGATTTCAGGGCAGCAACACCAATTTCTGCTGGTTGAGATCCAGCCTTTAATCTGTCATCAATCTCATAAAATTGAGCTGCTCTAATTACCACCGTGTCAGTCAGAAATATGTTTGCCTGAAATGATAAAGCTGAGTTGGATCCTGGAGCCCACACAAGTCAGCAAACACTGTGCAAATCTGAGTTAAACCATTTGTTTGCCCACTTAAGGAGAGGTTGTCCACAGTCATGGTATGTGTGGAAAGACAGCGGGGGAGTGAGAGGAGCAACTGAAACATATGGCCCAAGTGAGCTTTCTCTTTATTCCAATGCATCAGGATAAGACAAGCTGTTGAACCGATGAGAAACCTTCCTTATATACCATATTTCAAGATTAAACTGGAAGAAATTCAGTACCAGTGATCTCACATCTATGTTTGACTAAAGGTATAGAAAACCATTAAACTGAAAGCAGAGGAAAAAAGCCCCCAGGCCCAACCTCCCCTCATCCATAATAGCTGCATCATTATGTGAAAGAAAACAGCAATTTCCCCACCAATGTGTCCATAAATGGAAACCTTATCAATACCTCCAGATGCTCCCTGGCTTTATGACACTATTAAGTTTAATTGCACTGATATAATGGATTTGTATGGGAAAAGGTCTTTTCAGGATTGGGTTTGGGGAGGTACAGGAGAGGAGTCACATACATTGAGACATGCTCTTCCCTGCACCTTAATTTTGATCTCGTGTTTCTTGAAGAAAAGTGTGGGAGTGGCATTTTTGCAGTGTCTGTGACCTCTGGAAAGGTCAAGACTGAGAACTTTATTGCAGCTGCACTTGCTGCAATTTAACGCTCTTGCAGGGGGAGTTAGTTTTTAGTAAAGAATATTGGATTATTATTTAACATGAACATAGGAGTTATAATTTTGAGCTATAATCCTTAGGCTGCTTCTCACTGTGTCAATGGAAAGAGAACTTTTGCCTTTAGTTTCAGGATGAGCAGAGACTCAACTTCCACTGGATTTCAAAATCCCAATTTGTGGTGAGTCTAGGGCAAATCTTGGTGTCTGTTCTTGAAGTCTTGTATCAGCAAAGCCTTTCCACCCCTCCAAACCTAATGTTTGCAGGTTTTATCAGCTGTCTTAGCAGGATAAATTCATCTTGTCCATTCCCATTAATTCAAAACATCTGCTTTATGTTATAAAATGTAACCACTCACCAGTGTTGATGTACCGGTAAATACAGAAAAGAAAAAAAAAAAAAAAAAAAAGGCAACACTATTCTCTTCTTGCCTCTCCCCCAGAAAACTCAGACACCTACAGGGTTTTCTTACTTCTAAACCAAGATACTGCCTCAGAGCCAGGAATGAAAAAGACACAGATTTTGTCATCTTATCATCTTTTTTTAGCTACATGTGTAAATAAAGATACCAGTATGACAACCAGTGACTAAGTGCAGCTCACTGTGAGTAACACCAAGAGGCTGTGCCCCAGCTTTGCCTTTGCAGGACCTTCTGAAATGTTCCCAATGAAGGAGGCAAAAGCCAGAAAAATTGTCATTGTTACATGGTTGATATCCCAAGGCAGAGGCAGCAACCTTACTTTCAATGCAAGGGAACAACAGTAGTGACTGGCTTTGTAAGACAGGCAGGGATTTAAGAGCACATCTTCCAGTGCCCCAAAGCTGCAGATGTTTTGTAAGCTATATGGATAGGAATTTTTTTCCCAAAATTCTTCTTTGGTTTAAGGTGGTTGGAACTGTTGCTGACATGACAATATCAAAGGAATTGCCCTTTGTGTAATATAAAATAGAAGTGAATCTCTTCTGTATTGAGGGGTTTTTTTTCATGTTACTCTTGGAGGGCTTTCACCTGAGACAGCTTTTTCTCTGCATCATATATGTCATATTTATGCTATATTACTTAAGCATTTTTGGAAATTGATGGAGTGCTAGCTTGGCTAACAGCTCTCAACAATCTCAGGGCCATCACCTGCTGACTCCGTCCTCGAGTTGTGTTCCTCCATCAAGTACTCTGCTGAGTGTTTTTATTTTTTTTTGTTGCCTCTCTGAAGTGATAGTTGCTGTCAGAAATCTAGTCCTATATCACTCCTGGTTAAGTCTGTGTGGATAAATATAATGTATATATTTATTTTTCCATTATTTTGAAAGCTTCTTGAATGTGTTTCTAGATAGGGCATAGCTCTCTGCTTTTCTTTCTCTGGGTGAACTATTCCCTTTTATTACCATAAGAAAATCTTTACCTCTTCTCCATTACCATGTCATTTAGTCATCATAGGCAGATGAGTTTATCTTCTAAAAAGTGCCTTTAAGATGTTAAAGTGGTAGCATTACAATTTAAAATCCTTCTGACACTGCCTGTTCCACTGGAGTACTAAATCTTGTCTTCAGTGTGAATGGAAATCAAATAAAGCTTTCACTTGCTTGACAATTGTTGCAAAATAGAAGAAAATGTTCAGGCTTTCATATAGTAATGACTGTGTCATGTCAGTGCAGTTCAAAGAGCAAACCCTTTTATGCACATAGACAACGTTTACTTTGGAGATCCATCGCTATTTCCGAGACTTTTGAGGCAAAAAAATTAACAAAGGATTTTGTAGTTACCGTGCCGTTTACCACAGTGTCACTTAAATGGTCTTGCTCATTCACATCCTGAAAAAGAAAATTACATTGTCAAAAAACCCCAAAACGCTGGGAACTGACAGACCAGAAACAAACTGAGAAGCATGGAAGGGTTTGAGGTTTTTTTGTCTTTTGTGCATGATGGTATAGCTGACATCTGCATAGTGCCAGGTAGGAGGGAAGAAAGAAATGGTTTATCAGTAGTTTCATCTCCAAAGTACCAAAGAATGAAAAAAAAAAAAAAAAAAAAGAAAATGAAAGCTGTATAGCAGAGGAAGCAAGAACTTCACAAAAGCAAGATTCTCTCTCTCTAGCATCACAGAGTTGAAAACAGAGGAAAATTTCATGGTTGAAATGCCATCATCAGGGTTGAAAGTGTCGTGTGTACTTTTTCTTCAGGTAGACAAAAAGCTAATAAGTCTGCTTGCTCATTACTTCTGTAATATGCACTGATGGAGAGGAGATAATAATAGTTCTTACTCTTTATGTGTTTTTCTCCTGTAGTTTCTGAAATCTGGGTTTCCACAGGATGTTGTGTATGAGTACAGGTAATCAGTGCTGCTAACAGCCCGGGCCAGGCTCTATAGTAACAGAGGAACAACTGCCTGGTATGATTTGCCTTTTTAATTATCACTTCAGTCATGGGTGCTCAGCATTTGTAATGGCAATTGATACAGTCATCAAGGCATAACGAGGAATCATTGAGTAGCGTGAAATTCATCACGTTTATTTAGCCTTTGTGACCCTTGGAGAAAAAAATCTGGTTTTTAATGAATTATCATATCCATGAGAGTTAAGGTAAAGCTGGATAAGAGAACATGAATTCTGGCATGAGGTGCAGTCTTGTCTCACCCTCTCTGCCAGGACAGAGCAAGCCTAGTCAGCTGTGTTTTGGGTATTTTATGGGGTACATGTGAACTGAAGGGTCTTGATAGGAGTTTCCACGCTCCATGTGCCATGGGAATAAATAGGGGCTGCTGAGCCTGCCCAGACTTGGAGGCAAGCTGACAATTTTCAAACCCAAAGGAAGGTCTCTTGCCTTCTGCCTGTGCTTATCATCCTTACAAGGCTGAGCTTCTGATCTTGCTGTATCTGCACACGTATTAATCATCTACATCCCACTCCCACTGACTCTGGGATCTGCCTGTACCTTTGAGCAGGACTTGTGGAAGCTGCTGTCTTCTCTCCATGGAGTCTGCTGAAGCTGCAGCTCAGTCCTGCAGGTTGGTTCTTCTGTTCCTCCCAATCCCACTTGTATAAAATCCAGACCAGACCATGGTTTTCAATGTGGTGTAGGGACCACTGACCTCTCAAGCTTCTGTTAGCAGATTCTGGGCTGCAGGTTCCAAAAAATGAAAATATCTCTTTGGGAATCAATACAGGAGTCCTAATGAATCCATATCTGTGTGTCCTTCCCTGTTTTCCCACTGCTGTCAATTAGCCATATGGTAGCATGGTGTATTTATTGTCACTCATGTGACAATTTGGTTTTTTTAGACTTCAGCAAGGATATTGTTTTCCTTCAGAGCCATTTCAGAATCTCTTCACAGAGACAAAAATAAAATGAAGGGGTCAATTCCTACAGCAGTTATTTTGTAGTAGCTCTGTTGGATAAAACCGATTACTTACATGGCCAGTGAACTTGCATTACTTGTTTGTCTTGGGTTGCATTGTATGAACTGAAACAAAAACCACATCCAGACTGCTTTGGAGTGGAAGAATTCTGCTATCAGTTCAATCTGTTTTCCTTGTTGTTGTTTCCATGTAATGAAAAGATAAATATGCAAACATATTTACTTCATTAATTTTAAACAGTGCCAGGAAAAAGGCTCTGTCTAGGGATTGTGGAAAAATATTGTGAAAATTAGCTCTACATATTTTGCTTTCAGTCAACTCTCTTAATTAGGATCAAAGTACTGCAATTTTTAAAAGTTCTCACTGTTCCTTCCCACACATTTTCATATTTCAAGAAGATGCAGTTAAATAAGTCTGAGACTGTCAGTAAAGCCCATGGGAATGAGGGTTCATGTACTAATAGCTGGGTACCAACATCCCTGAGGCCTTTGAAAATGTCAGGATTAGCTGTGGAGGGAGGTCAGATTGGGTTGCCTGTCCCTTGGGTGACTGCTGGGATGGAAATGGGGCAACTGTTTTCCCACCCATCCTCATTGCAGGGTGTTTGTCTGTGGTTTCATCCTCACTCTGACAAGACAGGTGCTGTGAGGTAGCTGCTTTCACAGGTGTGAAACATCTCTTTTTGCCTTGAAATGAGTAATTGGGTACTTGCAGGAAGAAGGAAAAAACAAGTAATAAACTGGGTTGGTATAGGGTACTGGTAGATTGTGGTTTTCCAAATGAGCTCAATACCAAAGGAAGTCCTTAAGGTGGTTGTTTGGAAAGGAAACTGGGACACAGAAAGGTGATGTCCAGTCTCCCAAACCCTCTGCAGGCCACGGACAGAGCTGCCACACCAGAGCCATCACAAACAGGAGGTGTTATGCTGTGTTTCATGTGCCTTTTCTCTCAAGCATGAAGACATTTCAATTTTAAGCAGGCACATAGTTATAAAAGGATGTTGAGTCAGCTTAAAAATCGTGCTGAGATAAATAATTTACATTTATTGGCACTGATAACACTTAAAATTCCAAATACTATTTTTCCCTGTGTTTCGAGGGGGATTCATGACTGTAATTTATGTTGCTGTGTTGCTTTTTCTCAGTTCAGATGCAAGGCTTCTTAGTTTTGTGCTTTGATATATATTTTACTTCCCAGTTATTGTGCACTGAAAGATCACAGCATTTGCCTTTAAAACATTGTGTGAACTTCTCTGGGTTCACTGCTGGATCTCCAGCACTGGCCTGTTAAGAGTTTCATTTTTTAAATGCAAATGGTATGTAACTGTTTATAAATCTGACAAACGCCTATACAATGGGCATAGATCTGCCCTAATTTAATCACACTGGAAAAGTGGCAGGAGGTTTATTTTGCCCCCTCTGCAGAAGTGTCAGCTCTCTTCCCCCTGCTGAGAAGCCCTTGGCACTTTGCTGGTCCATTCTCAGTGAGAGAAACCTTGCCTTGTAATTCCCAAGGGCTGGGTGAGTAATGGCACACATCAAACACATGTTTTCCCAACCCCAGTGACTGACAACAGCATATCAGAACGGGTCATGGGTGAAGGATTGTTGCTGCTTGGCTGTAGGTGCCTTGGAGCAGGAATCAGTCTCATTATTCTTTGTTACTACAGCACCTTCCCAAAAGTGGCCATGGTCTGTGGCTTGGCTGTAAAACAAATCCTGCTGCAGGCTCTCGCTGCTCTTGACTCACTTCCTTGACTGGGAAATGCAAAGGGCTACAGGGCTGCAGCTGCACCAGAGGAGGGACAGGGGCACAGCCAGGCTGGCCTTCTGCAATCCACACCATGCAAATTCCAGCTTTAGTGCCAGAAAATTGTCCTCCTCTGCATCTCTTGAAACTTCACATTTGTTTGAACCAATCACATGTTCTACCTCACAAATGGGTGACAGTATTGTCCCCTGCCTTTCTTGGGACACTTGCTGGTGATCTAATCTGGCTGGACATGCATAGCAGCTACCAGCCTTCCCTTGTTCTTGCTTCTAACAACCATCCTGAGTGAAGCTGCTGATACAAAGCACTGTTGTTTCTTGGTTTTTTTGGAGAGGGGGGTTGTGGGGTGTCTAGTGGCTCGACTGGGAGAGGATTTTCTTGCAAAGTGCACAGCTATTCAGTTAATTTTTAAGCAAAATTCAAAATCAATCCATTTCTGTCATTGGGTGCAGTCTAATGGGAGGCTAGTGTGTGGCATTAATCGTTGCAGACTTCTGCAGTGAGGCTGGGATGCATTTGTATTCAGGCAGAGGATTTCTAGGTGCAGGAGGAGATCTGAGGCTGATTCCAGACGCATTATAAGCAGCGTGCCATGTGTGCATGCCTCCATCCCCATCCCATCCTGCCTTCCCCTGGGCTGGAGAGCACAGCCAGGGCTCCCCAGCAGAGACACAGTCCCAGCTGACAGCGTGTGGGAGCCACAGGTCCAAATCTCAGCCTTGTCTGGCTGCTTGATTTTTGGAAAATAACCTCCCTTCCTCTGTGTCCCTTTGTGCTTGTCTTTTTTAAACAAGTAGGAATGCTGTTGTTTGGTTCTTGTATATTGAATTCCCGACCCTGTGCTCTATTTAAAGGCTGACTATTACTTGTTATTTCACCGAAGTGCAAACAAAAACAATGAGCTCTATTTAGTCCTTGATGTTTGGTGAGAGAACTGGGGAAAATTACCTTTAGGTTGAAACAATAAAAGAAAGAAAAGACATATATTGCGTTTTTCAAACTAATAAAAATTAGACATGTGGTTTCTAATCCTCAGCCTGATCTCCCTTGCATTCCAATTCATAAGAATAGCTTCTATCACAGAATATTAATTTAAGACAGAATTAAAAGAATTAAGTTTCAGGCAGGTCATCTGTCTGTCTGCAGTAAGACAGGGTGGGTGGTAAGCCTGTGCCTCCTGAGCAGTTCAGGGGTGCTGAACTGCACTGTACAATGTTGGGCTGGCGAGGCATGGGGGTCATTCAAATCCGTGCCAAGGAGAGGGGAGATGGCAGAGGGGCTGGCTGCTGAGGTGGGCAGGTTTGGGGGGGCCATGTGGTGCAAAGGAGCAGCAGAACCTCTGAGCTGCTGACAGGATGTGTCTGGTGTCATTTGGTGCATACAGCACAGGTTTGCAAAGGTCAGTCCTTGGCAGAGGCACACAGAAAGCCTGGTGGCATTGTACCCTGAACCTGCATGGGAAACCCTGGTCTCTGAGTGGACTTCATGAGCAAGGTGTGAAGTTGTAGCCATCAGCTGGAAACAGGGAACTGAGGAGGGAGGCACTGAAAGGGCTCCCTAATGGGTCTGTGCTCAGAGGAGTATCCTCAATCATGTGCAAAGGGTCTCAAAATCCTGCTGAGGAGGAGAGATTCTCCCTGGCTGAGGAAATTCTTGGGGCTTTCAGCAGTGCAGCTGGGAGGCTGCAGTGCTTATGGGAAGAGGGCTGGCTCTCACCTGGCAAGAGTGAGCCAAACTCCCACTTCTTGTGATCATGTAGGTCTGAAAGGGCAGAATATACTGCAACTGGATCACAAGGATTGCAAGGTACTTTATTATTATTATTATTATTATTATTATTATTATTATATTTTGTTGTTGTTTATTGAGGCCTGTGCAGATGAGTAGTAGTTTGCTTCCAGGTGTCCTCGACTTACCAGAAGCATCATGCCAGTCTAAAATGAATGGAATTGTGGAGCTGGTCTGACTGGACAGCTCACCTGGGCAGATTGGAGGCTGTCATCTGAATTGTGCTGGTTTAGGTTGAAGTCTAGTCTCCTACAGCACAGCTTTGCAGTTAAAATGAAATAGTCGAAAATGGAATAAATTGCATCAAGTGGGTCCTTTGATGTCAATCAGCTGCATGTCTGAGTCTGGCTCACGTTAGCAGTGTATCAGGAGTAGATGTGAGGAAGGTGGCATTCCCATGGGTCCGTGGATGGAGGAGCTTCTAGAGTGTGACAAAGTGAATTGTGGCTGTCACTTTTTAAATGCTTGTTTTATTCTTCTGTTTATTTATTTTTAAAGAAGACATGAAGGTGGGGGAGGATTGAGGACAGCTTTGTATTCCTTCTATATTTGTCAGCTCCTGTCTTTCTAAAAATGTGTCAGATTTAAATTCTACTGTTTCAGTATTGCAAAAAAAAAAAAAAATTATCCCTGATCATTTTATCTCCCCAGTTTCCCCCAGAGTTTGCATCACCTGGTTTTTGTTTCAAATCATCCTTTACTTAGGCCAGTAAAGAAACATCAAGGACCAGAATTGCAGCTGTGGTAAATCTGTACAGCTCCCTCAGTGGGGAGCAGCCAGGTGCTGGGCTGTTACTGGAGTTGGTGCACATGCATCCATACCCTGCCAGGCCATGAAACCAGACATAATTTTCCAGTCCTAGAACACTGAATCAGTGCTAGGAAGTGATGTAAGGCACAGCAAAGTACAAACCTCCCTCCACTGCAGACATTTGTAGAAGTTCCCTTGGGTCTCGAGGGCTCTAGGGAGTGGTCTCTTGGCTCTGTGCTCCTTTGCTCTCATGCTCTCCTGAACATTTCCAGTGTTGCCACCTTCTTCTGTCCAAAATCAGCATTGCTGTGCTTAGCACTCAGCTTTTTCAAAGTTTCAACCCAGTTGCTTATGGTCCATCACCTTATGGCCCACCTCAGCCCAGATTCCTTTTCCCTCACTCTTGCACAAACCTGTGTGGCTGCACTGGCAGCGAGGCCTCTTCCCTCCCTGCACCTCCAATGGCATCACTTTACACACAAGTATCAATTTCTGTATTACTGGTGTCAGTTTTCCTTATGTTAAAGAAATGTTAAGCACCATTAACATAATCATACATGTCACTGGCAGTGAACATACCTTCAGAGGTGCCTCAGTGAGTGCAATGTGAGCTGCCCTCCAGCTAGGCAGAACAAAAGGTTGTGTGTTAACAATATTAATGGCTGCATGAAACCAGTGCAGATGAAATCAGGCTCACTTTTAATCAGTCTTCAGGGGTTTCGTGTGCTGAGGCTATTTGTTTATAGTGGAGGCCAGGTTGTGCCAGAATCTATTAAGCACAGGGAAAATGATCAGTCCATTTTTTTTGCACGTTCCTAATGTGAGAAAAGGAGACACTCCATGGCAGGGAAACAACCTGAAAGGATACTATGCAGAGCATCTCTTAGTCTGAGTGGGGCTGGGATACAGCGATAAACACCGTGATGAATCTGTAAAAGATCCTTTTAACATCATTGATTCTACTTACATCTGTAAGCATCAAAGCTAAATGTGTCTGTGGATTCTCTGGGGGAGTCCTCAACCTCTTCAGGGGACTCTGTCTCATAAAGCAAGAAAGGAATTGTCAGGTATAGATAAATGCAGCGTCTCATAATTTGCTTGTGGGTTGTATATTGGTAAAATAGAAGTCATTGACCACTTACTTGGGTGAAACACTTCCATGATTCAATACAAAAAGCACTGTTTCCTTTAACAGAAAGTTAAATTCATTAGGAGGGTTGTTTTCTTTCTGTTCTGTGAATATTAAAAATGTCATTTCCTATATATCAGCTGGAATCTCTTAACTGTGATACTTTTATGGCATGAGGGATGCCTTTTAAACATTATTTTTATTACACAAATCCACAGAGAAGTTTAAAAATGAGAAGTGTATTATTGTAACAGTGTAAGAATTTTCATGCTTCTGCTCTTGCAAAACAAACAAAAATTCATATTGGAATCTACAAGTGTACCAGAGTCCAAGTCAAAGTTTCATACTGATATTTTTCAAAACTAGATGTTTTCAATATATATATTCTGTATACTTCCATTTATGTGTTAAAAAATGGTGTTCAGATAAACTACAATATGTGCTTCCAGACATTCTCTTTAAGAGCAAGAAGGAATATCAGAACAGTGCGGGTTGGGTTTTGTTTTCTTTGTTGTTTGGGTTTTTTCTAAGCTGATAATAGTTCTGCAATTTTATCTGCCTGCGCTCAGTACCAGAGGAACTAATTGAAATTTTAGGCCTGGCTTTATACAGTGCAGATTAAATATCTGTTCCTAAAATCAATGACCATGAAGAAAAATCAGTGCATAACAATGCACATAGGTGGTTACAGTTTGCAGATGACAGTGAGTATTGCTGTTCAGAATTGTGCCCTCTTCGTATACCTTTGTGTAGGGCTCTAAAAAAAGCCAGATTTGCTCTCCAAGAACACACACACATATGTATTCCTTGCTTAGCAGGAGCAGATGCCAAGGACCAGCTTACAGGTGAAGCAATGACTTGAGATCTTATGACCTTTGTACTACACTAATCAGGCTTTACATTATTCCTTCCTCTCTTGTCTGCCTGAAATAAATATAGCAAAGTAAGTGTCAAATTAGTCTGAGAGAAGTTGGAAGCCAACCAGTTGTGCTTCCAGCCAACTTCAAAGAGTGAGGTTGTTTTTTCTTCCTTATGCAACACAGAATCTTGTGGATATGGGCTCCAACTGTTTCTCTGAAGTTAAGTTTTTAGGCTGCTTTAAGATTGTCTCTATGTTTTTCTCCTCCCTTTGTTTCTTTCTACAGTCTTGGCCAACTCCAGGACTACCCGGTGATCATTATCATTTCAGCAGGAGGCAATGAATGGAGAGGCACATATGTCACCTGTTCCAGGGTGACACTGCAGCCATCGCTGCTCTGCGGGGGTGCTTCAGGGATGCTGAGATTCCTGGAGAGAAAGATCTGGGGATTTTTTTTTTTTTTAAGAACGAAATTGCATTCCCTTAACAAGTGATCAAATATGCAGGATGAAAAATGTCTTATAAATCACTTTATCTTGCTTCAAATTATTTTTTAAGAAATACTAAGTTAAATCCTAGCAATACACTAAGATGTCTTTCAGGAATCAAATGTGACAGCAAGGAATGGACTTTCATTTTCACCTATTCAAGGTGATGAATTGGACCTTTTTTCCCCCTGATGTTCCACATCCTGCTGCCATTAAAGGACAATGGCAAACTCCTATTGACAATAATAGGGAACTGTTTGGCTTTTTATCAGGGCTAAATTCTAATTAAGCCTGAAAAAATAGGTCTTCAGCCAACTGTACTTTGCCATGCCAGTATCACATCTGGCCCGCGTATCTTTGCACTGTGCATATTCAGTCTCCTGTTGCTGCTGGAATTTTCACCGGCTTTGCCCCATGCTACGGGCACCTGGGGCTGCTCTGAGATGCTGAGCAGTGGGTCTTGCTGAAACGGTGAGGAAAGGTGAGGATGTTCACACTCTGGAGAGGTGCCAGTTCATCACCAGGGGCTGCAGCATCCTTCACCTCTCTCACACATTGATTTCGCTCATATGTGGGAAGTCCTTCCTTTCCACTCCTTGGGACTAAAGCCGTCCTCACCGCTCTTGGGTGGCTGTTCCTCACCCTTCCCAGACCATGTGCTGCCCTCAGTGCTGCCCTGGCTGCTTGCATACACAGGTGAGCAGCAGCTTTGGTGGCAGTATGGAGTGTCCTTCCCCTGGACCATGGATCACACTTCCCCGGGGGAAGAGGGACGGTGATGTGCCGAGCATATTAAATATCTGTGAGTAACTGCAATCCCGCCTCCTGCTTCCTCTCACCTTTCAGGCAAGAGAGGTAATGAGTGAGCAGAGATGAGCAGAGGGGCAGCACCAAACCTTCGTGTTCAGACAGGGGCAAATTAAAGATAACAATGCTCTGCTGAGGCTGGAAATTGCAGGCGGGCGGAAGAACAGCGTTACCTTTCCCGATTGTCAAAGGCACTGCTCACTCTCTGCTCATCCACTTCATGGATTTTTTGATTCAGTTCTTCCCCTGACTTAGAAATTAAATTATAACGCGTTCCAAGAGCTTTCCACACTTCAGACTTACCTTTGTTGAGATGTTTCCTACTTCCTACAGTCAAATTTGGATGGTGGTCCTGATTAAAGTATCGTTTGCTTTTGGGTGTTGCCAGCCTTACAACATTAGGAAGGTGGGAATGGCATAGGAAGCATGAGGTTTGTTTCTTTATTATTCCTTTTCCTTCCTCTGCCTTTTATTATCTTCTCTCTTTTCTTAAGCCTCTGAGGAATTTCGGGAGTAAGTTCAAACTTCTCTTTCGGAGCCATAAAGTTCCTTTCCCGTTTCAGAAAAGGAAGAAGGGTTTATGGAGTTTCGTGTTTGTGGTTTGTGTGTGACGGCTCCAGGAGCCAGGATTTTAACCAAACTGCACAGCTGGGTGATGTGATGCCACAGTGTGTTTCTATGAACCCATTTTTTGGATAAACCTGCTTTTATTCAAGCGTCAAAGACCTTATCAGTGTTTACCTTTGTTTTATGGGGATGGCTTGCACTAACTTCTAGTTAAGTGCAAACGCTGACACCAAGTAGGCAGCCATCAGGGATCAGCCAGATTGTTTGGAGAACTCTTCCAATTAACTGTGTTACTTTGCAAAGAGAGAGTTTAGATAACCAAGAGAAGCTGCATTTTATAGGCTATATATATATGTGTGTGTGTTTATTTATAGCTCCATATGCATATTGCTTCCTGTGTTGGAGGGGACAAAGAAGGACAGTGTTAGTCCTGAAGATATATCGGAGCGCAGGGGGAGAGAAAAGGGCTTAGTTCTTCTCTCCTTTGTGCAATGACAGAAAAATTGAATGACTTTCATAAATGTTTCCTCTTCATGTTTGACCCCATGGGTCCCACTCATGAGTGTGTTTAAGGGGAACATGCCTCCAGCGTGCTGTGTCCGCCAGCTTTGCTCCCCTCTCCCAGGGATGGCACAGTGTGTGCTTTATTTCAGTGTGTGTATGTGTGTGGTTATTCCTATATGAATATTTTAAAATGGTTTACGGTGGGGAAAGGAGGAGAAACAAAAGGCTTATCACATTTTCTTGTTTAAAACAACAAAATGGAAATCAGTGGCTTTGGACAGATCAAGGATGCACCAACTGTGGTCAGCCTGACTCTCCAGGAATGTATCAGGCTTTATCCAGGATCTCTGTCTGATGCTTTGTGCTTATTAGAAGTCTGAATGGCACTTCATTTCAGAGTGACACTTCATTTTCCGAACTCATTTGATTAGGAAGATCTTACCCATCTTCAAATCTTTGCGTTCAGCGTTCAGTTTTGTTGGGTTTTTTTTTTTCTCCTTGGTTGAGAGGGGGACAAAAAAAAGGAAGGGGGGGGTGGGAGAAGGAAGGGGGAGAGGGAAGGAGAAAGAAAGCTTTTCCCTTTAAAGTAAAGCCTTTCTCAGGCTTAGCCTTTTTCCCCAGAGTGGGGCGAAGCGAGAGGTCCAGCGCGATGATTGTCAGGATCATGTGGTGCGTGCCGTGGGTGCTGTGAGAGCCGTGTTTATCCAGGGCCATGTGGAGGTGGGCGGGTGCCTACCCGGGGACAGGGGGACAGGAGAAGCTGGGCTCCTGCAGCAGCCACGCTGTGAATAGCCCACATTGACTGAACTGTCTAACCGGACTAATTTGCTGTGCCTGTGGGCTTGATAAAAGAAGCAGCTGCTGGAAAGGGCTCGCTCAGATGCATGTAGATGAGCCTGTGGACTGCCAGAAGGATCCAAGCAGATTTTTTTTTTTTTTTTTGCCTCCTTCCTTGCTGCATTTCTACTAGAATCCCTACCTCCGGCTCCCGTGAAGTTGCATTGATCAGGTAAACTATTTCAGTTGTTCCCTGGCTTCGGTGCCGGCTGGCCAGCGTGCCAGCCCACGGGATGGAGAGCGGGATGGGATGAGCGGGCTGTGCTGCAGGGGTGGCACGAACAGCTCCCTTTGGAGCAGACACACATTTTCACTGCTCCCTGCAAGCTGGCAGTCGTGAGGCTTTGAAAATTGTGCAGCCATGTTACACAGCCACAATTATTTCCCTTTCTTCCCCCTCTCCTCCCCGTTTAATTTTGCCGTGAATAAGGCTAAGTCTGGTGTTTCTCGTTTGCATCTGTCGATGCACCAGCCAGCCATGTTTTTCATAGGATTCTGTGCCGTGCGGGTCTTGCTGGGAATGCAAAGATGTTCGCTGTCCTTTTGGAGTCAAGCCCTTTACGTCTCCTCCTGGGGAAAAAAAAAAAAGGAAAAGAAAAAATATCTGTAGCATGCTGCATGGATTTCTGTGAGCGCTGGGGACGCGGGTTAGCGGGCTCGTTTGGAAGCGGGGAAGATGAGAGCTGAAGGCTGCCCACATCCCCTCACCCACCAAATTTGATTCTTTGTATCAAAATAGGTGTTGTCCCATATCATCCCCCCCAGCCCCTACCCCCTCCCACATTTGCATCTATTTTTAAGTGTTGATTAAATAAAGCTCTGGCTCAGCTGGAGAAAAATGAAGAAGAAAAAAGGATGAAAAGGATGGCCTTTTGTGTGGAGATCTTTTGTGCGGCTCACCCGCCCCCCTCCAGCTTCCCGGGGTAGTACCAGCAGCCTTTAGTTGAACTGGCTGCTGCCTGCAGAAACAGCTTCGCAGAATTTGGGGAAGGGGCGCGGGGGTCGGGGGTGGGGGGAGCTCTGCCGTGTCTGCTTGCAGCGTGAGAGAGATGTTAAACGGGATTGGGAATCTGCAGACTGGAAAATGCTGCACAATTTAACGGAAAGGGTATTACCTGCAGGGATTAACCCTATTTACTGACAGTCTCGTCTCTTTTTGCTTCTTCGCTTCACACTCGCTGTGTAAGAGCTGTTGCGTTTTTGCAGCAAGAGCCTGGATGCTCTGGAGCACAGGAGTGATTTTACCTGGCACATCTGAGAAATGCCCTGTAAATGCCCTAAAACCCGAGTGTTCCATTTCTCCTCGAAGGAGGCATTAGAAGGTGTTGTCCCTCCCTGCCAGACGCGTTAATCAGCAGGTTGCACCTTATGAACTTCTGTGAATGAGTTTAGAATTCACTCACTGTGAATATCTCCCCCACTTCAAGTGCTTCCGCCCCAAATGTATCTGTGCGCAGTCCTTCCTGTAAGTATTGCCACTTTTGGGGTCACAGCTGGTTTGCTGTGGTGGCATTAATGGCTCCTGTGTTGTGGGAGGTGCTAGGTCTCTGGGAGAGCCCTGGCATTCCCTTTGGCTTTAGGAAGTGCTATTTTATGCCCACAAAAACATACAGGTCGAGATCCTGCCTGAAAGGGGGTGATTTTAAGCTGTTTGCCTGCACTGGAGGGTGGAGCATCTCTTATATTAGACCTGAGTTTCAGGCTCTGCTGTTTTACAGGCGTGGGGGAGCAGAGTACCCTGACCACTCTAACCCGCTGCAGACCAGAGCACTCAGCTCAGGGCTGCTTGTGTTGCTCTGCTTTCCCTGAGTCTCAGTGCCTCATCCATGCAAACTCATGAATTCATAAATTCAGCTTCACAGCCTGATTGCTGTTGGCCCTCACAGCCAGAACTGAGCATGTTGCAAATTGTAATGTGCCAGTATGGGCTGTATCTAAAACCTGATTTTCTCCATCTCATTGTAAAACTATAATTAGGCTTGCAGCAGGGTAGCTTTGGATACACATCATTCATCCCTGTGGGAATACTGGGGTGTCATCGTGCAAACATTTTCCAGGATTTCACAGAGAGTGGTGTGGGTCCAGGCCATTCCTGGAGGGATCTAAACCCTAACCCAGCAGCCTGAGCTTTGTTGTTCAGGATGTCACTGCCTGATTAATCCCTTTTCTTGTGGGATATGGGCTGAGCAGAGATTGGCTATTGTCAATGTGAATTATAGGCTGGATGAGCATGTCATCTGTTGCTTTTAGTGGTATACACTCTAAAATACTCATGCAGGCAGTTGAAATAAGCTGAAAAGAATCTGAGGGAATGAAAACAGTAAAAATTGTGAAACTTCAGGTTGCCTATGGACTGTCTCACCAGAAGGTGATGCTTTGTGGGGATTCAGATGCCTCTGCTAGGACCAGCACATGAAAACATAAGTCTGACTCAGTTATCAGTAGGGTCAAAAAAATTCAACTATCAATTTAAAAACAAGAGCAGCAACAACTTATTGGATAGAAAGGCAGTTTTTATTTTCCAGTTTCTGAGTAAATTTCCAACTCTGATTTTTATCTGCTTTTTGTTTGCCTTTGTTTTTCTCCCAGATGAAAGCAGGTGAATATAGAAATGAAACAGTGAGATGAACTGCACATAGAATATTGTAAAATTATTTGAAAATTAAAATTATTAAAAATGGGGGGGGGGGGAAAATCTCTTTTCTGCTGTCATCTGCCTTGCAGGTATAATTAAATCTAGGACCAGTTTTCAGGCAGAGCAGTGATTTTCAGCTTGACGGGGTCATTTTTAAGCCCTCACTGGTTTCCTCGCCAGTGACTGGTGTCTGGATGGATACATGGTTGGAAAGCCAGTTTGCAATATGAGGTGCTGTGTTTCAGCTGTCCCTTCACAGTGTATTTGAGAGACTGGTCTTCATGTGTCTTCTAGCATTTTGTAGGATGGTGAGGTTATCATACCATTTTCTTAGGTTTCAATTAAAAAAAAAAGGGGGGGGGGAAGAAAAAGCTTTTCAAGATTTTGGATAGTAATAAGTAGATAAAAAACAAACAAACCCTCCATGCGACTACCTAAAAGCATTTCACCCATGATGATGATCTGCTGTATAGGTTGTCACTCTGCTTAAATTCCACAGCAGAACTGTGACACCATCTGTTCCCTTTCACTGTGTGCAAAAAATGGTTTCCTTTCATTAGCATTAAGCTGCATAAAGAGACTGGAGATCTAGAAATATCCCAGTCTTTCCCTGACACATACCTTCTTGTGACAGAGTTCATTGCAAACATCACTCCTATTCCTAAGAGAATGGGAGGGTTTGAGTTATATTCTATTAAGGATCTTTGAATAGCAGGGAAATAAAATAAAAAATCACCCCGTCCATATATTGCAATGAAACCAGAAAGCTTTCTGAGATGTGTTAAGATGATGTTGATTCAGAACAGCTGTCTTTACTATTGCATCCCCTGAAGGCAGTAGGGCTGCTGTCTGCCAGTGTTGGTGGTATCTGGACTGCTTTGGGGCCTCTGGGATGCAGTGATTTCCTGAGCCTGGGTCAAACCCCACTGTACCCATCCTCAGAATGTGAGATTTATCTTACAGTCCTCACCTTTCACTAAAAAATTCAGATCAGAGACCTCTGCAAAGTCTTAGCAAGGTCCTCAAATGTAGAATTGTTCTGGAAGTCATGCGTTTTGCTTTTATTGTCTCTTTTCATTGACCACAGTGTGCTTTAATGGTATTTTAATGCCAGTGCAGTGACCTGTTGGTGAGAGAGATGTGTATTCAGCACTGCTCTGTTGCAGGCTCATCCTCTGGCTACCAGGATAACCTGGTAGATAAATTCTAGGTAGAAGAAATCAACATCATTCTTCTCTGAAATGCTATCTATATGTAAATCTGTGGTGCCATTTGTTCCCCTTTAAAAGTTGCAAAGCACTTTCAGTTCCTGTTTAGTGGTTGCTCCCTCTGAATTACATGAAGCAGTGAGAGAGGTCAGCCAATGCTGTCCTGCGGGAATGAAACCTCTTTTTGTTGTTGTTCCACTAAGCTGTTGCAAATAACATTGGAGATGCAGTGAACACAGAGCAAAACAAGCCACCAGAATTACACCGCATACCCAGTGGATCTCAGCATAAAATATTAATCAGGCACTGCAGATCTCAGTTGTCATCTCCTCGTGTGGAACAAGGCACGGAGCCCCACTCCGCCCCTTCCTCCCGAAGGTCCCAGAATTAAAATATTTGTTAGCTGTGATTAATAAAGACACCTGACTGAGCCCTTGTTGTCAGGGAAGAGTCTCTCAGCATTTTGGATCAGGTTTAAGGATCAGACTTCAGAGCTTGATAAGCACAAGCTTAAGCTGAAAGGAGTGCAGCATACTTGGTTTAAGCTTATGCTGACAGGTGAAATCCAGTTCCCTCGGATGTGACTGTGTTTGTCGTGGCTTAAAAAATGGTTTTGCCCAATTATCAATAAGTGATTCCTATTTCCTTTAAGCGCCATTAGTTCTTCTCTATTCTCTTTTTCAGCAGTGAAAAGAGAACTGTTGCTCAGGTGCATTTTTAAACTTCAGTTCTGGTGACATCTTCCATTCCAAACCAAATTTAATACCACCACAGCTCATTCTCTACAGGCTGACACGCGGAGGTGAACGAGCTGTCAAGGTGTAGGAACTTTGCTTGTCATGCAGTCACAGGGAAAGGTTTCTTAAGAAGATTTACTCTGGGTTTTGGTGTTGTCTGAGCAGCTGGTAATTTCTTCTTCACCCGTCTAGTGAGGGCCTGCTAGTTCCTGGTCAAAAGAGCAGTGTGTCCTCAACATAAAGCATGGTTTGGTTGGTGAGTTTATGCCTTATAAAGAGACTTGGGTCTGTGGGATGCTGTTGTGCATGATCTGTGCTCTTACAGATGGAGCTGGCATGAGCTTTTCTCCACCAGAGCCTTCTCTCCACCCAAGCAGCAATTTGCATTAAATGTGTCAGAGCTGAATAAGTTTTAAATTTTTCTCCTGTTGCAAAATATAAGGTCTGACTTTTACTACTCAGATTAATTGGAGAGAATTTGACTACAGCAATATGACAGTGGTAAAAGAGAAGTCAGGTCTTTGTAACTGACTACACTGTGAGAGTCTTGGAAGCAAAATGAATCCTGTGGAAAGCAGTTCTGATTTGGGGAAATCCCCAGGAATGGCTCCTCTGAATTCTTGCCTGAATCACATTGCTTCAAGTCACAGTTCTTAAGATGGCCTACAAAAATACAGAATCTAATTTGTGGCAGCAGTTTGTGATCCAATGTGTAAGGAACTGATTTGAGATAGAGATGGAGGAGGGAGGAAAATGTTGAGATTCAAAATGCTGGGCTGCAGATTTTGCTCATCATGACATGAAGTTAACACCCTTCCTCCACCAGCCTGTCCTGGTAGAGAACTCCCTGTGTGGAGTCCTGAGGGCAGCTGAGCTTTCTGGTCAAGGGTGTGAGTGAGCTGCATCCTGTCACCCCAGTGATGCCTGGGTACCCAGGATCCAGTCCAGCCAGTGGGAGAAAAATGATAATTGAAGGAGGGTTAAGAGGGGGTAAAGCCATAATGCTGAAATGTACTGAATATCCCTCAATTATGCTCAGAAAAGATTCAGATCTTCCCCTCAGTGTGTGTTGTTGTGTCTTGCAGATGTATTGAAAATCTGTGTTAGAGCTGTGAGCAATTAACACATTTCCTGAGGACACATGGAGAGAAACTAAACTTGCATGTGATCTACTCAGTTCTGCCTTAATAGATCTTGGCTATACCTGTGATTTAAAATGGCTTTACTGACACACAGCCATAGTCAAGTGGTGGTGGTCTGTGGAGGGGGTTCATGGTGCCAGTGCAGGCTGCTTACACCCCTGGTTTGAGTCATTTGCTGGGATGCTGTGAATCTTCCCATTGCAATGGATACAGGCTTTGACCTAAATTCAGTCTGGCAGTTTTCACCTGGAAAAATGTAGTTTGGCTTCTCTTTACAGAGATGCCTTCAGAAAAAAACATAGGTAATGAATGCAGTTGAATCAGAAACAATTTGCTTTCCTACTAAGTATTTTAAGGAGCAAGAACATTTTTATAAGTTCAAGACCTTTTGCATTTTTTTTGAACAAAGATGAGACAAATGAAAAATAACCCTCATTGCAGCCAAAAGACATGGAGGGGGGACAGTATGGGAGAACTGGCCTTTAATAAACTGGATTTGGTGGGTGCCACCACCATGCTCCTGGAGCATGGAAAGCACATCCAATTGATGCACTGCTCAGTGGGGACCAGGTCCATACTGAAAGGAAAAGGACTGGGTGAACATCTGCATGAGGGGGGAAACAGCAGGTAAGAGGATTTCTTGGAGAAGAGGAAAAGGTGGAGATGAAAAGCAGTAGAGCAATTTGTCTGATCTGGGGAATGTTTTTTCAGATAGTGTGGCATGGAGGAGGAATAAAGATAGTGGATTTTTTGGAAGAAGGCTCCCAGTCTCAAGCTTCAGAGATTTGAGATTGATTTGAGATTAAAATTATGTGATCTGAACATATATCAGTGACATTTCTCTGAAATTAAAGTTCCTGATAACTCTTGGATGCTGTGCATGTGCTAAGACCTCGTTCAAAACATTCAAACATAGATTTTAGTACTGTGCTGGATTGGGGCCATCATGATAAATAAAAATGTTAATGATTTTCCAGGCTCATACTTAAAATTCAGTGGTGGAAGTTTGCAAACGGATTGTGCAGATTGCCAAATTAGGTCCAATTACTCAAATTTAGATGAGCTTAGCATAAAACATACAAATGTGTTCAATGCAGTATTCTGCTTAGGTCTGTGATTTCATTTCACCAGGCTTATATTTGCATGAGTTCATTAAAATTGGTTCCATTTCTTTTTTCCCTTAGCATCGCTTTGAAAAAGTGGTATTTAAGCTGGGGAAAAATAGTAAAGAACAGACTTGTAATTATAAAATGAAGCTAACTGGAGTCATGCAGCACTGCTGTGATTCATTCTGTCAAAGAGGGAACTGGAGAGCTCATTACTGAGCCCAAAGTTCAAACTGACCACTCTTTAGTGAGGGTTCCTGGTGTATAAGTCAATTAATTGCAACCTTCTACTCCATGGTTACCCAGTTTCTGAAAAAAAAATTTCCACTTCAGCAGGACTGCTCTTGGTTTGTATTCTAATTAATATTTATTTTTCTTATTAAAAATAAGAACTTGGACAAGGAAGCACTGCTCCTCTTCTGTTTGTTAATCCTTTGGGACAAAAAAAAAAAAAAGTTGTCTTAGCCCAAACAAATGAGAAAATCTCCAGACAGACTAAAGGTTTTAATGAGGTTGTTACCTCTCTCTAAAGCCACACGACCCTTTCAAAAGGTGATGGCCTGGCACCTCCTGGAACATGGAGACATGCCTACTTGTCTGTATTAATGGCTTTATTTATTGTTGTATAAGGTATCCAAATGTCACAATAATATTTATGTTTATTTAGAGGTACCACTTAGTGCTCTAGTAAGTTATGGTTTGTTATTTGGAAGTTATTTTATCTAGTTCACGGTCCAGATGTGAGAAAACACACTTACTTTGCATGCAAAACTACTTTTTCAAAAAGAACTGTAATACAGCTCTACACCCCCCATATGTGTATCTGTATTGGCATAAGAATGAATTATCCATGCTGTGAGTCTGAACACTTTTAAATAGCAGTTTAAACAATAATCTCCAGCAGTCTCAAAGAAGCCGTAATGTTTAATAAATTGGTAATGAGCTCCTTAAAAAGTGTATTATGGTATCATAACAGCAACTTTGTAATCGGGATTGCAAACTGTTTTTCTGCTGCAGGTGGGTTCTGACCGTCTGCTCTCGCTGAGCCTTCTCCAAAGAATGGGTTTCAACTTGAAATTTCTTGTGTGTGATGGGAAGGGGTTGTTCCACTTCTCCCAGTCCCTGTCTGCTGAGGGTGACTGCACAAGGGGGTTCCTCTCATTCTCCTGTTTTGTCAAGATGTAGGGATTTTGCTTTTGAAAAAGTGTTCTGGCTCTTGGTGAAATGGAGTATGTCAGAAATTGTTTTGCATAGGAGAAAAAAAATTGTTGTTTGGTTGACTGCCATGACAGTTATGCAGGTGTTTTCAGAATAGTGGGATTGTTTGCAGGACGTAAAAATTCATGAGACAAATCCTCTCTGACCTCAGTAAACCATGTAAACCTTAGTTACCGCTGGGTGTGGTAGCTTAAATACCTTACTGTAGTCATAAAATTAGCCATGAAGATAGAATCTGATCTCTGGAGAGTCCAGAGTGTCCTATTTCCCCACTACTTCCCAGTATAGCACTGTTAATAATCCGTGTGTGCTGGATCTGCCTTTGTTAGTGCAGCCCCTTTCGGCGTAGGTGCTCCTGCGCCATGCGCCTCTCCCGCCTGGGAGTGGGAACAGTGGCTCCATTATTTGTGGAATGATTCCTGGTGAATGCTAACATTGCAGCCACTTCCTCTGAGTGCCCCGGTGCTGTCAGTGTGAGTTGTCGCAGTGGGAGATGTGAGTTTGTGGGGAGTGCAGTTACATTTTATGTTTCCACGCTGTCACAGCCGAAGCAGGCAGGGCAGCCTGGGCAGGAACGTCTGGCACAAGTGGTTCTCAGTTGCTTCCTCCGTCAAAGCTGTTGCTTATTCATTTCATTTGTTTCTTCACTGTATTTTGGAATAAAACCCCCTAGAACATACAGACCTCCAAGTGATAATTGTGTGAAGTTTTGAGGCTAACCTCAGTGGCTGAGCTGTGAAACAGAGGGTTGTAAATAAGGGCTGTGCTCACCCTTGGACAGCAGTCTGGAGTGAATGTTTCAGCATTTTCGCTCCGTCTGTCACTTCCAGCCACGCACTGGTTGTATTGGTCTGAGCTGCCTTGTCTAAAGAAGCTATCCTGCTGGTTTTTACCTGCCTCCCAGGACTGCAGGTGGACTTCATGGGACAAGCAGTGTGCCCTGCCTGCCACCAGCCACGTCCGTGGGCCAGCCCCGCTGCCCCGGCGCTCAGAGCCGTGATGTATTGGAGCTCGGTGGGAGCCAAGGTGCTTGACACCTCTGAAAAATGAGGGTTTATATCAAATAGACTGTTCAAGCACTTTATAAAAATGAAGTCTTTGGGCTTTCCCGTTTAAAACAAGACACCAAACTGAGGCGCAGGAGGGAAAGCCAAACAAAGAGGTGGCTGCAAAACTCTGAAGCCTTCCAATGTTCAGACTGAGCTTGCTCTGCCAGGTTGGTGCCCTGCTAAAGAAGCAGGGGGAACAGTAAATGTAACCAAAGAAAACTGTCACTAAAAAGAACATTTAATCTGGCCTCTTCTAATCAGACTAATCTAATGCTTTGAGCCTCCTCATTGTCTTTGGAGGTCAGAAGAGTCTCCCATCTGCAGCTGATTTGGCCAAAATTCATGTGATGGAGGGCAATGTTACCTGAAAACCAGGTTTTATTGTGATGGAGGTATGGTGGGAGATATCAGGATGATATCTTCTGGGTGTCTTCTCCCTCACAGGGAAATACAGGATGTTTCATCTGTGGGGGCTGGCTAGCTGTATGTGTCACCCTAATTTGTGCCATGGTGTTTGGTGTTATTCCCCCAAGAGAAGGCTCTGAGCTGATGTGAATGTATTAACTCAGGAATCTCTGTCTTGTGTCTTCCACCTTGAGATTTAGCAAGCATTAACTAAATTTGGATTGTTAGAACTTGAAATATTTCTTGGTTGTCCTGTTTAAGTGAGATGCATCAGAGCCATCTGTATTTCCTCCAAATTTATGCAGAAGTAATGCTATGAGTCCCAACATTTCTAGAGAGAGAAGCCAGGGCCATCAGTGTTGTACACTCGGGCACATTAGAGGTTGGCCTGGTTCAATTCAACTTAGGAGATAAAATACTGTGAGTTCTCTTAGGTTTGTTGAGAAACCAAGTTGAATGTTTACATAAATACCCAGTCTGTGAAGCTCTAGGAGTGTGGCTTAATGGGCAAAAGCACAGTAGTTCAGGTATGTAGGTGGTGGTTGCAGATATGTGTTTCTGACCTTCTTCTGTAACCTTGGGAAGCTTTTCCTTTGCTGTAAAATAGGGATAACAACACATCTCTGCTTTAGGAGAGTGCCT
Organism: Acrocephalus scirpaceus scirpaceus; assembly: GCA_910950805.1. NCBI lineage: Eukaryota > Metazoa > Chordata > Aves > Passeriformes > Sylviidae > Acrocephalus > Acrocephalus scirpaceus. The sequence goes on along the minus strand of OU383782.1, from coordinate 15,296,641 downwards.
TTAAGCGACCTGATGAAGTGCTACCTACAAGCAGCCCAGGATAAGAGCCTTTATCTGCTGTGTCAGTTATTCCTGTCCTAAGGCTGGCTGCTGGGGGAATAAATAGAACCTGTTCCTCTGTGTTACATGAGTGCCCGAGTTCCTGTCTGTTCTATATTTAAACATGCAGTTATATGTTTTAAGACATACTTCTTTACAGGTTTTGTTATTAAGCACATGTGCCTTTCATGGTGTCATCGGGACCATAAAGTTTGAATGCTGGATGCGGAGAGGGGGGAACAAGAAAACCTTTTAACCTGCACATTATTAGAAATCCATTTCAGAGGATCCCCGTGGAAATGTTACTGAGAGTTTTGTTTCTGAAGGCAGAAAGTAACTAGTCATGATTTTTCCAGAAAGGAAGTGCTATGAACTCTGCAAAGCCTAATGAAGGGGAAGTGGCTGATTTATTGCAAACAGTTACAGCTTTCTGATGTTGCCTGGATTTTATGTTAATCTTGTTGTGTGGACTCTGTGTTGGGAATAATTGAAAAACATGGAGGATTGAGTAGCTTTTGTAGTCCATAAATTATTGCCTAGTGAGAGTAAGTTATAGTCTTGATCAACTTCAGCACCAGTTTCTTTTATAACTTTTCCAGAATTTTAGCCACTTTAATACACCAAGTTATGACACATAATAGAGTTCAGAATAGAATTGTGTCCTATAGAAGATTGCTTCAAGGAGGGATCCCTTTAAACCTGAAGAAGAGAGGACAGGAGGAAGCGAAACATTAAAGAAAACCCAGTCTATGTAAAGTGTAAATTCTCTTATTTGAATTGAGCATATGTTTCTTTAGATATAAAGACACACAATGGCAACAGCACTGCTGTATTTCCTGCTATTGCAGAAACTGGGAATGCTACATAATTCCCACATGCTGGGAATGATCAAAAGCCTCCCCCAGGTTTTTGGCTCATCCTTTGGTCTTAAAATGCCTTTTGAAGACAACATATGTGGAAGGAGTAAGAGCAGAGGACAAGGTGCCAAGGTTTCTGCTGCAATGCCCGAGCGCCACTGAATTTCAGGAGCAGCTGGGGGCAGTGGGAGGTGAGCACCTTTGGGCATCCTTTGAGGTGCCTTCCAAAGCCCTGCCTGTGCTGCAGGATTGTCACCATCCCCTTTTATTTTCCTCCCAGCCTTTACAGGGGCAAATGAGCAGTGAATTATGCATGATCCATAGGTTATCTCTCCACGTTGACTCTTGATCAGAAAGAAGCACCATGTAGCCTCTAAATAGCTATTTTATGAGAGTTCTGCTGCAGCCTTTTAGGGGGAGCACAGCAGAATGTACAGAGCTTAAACCTGTGCCTGCAACATCTTTCTTTATTAACAGGAATTAACACATTAAAAAGGCACTTTAAAGGTGCATTATGTAAATCAATCCTAGATTTCAGATAAGATTGGCCTTTCTGTGTTAAATATGGTTTTGAACTGTAAAATATGTGATTTGTATAGAAAATATGTGGTCATGATAACTGAGATACACTTATCATATATACTTGAATTCACCATCTCAGCTAAACTTTGAGCTTGTGACATCTTCTGCTTAAAAAGAAAGAAAAAAAAAATTCCGTGTCCAGCAAAAGAAAGTTCTTCTTTCCTGCTTTCTGCCCAGAAATTAATCTTCCACATGACATATTTCTAATATCACCCAGGTAGCTGGAAAATCCTCCTTTTTTCTTACAAAATTCAATGTGTCAGAGCTGAGGACAGGATGGGCGTGGATTTATGCTGCACCAAGCACAGCTATTCTGGATGCCAAGATGCTGGGAGTTTAAAAAGACTTCCTAGAGAGCTCAAGAAACAAGAGCTTTATGGTACTGAAGCATGGAAATTTCTACCTACTCTGTGAGAGGCACACCTCTAGACTTGAGAGAGAGCTATGCAATCAGACTTGAAAGCTGTCACAGTTAAAAGCTCTCTTTTTTTTTTAGTGTTTTATTATTTTCTTCTGAGTTCCTATATTGATATAAAAACATGTTCTGTTACAATGCATGCATTTTTATTAAACCAGAGTCTTTCTGATTTTTCTGTGCACCAGTGCAGAAGAAGGAAAAGCTGCAGAGGGCTTCAGTAGACTGCTGCTGGGAATGACCTCTGTATCTCCAGATGGGCTGTGGTGAATAAAGGTTATGTGTGTTTGTAACAGCTGAGGAGTCCCACTGATGTTGGTTCTAGCATGGCTTAAGCTAAAGAAGACAGCTTGTGCACATTGGCCAGCAGATTTAAAGCTCTCACACTGTTTTTTATTCTAAGAATAGTCTGGGGTAGCCTGAGAAGGGCACATTAGTCACGGGTCAGAGCTGTGCTGGGTGTGTAGACACTCAGCACAAAATCAATATGCAAGATTGCCAATAAGATATGGTGCAAACTGATGCAGACAGGAAGGGATTCTGTGAAACAAGCTGTTGGACAGTAGCTGGTGGTCCTGGCACCTTGACAAGCCAGGAGCTGCCAGGAGGAGCTTTGGCTTTTAGACCATTATGGTTTAAAAAGATGGTGTAAAAGAAGGCTGGGGAACCACGGTGTAGCATGGATGGCTGCTCACCACCTCTGCCCACCTCTGTTACTGTGAGCAGAAGAGTAGGATGGGTCTCCAAACACTGCTGCTGGCAGATGGATGGAATGAGATGTCAGTGGATATTCTACAACATAAAATAGCAATAGGTAAGAGACAAGGGCATGTGTTGACTTAGTGAGGTCTCATATTAACTGGTGTTTAAAGATCTCTCATTTTAGAAAAGAGATTACACTTTGATTCTCTCAATGGATTCTCTTTGATTTTCTCAGTTGCCATGATCTACCCCTGGGTTGATTTTTACTGTGAGGGTGATGAGGTACTGGGAACAGGTCACCCAGGGAGACTGTGGATCCCCAACCCTGGCAGTGCTCAAAGCTAGATTGATAAGGCCTTGAGCAACCTGGTCTAGTGGAAAGTGTCCCTGCCCATGGCAGGCACGGCTGGGACTAGGTGATCTTTAAGGTCTATTCCAACCCCTTAGATTTTATTATTCTAATGATTGTCAGTCGGGCTCTCAGTGAGCTCCCCACAACTCTCTTGTAAACTCAGAAGCAGCAGAAGCAAAGGAAAAAAGAGGTTTTGTGCCATAGCTCTACTTTTTCATTCCTTCTGCTTGAGGGAGGTTTGGATTTTCTCCGCCTTTCACCCTTGGCACTCTTCCATGTTGTTTTTAATTTCAAAGCAACAAGGTGCTTTTTCCTCAGCTGGAAGAGTTGGCACATAGTTCTTTTTTGCAACTGAGACAATAAAATGCTGTATTAATCACTTCACACAAGGTAATAAACAATAGCAGATCTGTTGCTTTTACCTCTCAGGTTTCTACTAAAATAATCCAACTTCCTGAAGGCCTTAGAACTGGGATTATAAAACTGGATTTAAGTCTGTGTCTTTCTGAGTGTCTTCTGCCTGACCTTGCACCATGTAAGGTACCAAAAATCTAATTGGCAGTGTAATTACTAAAATGAGTTCCTATTTGGAAGCAGGATTGTAGACAACCTTTGTGTGTCATGTACCTGGTAAAGTCTCGTTTAGGTGTGGGGAAAAGAGCAGTCCCTGGCATCCTGAGCCATATGGCTTTCTGTGAGATGTTGCTAGGTGCAAGCTGCCTTTCTTCTCCGGCAAGATTAAAAGGAAAAACGAGCTAGGATTGCCCTTTGGGGATGGTTATAGATAGGATGTGAGAAGCCCTTCAAAATTCCTCTTCTCAGCATTGCTTATTTTGCTAACAGTACAAAGCATCGAGCACACACCACAGCAGATAAAGGGAATTTGGAAATCACAGGCCCAGACCAGTTTTTCAAAGTCATGGGGTGTGATCTTTTGAGGTTGACACTGTTTTACTGTCCCTACCCACACTTGTAAACACCAGCCTGGGAAAGCACAGCAGGCACAAGGATTTCAGAGACACCACATAAAGGTTGCAGGCTGGTGGGTTCCCCAGTGTGCCCGAGGAAGATGTTGCATTCTTTTTTTCTTTTTCTGCTGAGGGATGGGAGACCCATGTAAAGCCTTTGTCAAGAAAATGTCACAATTAGAAGCAAACAGTCAGGTGAGCTGCAGAAAGTCAGCATGTGAATGCATTTAGCCCAATACATAGGTGAGGAGAAATGAGTTTTCCTCCTTTGTTTCACCATATTTAATTGCACAGTTGGTCCAAGGGGGACTTTGCAGGGAGGTGCTGCAGCGCAGCTGGGCTCTGGTCAGTGCTAAATGGTGGTAGCTGGATTCAAGCACTTGAAAAATCTCAGAAAAACTCACATTTTGTTGTTTAATTTTTGTAAGGAACAAGGGTTGCTTGCTGGGATTTAACTATACTTAAATGCCAGAACAGAGCAATTTTTCAGGTTGACAGCAATGTTAGTGGCAATATTTCTGTTCAGGGCTGTCTTGCAGGTAAGGCTCAAAGCAGGAGTGCCTGGAAAGCAGAAAACCACAGCATTTACAGTGGAGAAGGCTGTAGCTTTTCCCTACTGGGACATGGTGCCCATCAACTCAACAGCTGTTCTGCTCTGCAAGGACACTGCCAAGGTTATTAGTGTCTACAAATTGAGTGTCTTGCTGATGATCTTTTGTGAAGTATTTAATTTCTAGGTGAAGGAAGAAGGAGTGAATAAATTGCTTTATCCCTTGTCAGAGCTCTTCCTTATGAAGTGCAGTCATTTTACTCCCAGTTTGGGATTGGCTTCCATATTTTTTAATTACAAAATTAAAATATTTTAATGATTAAACTCTGCTCAGGAGCAATAGCAATCTCAAATGTTTAGCAAAAAAAAAAACTAAAAGGAAGAAAGAAAAAAGCCCATATGCCAAGTTTCAATGTGGGTCATGTACACATGAAGTCTATTACAATTGGTTAAAAAACAAGGTCACTTCAGTATTTCAATATTTCAAGGTGTTTCTGCAGGATTTCTGTGGCCTGGTGTGTGACTGCAAGTTCTCAGATGCACCAATGTTGCTACCAAGAGGGAGAGAAAATGCCAGAGCTTCATGGAAAACTGTTAAATTCTTCCAGGACTGGCTACCCAGAGTAGAATGGGCTTTAGGGAGATTTGCTTATGAGAGAAGCCTGCATGATACTTATCTCAATGAATTGGGCAGACAGAATTGTAACAGGATCAAGAAGTGATCCTGAGCTGATTCTCAAGTGCTTTGAGTGTTTCTTCACTGTCAAAATTTACTCTTTTTTTCAATGTGAAACTGTGATTTTCATTTTCTTGAATATCACTCAAAATGCATGAGCTGTGAGCGTAGAGTTGGCTTCCTACACAGTGAGAATTACATATGCTTATGTGATTTTTTCATTAAAAAACAATGGTGGGATGATTCAAAATTCAGAATTCGTAAGAGACTTCTTAATAAACACAGATGCAACCCAGAGGAGACTTTCATTCCAAATTGCATCAGTAGGAATTTTTAAAATAAAATTTGACCTACATTAGCAGTCCCACCTAAAACAGCACACCTTGCAGGTGATTTCCGTGTGGTTTTATTTCCTAGCAGTTTAGTGTGCTGAAGGCAGAATTTGTTCTTTAATAATGCAACAGAAGTGTAAGGAAGCAATGGTAACTCAGCTGCCAAGGCAGAGCCAGAGACTCGTGGTTGATTGAGTTGTTGGAAGAAACCTGGAGATTGGAAGAGATGGCAGAAAATGTTGCTTCTGTCTTAGGTGGAGAGAGGATTCTGTCCTGGGGCAGATCATGGATATGTGACTGGGGAGAGGGAGGTGATGCAGAATGTACCAGAGAATCTGAAAAAAACAAACCTATCCAAGTTTGAAAGAGTGTCCAGGGACACAGGAGCAGAGATGGAGGAGGAAGAGGAGGGTGGATGCACAATCTCAGGTACAGGATGAAGCAGCTGAGTCTGTCAGTTGAACTACAGAAGGATTTACAGTGATAAGGAGGGATTGACACCAAAATTCAGGGCCACTGCGACAGCCAGGCTGGTGACACTGGGGTGATGATGCTGGGTGGGTTATACTCTGTGTTCATCTCACCTGACTGCAAACATCTACATCTGAACCAATGCTCTAGAAGGCCTTTAAGGCCAGTGCAGATAAATTGATGCTCCTGGAGCTCATCATGAGGTGGCTGTTGGCCTGAGCAGTGCCCTGGTTTGACTGTGGTTGTGTCTGACTGCTGAGAGCACTAGCTCAGTCTGAGGTGTCTGCCCTGCCAGCAGGAAAGCTGGGTGACATCAGTGCCACCCCCAGGATGTGACCCAAGCTCCACTGCAGCTAATGACTGCATGGACACTAAGGGACTTCACCTTTAGCAGCAGCAGCAGAGGAGAGATTAAATGGCAGCAACAGAAGAGGTTTCCAGCAGGTAGGGCCGAGCTGCTCCTCGCACGAGTGGCTGCTCTGAAAGCACAGTCCTTTGGTTGGCTGCCCACTGAGTGCTAATAAGATGGCTTGTGTTGCATTATTTCATGAGGTGGTGTCAAAGGCTACAGAAGATCTTGTTAGTAGCTGCAGGAGGACTATGATGTATTCTGATTTTGTGTTCTCTTCTCCCAGAGGAAAACAGTAATTTAGTACTTTTCTCATGGGAACCAAACACTGGAATAAACTCTGGGGTCATGAAATCCAGTGACCCTGCTCCCTCAGGCAAACACATAATATCATCCCTTTCATAAACTGATCAAATATTTGATCTCACAGAAACCCTACAAAATACAGGTTATGCTGACAAAAATAAAACAAACCTTTGTAGGAGAGAAAGAAGCATTGCTCTGTGCTTTTCCCAAGCTCTTTTGCTTGTTGTTTTATGCACTGTGGTGTCACTACTCAGGGCTTTTCTAAGGCTGTAAATATAGATTTTTAAGAGAAGATTTGGATTTGTTTAGTATTTGAACATCTTTGTGCTGTCCATGGTAATTCTCACCTATCTCCTTGTGGCTTTGAAATGGCAGTTGTGTTTATAAATGGCTTTAAGATAATTGATGAAAGGGGTGATTTGCATGGAGAACAAAGTAGTGCTGAAACTTTGGTGGAGACCTATCCACACCTTTTGGTGCATGGGGAAATATAACATGAAAAGGGGAAAAGGTTTTTTGTTGGGTTTTTTCCCTCCACTTGCACTTGTCTTTGTTCCTGCCCCTGGAGGATGCCCGTGAAGCACAACTGCTCTATTCCCAAGATGATTTTAAATAAGTAATCAGTTGGTCAAAAGTATAAATAACCTATATCAGATTAAGTAAATGGAATGAGGTCCCAGAACTGATATTCCCCATGATTATAAATGATCTTTCCTTATTACCCTGGAGAGGCAGCTAGCTGGCTTCAAGGGTACATCCTTGCAGGAAGATTGGAGTACAGATCCATGGGTAACACAGCTGGATGGTTAAAAACAGACCTAAACTGAGAAATAGGTATGAAGATCTACTGAAGGTTTAGAGCTGATCACATAGCTTGATACTTCGTGTTTTGGGTTGGTTGGTGGTTTTTTTTCTATTTTTAATTGTAGAAGAATTGAGCAGTTGCTCACAAAATAGGAGAAGAACTCATCAACTGCCCACAATGAAGTTTAATCAAATCCTCTATCAATTCTATTTATTTGAGGTTACTTACCGTAAATAACCTTCGCAAAGTATTCCAAACGTCCACAAAAAAAAAAAAAAAAAATAAAAAAAAAAATAAAAAAAAAAAAAAATTGGGAAAAAGCTCTGGGACTGAGAAGCCACCTAACTTTTCCAACACTGGCGTTGGCAAGAGGTCCGGGGCCGAGAGCTGGCGTGTTGAGAAGCGCTGTTGCCCGTTCCGGAGGGGCAGGGATGGGGATGCTGCGCTGGGCGGGGTGCGGGCGGCGGCCGCGCTTCGCGGTCCCACCCGCGCATCCCCCGCGCCCTCTCCGCCGTGGGGCCGCCACCAACACGCCTTTTCCAGGCAGAAATCCTCCCAGGCACCAGGTCTGCGTTGCCCACAGCTCGCTCGGGAAGGTTTTTGTCGCCTCGCCTTTCCTTCTCTGCTCGCCATCCCTTCTTGCTCCGTGCGCCGGGGCGGGCGCGGGGTGCGGGGGGCTCCGGTCCCCTCCTCCGGTCCCCTCCTCCGGTCCCCTCCCGCCACCATTCGGTGCTGGCAGCCCCTGGGTGACCGAAGCTGATGGTTGATGTCGAGGCTGGGAGCAAACAGCTGCTGATTTGATTATTACTGTTCCATCTCTGAGCGTTTTGGGAATACTTACCTTGTCACGCTTTAATGGCATTTGGTGCGGTGCTTCCCGAGGAAGAATGGAGGAGTGGTGTTGGACAGAGGTAGTTTAGAAATTCCTGTTCCTGTTCTTTGTGTTTATTTACAGATACAGGGAGAGAAGCGAAGATCTTGCTGTATGGAGGAATGGAAAATTCATCTGTTTGACTGGGAGCAGTTACAGACATAGATGTGCAATATGTTAATAAAGTAATTGTGCTATGTTGCTATAAAGAGGATGGCTTCATTATAAAATTCTTGGTTTAATACTGTCATTACAGCAGATGTATAGCATATGAACTAATTTGCATGCAGATAAGGAGGCTCTGACAGCTTGGTAGCATAATTACTGCATAGCATATAGCTCACTAGGGCTGGGAGCTGAAGCTGTTACTGGAGGGGTGCTCATGGGACTAATTACACTGGCTTTGTTAAATTTAAAATAGTGTATAGCCAGGAAAGAGACCCTTCCCCTGTGCTCCATGGTGTTGTGCACAGAAAGTTACAGAAGCCTTGAACTGCTGCAGCCATTTTAAGCCATGCAAATGTATGGATCTCAGCATTTCCCAGTGTAGTGGAGTCACCGACTTGGATTTAACCAGGGTGCCTGTATCAACTTTCAAACAAAAGGTTTGAAAACTCTGATATTTCTGTATATTAAAATCTCAGCACTTCCCAGTGTAGTGGAGTCATCAGCTGGGATTTAACCTGGGTATCTGTATCAACTTTCAAACAAAAGGTTTGAAAACTCTGATATTTCTGTATCTTAAAACTCCAGTTAGGTTTCTTGGATAAGTGAAGAAAACCATAGCTGCAGTAACTTTGTTTTGTTCAGTATCTGATGGAAGTGGATGCTGAATGGGTGAACTCAGGCTGGTGAATGGATTCTCCCCCCTCTCCCGGGTGCACCTATTGCCTTGCATCATCACATCCGTGTCTTTGTGATTTGTCTCCACTCAATTTCAAACATATTTCTACTTCCCTTTTTTTCGGTCTTTGCTTTGACTGTGTCTGCAGTTTTTAAAGATCTTATTATTGAGGTTCCTTTATGGATTTCAAAATGTTTAATTCATTACTAATAAACTGAAGGCATTTTATTTTCCCGGGGAAATCAAGACAGTGCCACAGGAGATTATTTCCCCCCCTGCTACTGTCAGATTAGCTTGCAGAGAAGGGAGGAATTTGTGAATGCACAGTTGACTTTGATTATGTAAGCTGGAAACTGGCGAACAGTATGGATTTATTTCAATTCCACTTACTTTAAAAAGAAATACATATTAAATTGTGGGGGCCTTGGGGCATCAGACAAATGGGAAGCAGAAAGTGTGTATTCCTCCCTGACCTCTCCTGCAGAGCAGTGGGTGAGGCCAGGTGGCTGGGCAGGCAGAGCTGCAGGTTGGGCTGGAGGAGTGGGATGGTTTTGGGGAGGGTGGGAAGGAGGCAGGGGCTGGTTTATAGCCAGGACCAGGCTCTCAGCCCTCAGGGAGAGGAGAGGCTGCTGGTGTGTGTGGAGCACTGCAGGTTCTCACTGCATCTTGCTGGGATGGGCAGAGGGAAGCACCCTTCTCCCTGCCCTGCTGGGAGCTGGGTGATGCTGGGCTGTGACATCCTGCTTCAGTCAGCTCCCAGGAGATTCCACCCCTGAACCCATCAGAGCCTGGCTCTCATGCCAGGAGGGCCCTTCTCCCTTACCTGCTGCCAGCCATGCTCCCAAAAATCATCAGCATCAAGGGACCACTGGGACACTGAGCAGCTCTGTCCCATGCCATGGGTGAGGACGTTGTGCTCCATTGCCTTAACACATTCCCTCCCTCAAAGTAAATGTTGCAGCTCCCACTCATCTGTCTCCATAATACCCCATGCTAAACAAATATTAACTTACACCTTTTTCCTTTTGTGCTAAATATTTGCCCAGGTATTATATTTTGCAGAATTCAAGCTCATCCTTGTATGATCTGCTTGCATTTTGTTAATCTGAGAATATTAATAGCCTGCTGGCATTACCGTTAATTTAGAGTTTCAGCTGTGGAGTGAATATAGTAACAAATTTTTGGAATGGTTTGTTAATCTTATCAATGTTCATTATGTATTTATTAATAGTAATTAGAGCCAGTCACAGTGATGCATTTGGATTTTTTTGTATCAATCAAACAACCATTTTTTGAGAGGACGATCATTTAATAGGAAATCTAGTGTGTAAATATGTAAAAAATTATATATGGTAGGGGAAACAGTACAGGAAAACACTGGACTGAATTAATAGTTGTCACCAAAATTTTTGTCTTGTCTGATCCTCCCCTCCCCACCATCTCCCAAAGAAAGTAAAAAAAGGTGGAAGAAGGAAAAGACCGTATCCCTCTTTCTGAAAAAAAATTACTCATTGAAACAGTTCTATTTGGGCTTTTTTTCCATATATCAGAGATTTCAAGGCAATTTTTGCAGGTTATTCAGACAGTTTTAATATGCACATGCATGTTGAGATTTTTTTTTTCTTTTTCCTTCATTTTTGGTGGTGAACTTGAGTTATTTCAAAGGGTTTTGGTTTTTCAAAGGCCAGAAATGAACACAGTTCTTTTGAAAATCAGGGCTGTCTGCCCTCTTGACTGGGTCTCAGTCATGTAATCAAACCTTTCCCTGCCATTGGTGTTGCTCACTCCTCCAGGTTAATGTCACAATATCCTTTTAGGACAAGTCCTGAATGTGTTCTTTAGGTCTCTTGCAATCATATGAACAACAAAAAGAGTAAGAGCATCTCTGAGGAGTCATGATTGGACTTTGTTGTTGTTTCCTTACCAACTCTGTCCCTCCGTTTATGCTCTTTAGGCCTGCTGTTGCCACTCAGGAAACAGATTATCCAGCACTTCTCCATCTTTCAGCCCAATCAGAGATTTCTCCTGAATCAGCAGTGCTTATTATCTCCAACTGTACATAATTATGGTAGAGAGGTTGCACCACCATAACTGGATAATGTCAGCATTTCTATTACAGTGCCATACTTTTAGTGTCCTGAAATGGGGATATAAAATCTCACTTTAGCTTTATAGTCCTTCCAGTGGTGAGAGATAAGTGTTTGCAATCAGCCTTTAAGCAGTTAAAGAAACCCATAAAAAATTCCTTTTTGGGATGTCAGTTGTGTAAAACCTTGTTACAAACTGGGGTTTAATGCACTTTTGCAAAACTATTAAGCACCTGAAGCTAGCAAACAGCCATGAAAATATCAATAATGCACAAGCACAGAATGATTTGCAGGTTGCTGCAACAAAAGAAAAAAAATAAAATATGTGGGCTCCAGTTTTAGCAAGTCTGCCAAAATGTTGTGAATATTTAAGGGCGAGGAATGACTCCTGCAGAGCTGTTCTACTCCAGGAAACATTTGAGTATACATATTTAACAATCTATTAGTACAGTTGTATAAAAACCCTTTATATATATTTAATCCTTTATAAAAATGGTACTTGACGTGTGAGAGGTCAGCTCTTTGCAGCTGTTTTTCTTTAAGTTTTTAGTGGTATTTGAACTCTTTTTCTCACTGCAGACTGCTCTCCCTCCTGTTACCCCCTGCCCTGTTTGCAACATCATGCATTAAAGACAGGAGATTGGCATTAGCCAAGGGCTTCTGCAGAATAAACCTGCCTGATTTCTTTAAAACATTCAATATGGTCTTTTTCAAAGAGGGGAAGAGGCTGATGGTTCATCCCTGTTTAAGAACTTGGATAGAAGTTCTGCCTCATGCTTTGCTGCTTATCATATTCATTCCAGCAGAGACCAGTGATGATTGCAGTGCTCTCTCTGAATTCTGACACACTTCTAATTATAGCATACACTGCTGTAAACTCCAGAGGTGATAATGAAGCCTGGACCCATGTGTCAGCAGAGCTTGGAAAGGGTAGTGCATTCCTGTTCTGCACTACTGGTCCTTATTTGTATGTGCACAGGCACCTAGACTCTAAAAAATCTGTCTTGCTTGTTTTCACTGAGCCAAGAGGTGAAGCACGCAGAGCAGTGGAGATGTGTAATTTTATCAAGGTAATTGAGTATTAACTATTTGCATGTCCTTTGAGAGATGCACAAGGAGAGGGGCAAGGGCAGGAAGCTTTTCATACAAGACTTTGTATAAACTTGTTGCCTAGAAAGTGTTGACAGGTCTTTAGCTCTTTGCTGTCTGATGACAAACCCTTTCCACTTCTGAGCATGGGGTGTAGGAAATGACTGACCCCTGTAAACCAGGCTTACTTTTATAGCACAAACTCAGCATTCACAAAATCAGGATGTGCACAGAGCAAGGGAGGGACTGTGCTGAAGATGAGTTAGAAACTTGCCCTAGAAGCTCTTGGTGAGTGATGAAAACTCTTTTTTCCAGAAGTGATAAACATAACTCTGCTGCTCTCTTAAACTTTCCTAATTGAGGAAAAAAAAGGAAAGAAATGGATGTGAACCCATCATGCAAACCTTTACATATTCTGCTATGAACTGTGAACTGAGCTAGCTCTCAGAGAGGGAGATAACCAACTTTGCCCTTCCTTCAGGTTCTCCAACCAGAAAAAAAATAACCTTCCAGGCTTCAACCACTAGGACCACCTTCATGTCTGGATGACCTGACAAATGAGTCCTGCTTCTTACTGCAGATGAATGAGTGCAGTCTGTGTGACAGATTTGCCCTTCCGTTTGCTTTGCTGGTGACAAGAATGGATCTCGAAGCAGATCGTGAGGGTGAAGCAACTGATGTCTTCTGTAGCCATTACTACATAGTGGAAAAAGGAGATAGAAGTGGCCTTGTGGTCCAGTGTGGGAGGGGTGTCCCCATCTGAACTTCTCATCCATCTTTGGTAGAAGGTTGGGACCTTAGCCCAAGGTCCAAGCTACTCATTTCAAAGATAGTGCCACTTGACACTTGTGGATGTGCTGCTACCTGGGCCAAGGGTACCAGAAACACCTGTAGTGATATAATTTCAGAGGTTATCCCCTGCCTTTGCTGTGGGGTAGATGCAGCTGAGGAGAAGAGAAATCTAATTTAGCAGAGGTTTAAGAGCTAACATGCTCCAAAGATTTTTGATATGTGTTCAGGGAAAATCTGACATAACTGAAATTATTCAAAAATCAGGCATTTTTTTCCTTCTGATCTCACCTATTTTTGTCTGAGAGGGACTGAAACCCTGTGTGTGAGAGAGGGGAAATTTGCTTGAACAGGTATGAAAAAGAAGGAAGGAAAGGAAGGAAAGGAAGGGAGGGAGGGAAGGGAGGAAGGGAGGAAGGGAGGGAGGAAGGAAGGGAGGAAGGAAGGGAGGAAGGAAGGGAGGAAGGAAGGGAGGAAGGGAGGAAGGGAGGAAGGGAGGAAGGAAGGAAGGAAGGAAGGAAGGAAGGAAGGAAGGAAGGAAGGAAGGAAGGAAGGAAGGAAGGAAGGAAGGAAGGAAGGAAGGAAGGAAGGAAGGAAGGAAGGAAGGAAGGAAGGAAGGAAGGAAGGGAGACATAAATCACCATGGTCTTCTGATGTGCTAAGCCAGAAAACTGCAGCCCTGTACAAAGCTGAGAGTTGAAGAACACGGGCCTTTTGGTTCAACCATCTCTTTTTGTCTTTCTAAATATGTTCTTTCAATTGTGTGTTACCAGCTTTCATTTGCCTGGACCACGACCATCATCCGCAGCTGTCTCCAAGGTTATAGAGAATATCATTTAAAATTAGTTGGTATTGTTAAAATCCGAATGCAGCGTGCTGAGAGGGCTGCCAGGCTGTGTGCCCGGAGGGCTGTGAGGCTGAGCCAGCAGCCGGCGGTGGGGATGTGCGGGCGGATCGGGGCGGGCAGGGGGCACTTGGAGGTGAGGAGGGGGTGGGAGCTGGCGGAGCACGTGGCACCGCGCTTATCTGCCCGCAAACGCGACACCTCGCAAACTTTTAAACCTTTAATCTGCAATTTATATAAGCCTGCGTGCGGAGGTGTGAGGGTCAGCGGCTGCCCCGAGGTTGGCTGGAGGTGAGCGGGGCCGGCGGGGGAATCGCGGAACCACCGGGACCCCGCCCCGGGACACGGGACAGCCGGAGCTGGGTAAAACCTGAGTTACAGGGGAGGGAATTTTGAGGTGAAAATCAGATCTTCCTCGGAGGTGCCAGCTCGCACCGTTTCTGTGTTACTGTGAATAAAGGACTCTGGGGAACGAGCCAGCCGAGACTGCCGTGGGGATGCTGGGCTGGGACCGGGGAGGAAGGCTGGGCTGACTGCGGGGTGAGCGGGGTCCCTGTCGGTCACTGGAGCCGCTGTCATGAAGGGGTTTTGGTCCTAGCAGCTGTAATGATCTATAAAGAACTTATCGATTATAGGGTTATATATGACAATATATCATAGTTCTGTATAGAACAATTGTATAACGATATGTGTAAAAGTTATAGCTACAAATTATTGAATACAGTCCTGGAGCGTGCAGAGCTGGGTAGAGCTGGGCTGGGTGGAACACTGGTGTCCCAGCAGTGAGTCCCACCCAGCACCCTCCTCCATCCCTTCTCCATCCCTCCTCCATCGTCATTCCCAGCCCTGGTGGGCTGCCAGAATCTTTAGGGGAAGAGTTTGGGTCTGGACAATGCTCCCCAGCTCACAGTGGGATTGTTGGGGTGTCCCGTGCAGGGCCAGGAGTTGGGCTCGATGATCCTTGTGGGCCCTTCCCAACTCAGGATATTCTGTGATTGAGTGTGTGGCTCTGTCTGTGTTGATCACAGGTGTGTAAAGGTCCTTGGCTGGATTTGAAGTTGAGTGTTGCTCATAATCCAGACACATGATCTCTTGCCCTTGGTAAGATGCAGCACCTGCCCTAACAAATCCATAAATACTTGGCTGCTGAGCTCTGTCCTCGAGTGACTGCAGTGTTGATGTGCACTTTGTAAAAACTCATTTGAAAGAGGCCTGCTCTAAACAGATGAATGAGCTGGCTCGGATACCTTTGAAAGGAAAAATCCTCTTCTACCAGCACGCTTTACTACTCTGAGATTATTTACAACATTGTCCCCTTGAAAATTCTGCTACATGATTACAGTGTTGCCAGCTCTTGTGATTTGCAAACTTTAGAGGAGACCTTGAAGGAGGTCATTTAATCCATTCCTCTACCTGAAGGCAAGTGCAGCTTTGCCTCTGTGAAGGACGTGATAGGGAGAGTTATTTTTCTGCTCTTCATGGCCACTGACCATTGGGAGCACTTGTAGCTGCTGGTGCAGAGCCAGCCCTCCTGCAAACTTGAAGTTTTGATGTTGAACTGTCTCAAAATCTACCTGTAAGTGCTATAGTTTTTACCTAGACATTTAAATATCACCCTGGGAATCTGAAGTCCTTTCCATGGGAGTAGTGTATGGGAAAATAGGATGTCACTAAGTAAACAGGTGCCATCAGCAGTCCCCAAATTTACTGGCCTGTGTAACACAGAGTACACAAAACAAACTGTTTTCCTCTGCACTACTGTTAGGCCTGGGAGGAAGAAAAGCAAGCACTGGCTGTCTGAGAATAAGCAGCTTTACAAATCCAGTTCTATAAATATTGTGACCATTGCTATCTGACTAGCAGGTATACGACTCTAGATTAATTCAGTATGATTTGTAAATTCACACATTGTGGTAACTTGTAGTCGTGGTTTCCAAACAGCTGAGGAGTGTAAGCTAAAGGTCATGAAGCAGCAGCACAGATAACCTGTGGATATCTTCAGCACCTGAGCTTTCATTGTGTCTTCTCATGGCCACACACTCCACGTGCCCACTGATCCTAATGGGAATTGTTTGTACACACCAAATGGGGAATAAACCAGGAAATCACTCACTTATCCACTAGAGAGTCTGTATGTAGATCTGTGACAAGCAAGCTGCCACTGTCTGCTGTGAAGCATTCCTTCTGAATGACCCTGATCTGTGTGCCATGGAAATACCTGCTTAGGTCTGTGGTAGCAAGAGCCTCTCATTGATCAAAGCAGGTTTCTTGAAGTTTGACTTTTTGAAAGTGTGTAAGTTCATCGCTGTGCATTTATGTTTCAGAAAAATTCCTAATCCAAGCTGTGGCTGATCAATGGTTGCATTAATTATGCACAAAAGGGTCAATTCTACCAGCCTCATTCCCTTTGAATGCTGCTTTACCCTGGGAGGAATTGACTTGCATTACGCAGGTTGGACAAGTTCACCTCCAGTCTGAACTTTTGTAAAAGTCTCCAGGGAAGGTCAAGTTTCTGTTATTTTCAATAATAAATGAGATTCCCATTGAGTAAAATGATCCAGGAAATCAGCTTCAGCTCTCGGAATAACAGTTTTGTGGTCTCTGATGGAGGGCTGGGAAGAACTGATAAGAGTTAGAAGAGAGATGAATGAATCTCTCCAAGCTGCAGGTTTTACAATTCTAACATAGTAGAATTGGCTCCCAACACAAGTGTTAGTAACTTTTTATTTATTTTGAAGGTTGTCTCAGAGTTGTGATTTTCAAATACACTTGTTTACAGTCTTATCCTATCTCAAGTAAAATTTTTGAAGGTGAAAGACAGCTACAACAATAAAGGAGATGATGTTATTTGTGTAATAGACAATGATTTCTCACAGCTCACAGGAATGTCTTCCCTTCTGCATGTTTTTCTGCCAAATGGATGTTTGGAAGCGTTAATGATTGCATTTTCCCCTTCAACTCTGGAAGTAGCCTAATTCGGCTGAAGGGTCAGAGGGGAAAAAAGAAATAATTATTGTGATTCATTCATCTAGAAAGCGTAAAGCATAACTTAAATGGCAATAGTGGTAGAAAAAATGCTATAGTGAATGTTTCAAACTTCAGATTTTCTGTTGAGGTATGAAGTGATCTGAAAGGAGTGGGGGCAGTTCATCAAAAGGATGTGTGTTTTTTTCTAATACTATTTTATTGGCCCTTTCCAGCTATTAATCTCAGGATTGCTAAAACTACATGGGATAATGGATGGTTGCTGTTCAGAGCTCTAATTTACTTTACTGCACAGTCACTGTGGGAAAGTGCTTTAGCTACTTTGACTCTTTTGTATTGCCTCGAGAAAGAATTTTCCCCATGTGTTTTGCTCCAGAAGTCATCTGTTGTTTTTCAGTGTATGCACATAAACAGCTCTTGCCATTATGGCTGAATATTGAGTCAGCAGTTCCCTGTGATGAAGCCATCACCAAGGCCTGTCACGTTTATCTGCACAGATCAGCATCACAGAGCACGTAATGCTATTAACTCCCAAACATTGTCTGCTAACCATGGAACTGTGGGACATGAGTGACCTTTTGCTTTTTCCTTCCTAATCGGCTCTGGGCTTGGGCTGCCAGCTTGGCTGTTCTGTGCCTCCATAACCTGTCTGAAAAATGGGCACAGTTTCATCTTCCCACCTTGCTGGAGGCATTTTGAAGGCAAATGTACTGACAAATGAGACCTGCTCTGATTTTTTGATCTGTGGTGAAAGATTGGGGTGTTAGTTTTATTTTTAATATTTAAAATTCTTCCAATGAAATTCTGTCTCATTCATTGGACTTTGGTCACCCTCATCCTGCAGTGGCAGAGGTAGCAGGGATTTCTCTCTTATTTTCTTTTGCCTTTCTGCAACACGTCCTTGACAGGATGAGAAAATATTTCTTTAAAAAATGGTGCTTGGAGGTGGAACTGCTGGCTCTTTCCAGCCTTGTCACCTCCACCAGTGCCATGGGCAGCAGGGACCACCTTAAATCAGCAGTGTCCTGAGTCAGAACCAAAAGATTTTTTTTTTTCATTTTTCTTTTTGATTCACAAAACATTTATTGCCTCGAGGCTGTTATCCTGCAAAAGCTTGAGCATGTGTTTAACACCAATCAGAGAAATTGGTCTTGAAGCAATTGGGATACTTGTGTGCTTTGAACTGAGCAGGTGATTTGCAGCAAGTCCCATTATCAGTTCTGTACCAGCATCTGTCTGGCAGAGTGGTTTCACCTGCATCACTCCTCTGAAGGACTCAACACAGCTGTCAAAGGATAAATGCTTCACACTTTGAAAATAAGTGCTGGAGTTTAGATTTAAACTTTATTTTTTTTTAGTAAGATCTTATCTGTCATATGATATTCTTGTCCTGAAGAAAAGCAGTCTATCTCTGGTAATCACTCGACTGCCTTCTAAGTCACATAACATACAGATCCTTCTGAGAGAATATCATCTCAGGGTTTTTCCAAAGCCTGGATCCGATGGTGTGCTTCCAGGCATTCATTTTCCAGGCATGTTGTGATCTAGCAGCATGAGAAATCAGATTTCTGGGGGAAACTCTTCTCAACAACTCATATCACAACATCCTCCACCAACTGTGTCCAAGCCGAGGAGGTAATTGGTGTATTGAGGATTTCTTCCTTATCCTCTGTGTGATGCCAACACAACTGCCAGCTAAAACCTGGTGGTGTTTTTCTTTGCAGGGAATTGGAGGCAAGACAAGGAACAGCTCATTTGTTTGGGCTGCCAGACAGTTGCATGAGGATAATTATTGTGTGCTGTTTATTTATGTTGGACTCAAACCAGTGGTGGTGGAGACCTGGAGATGCTCTGGAATTACTCACCGCAGTGAAAGTTGGAGCTGCCGGAGTTACAGCTCCGTGGGGCACCTCGTGTTGTCTGGTGCCCAGTCAACACCAGCAGGGCACTGATAAATCAGCAAATGAATTTAAAATGACATTTAAAATTGGGGCACTTGCAGAAAATTATTTGCAAGAAGGTAATAAAATGATGGAGTGTGTAATGTGATGGAATGATTGTTTTGTGTGAACACAGAGCTGTAAACGACTGTGCAGGGACATTTAACAGAGAGAAGGTAAAAGTAGAAGTAATCAGATGAAATGAAGCAAAGATCATTTAAGCCAAGCACTGGAGTATTTTATAGGGGTGTTGCTTGGCTTCAGAAAGGCAGAGTAAAGCACCCTGTGAGAGTGTATTCTGTGAAACTCCTAGGTGATGACAGGATTTGTAGGCGAGGTTTTTATTATTCGTGTACAACTGGAAAAGCAATAAAATCAATGGAGAAGCTTGTATACATTATCAATAACATGACAGTTCATTTTGGACTGCAAAGATGCAGAGTTATGCACTACCTAACCAGCAGGCTTTTGCTGTACCAGGAAATGTTTTAATTAAAAGTGAAGAGAATGTATTGTAACTTGAATTTTCTTTACTATTCTATTGCACTTAGTAAACTGCTGAAAGTTCTTTCTGTGTTAGAGCTGGTGGATGTGGAATTTACAGTAAAGAAACTGTAAATAACAAAATATTGTAATCGTTTTTATTTCAGCGAGGTAAGAAAAGATTTTAAATTTATGTATTTGATTTCTTTTACATTTTAACATTTCCAGTTATCAATAGGGATGAATCTGAAACTGAACCACCAATCAGCTTCTCAGTGTTTGGCATTTTTTCAGCATTTTGAGCTGTTATCTAATCAGCATCACAGAATGTGAACCAGGAGAGTGTTTTCAACCAGCTGAAGTGATAGCAATCATGAAGAACTAAAGCATGCCTTGCATACAGAGCTGCTGAACAAAAATGCAGGAATTGGCAGCAGTTAAGAACAGGTAAAATTAAGGGATGGGATCTGTAGGGAATAGTGCCTAAATGTGCATATTGCTGGGTAGATTTGCTGTCTGTTCTAGTCCTTCCCTTGAGCTTTCCAGCAAGTGCATCCATATGGTTACATGAGTGCACATTTCTATAGTCTGCATCCTCCTTGCACAGGCATTTGCATTTTTTGGTCAGTTTTGAGTATGAAGTTGGAAAACTGCTAGCAAAGGTCAAGGAGGATTTGTGAGGGAAAAAGAACCATCTGAACCAAGGGTTGGTGAGTGTGCAGAGCCAAAACTTGAGCAGCCACAGGAGACTCAGACTTTCCAAGAGTGTGATGAGGTTATCACAGTTTGAAGTCCATTAGTTTTACAGCATTTCATGGCTCTGGGCTATGGGAGAAAGTATTCCATGGAGACAGTGTTTTCAGTACGTTGTTCAGGGAAAAAGACTGCTTTTAATAACTATATTGATGTCCTGTGGAAGTGTGGTGGAATGGGGATGGTGGTAGTAGTGTTTGTTTGTTTGTTGGGCTTTTTAGAAAAAGGGAAAAAAACCTCTCTGACTCTTTCTTTTCAGTAGACTGGATGTGGTCACTGAAACAGGCAACGCCTCACTGATAAATCAGCATGTTTTCTATGACTTTTTCTTTCTGTGGTGGAATTTTACAGAAATTAGACTAATGAACTGATCTTCCTGCTGTTAGGTGAGGTCTTTCATTTAGACTTTTAATTACAAATTAGAGGCCTGGTGCAAGGGCAATTAAAGTCAAAAGAAGGAGTTTTATATCACACCCAAACAGGGATGACCCACATTGTGTTGTATCTCAGCTGTACAAACAGCAAAAGGAGGTAAAGAATCTCTATTGAGGCAGCTGAGCTGTTGGACAACAAATAATCTGAAATTTAGTACTGTGGCTTTTAAGTGCAGAATATCTCTTCATGGATATATGTGCACATATGTATGCAGATGTGAAAAGCAAACACTGTTTTTGAATAAAAGCTGAGTTCAAGTACTGCAGGTGTTCAGTCTGAGTTGGAAATGCCATTTATTATGAGCTTAATTATGGTGCCTGATCACAGGGCACGTCTGAAGCCTTGAAGTAGAATAGAAAATAGGATATCTTGTTTTGTGGAATTTTAAATGTTTTGGTATCCAATTTTAAAGAAAAGAGTTGCATTTTATTCTTCCAACAGTTGTGTCAGCTTGTGTAGTAGTGCTGTTGAGGAATACAGCTGGTCCAGGTAGCTGGGCTCAAAAGCTGCAGATTGAGATGGAGATTGAAATGCTCTGGGTGGGAGCCCCAGACAAGAGGCTGTGAACTGCCAACCTTGGGGATAACAAAGGACATGAAGATGGAGGATGCCAGCCAGGTGAATGGACACTGCAGGAGCCTTCCATTCCCAGAAATTAAAATCTCTGGCCTTGGGAGTGTGACTGTAAGGGTATTCTTGTCAGAGTTGAAATAGTCACACATATTGTCCAAACAAGTTTTCATTATTTTTTGATAAAGCTGGTTGTTGTGTTCTTGTTCACTGTATTTCTGCTTCAAAACCCCACTGCATGTCTTTCCCTGAATAGGAAAATTCCTTCACTACTTCGTGGCAGGCAAAAAGGATTATAAAATGTTTATAAAACCCTTAAATTTTCTCAGGAAAACAGTGAGTTTGGCTGATCATACTTGCCTGGTTTTGTGTCTGTCTTTGCTCTGTGACTTGGCAATTCATCTTGTAAGGGTTTACAGTGTACCCAGTCCCAAATGCTGTCTTGTCCCCTCATCTTTTCCAGAGCCTTTTTCTCCCAGCCTTTGGTCTGGAAAATCAGGCAAAAGGTTTGAGTACCATTTATTTCTTACCTATTTTATGGTAACCTTCTAAAAAATTTGTCCCAAGCCATGTGAAGATCTGATAGCTAATGAAATGCAGTTTTTAATACTGCACTATCTTAATCCAGCCACTCAGCCAAAGATCCCAGGGAGTCGATGGCTGTTTTCTTCCTCAGCAGCTGGATGCTGCCACTGGACCAGTTCACAGCTTGCTTTAATGCTATCCTTGAGTTCTGGAGCTCTCAGACTGGGCTACACCTTCTCCTTGGCATTTGGAGAAATCAGATAGCTCTGCAAGCAGCCATGAAGAAAGCAGATATAAAGCATGATAGGTTATGACTCCTGATAAACTACTTTGTTTAAAATGTGAAAGTATAAGTAAGACAATGAAGTATTTGTTTACAAGTGCTGAATGCAACTGGGAGCAGCCCTCCATCCCAGGCCTCCTGTGAGTTAAGGGTATTTTAAGCACTTCCCCACACACACCTTTGGCCTGTTGTATTTAATACAGATGTGCACATTTGTATGGAATTGTCATCTGAATCCACATTGTGCTTTTCCGCTGCTTTGCCTAAGCATGGTGAGGCTGCAGGTGACTGATGTGGAAGCACTATGGGGATCAGGCTGGGCTTGGGTTGAAATAGCAGAGTGAATGATGTACAGGATTAAAAATAACCAGCTAATCAGGATGCTCTGTAATTATCCAGTGTATGTATTTAATTTACCACCCTTAGCTATAGTCTTTCCCAAGACAGACATTTCTGCTGAAAGTAACTATGATAATTTTTACAAAGTTGAAAGGTGGACCTTTTAAAATAAAGGTGTGTGCCATGGCTGCAGAATTATTTAAGCTTCTAAGAATATATATGTGAGAGAAATGGAATATAAATGCAAGTATATAATCACCTTGCTAATTTCCTTTCAGCTAATTTCACTATAAGGTGCATCCACGCTTAGACAAATGGCAATTTTCATTCATTTCTGTGCCAGTATTTAAAAGCAGAACATTACAGTGCAATGTCATTACTACAGCTTTATTGATTTATAAAATTACACTTTATTACACTAATCCATATATTAGAATGAATAAAACTGCATAGTTACAGCTAAGGTATTCTTGCCAAGGAGCTACATAGTTTGCTTTTTCATCAGTAGTTCACAATTTAAATTAGTGGATGTCATGCTGTTGGACTCTAGGAACACAGGATTAATGGCAAACTCATTAGTTCATGAAGTTTAATCTTCTTGGTGGGTGTCCCACCTCGTGGGAAATAAGAGGGATTTGGCTGCAGGTGTCTAGTGAGGTACCAGCAATCACTCAAAGAAAGGGATCTAGAGCTGCTGCTATTGTGAACCTGAGCATATTTATTATTGATGCTTTATTTGGAGCCAGAATACTCTTTTCTTTGCTTAGGAGAAAGCAAATGAGTGCTCAGAAGGACACATGAAGAGGCTGTAACTGCATTAGCAAGTGCCACATGGCAGTAGAACCACTGGTGGTACTTCTCTCAGGTCAGAGGGGGTGATGCTCTGTTTGAATATTCAGCATAGATCCTTAAACAAGCCTTCTTAAAGTGGCTTCCTTGGGGAGTGTGGCAGGTTTTATACCCTTACTTCTCATCATCAGGTAATTATCAGTTTCCTTTAAGTTGATATTATGGTGGAGAGTGAACCCCTCCTGCTGAACTGGCGTTGCCCAGCCTTGGCGTGGTGTTTCACAACACGTACAGATGAGCTTGCAAAGCCCTGGCGTGGTTATTTTTGTCCCTTTTAATCTGTTAGGCCCTGATCCTGATATGTAGGGTTTCCTAAATCCCATTGATTTCTCTAGAATTAGGTTCCTGGAGTCCTTTGAGAGCCTGGGTTTGGCTGGTCTTGTGCTATTAACCGGAAACAAACCCACTCTCTCTACCTCAGAGCGCTCTAAGGATAAATGTGTTGAAGATTATCAGTGTTCTTATTTGGTGGCAGGGAAGGCCACTGAAATACCAAAAATAGATTTATAAAGGACAAAAATAACTTGCTTGCCTGGAGGGTTTACACAATCTGAGCTGTGCTGTGTGGCTTGGCTGAATCATTTCTTCAGGGAGGCTCGGGGCAGTCCATGCTTCTTTGAGGGGAAGGGCCAGGGAGATGCAGCTGGACACAGCACCTTGGAGAGAGGGAGAGTGGATTCTGTGTGTGCTGAGGGTCAGCCTGCCAGCACCTGTGTGCATGGCTGGCACAGCCCTCTGGGCAACAGGGGTTCCTCACAAAGCTGTTCCTCTGGGGTCCTTTGGCCACTTGCTGGAGTGGGAAAAGGAAATACTAAACTCTTTTGTACAAATCCCTTCCGTCTCCCCCATGGAAGAAAAATTGCTTTAGACTGCAGCCATGAAATGCATTTCTCTCTGAAACGTGTCTGTAGAAAAGCAGTTTTGTCTTGGTCAGCTCTTTTCTGGGTTTAATCAGTCGTTCCTGCTGACCACAGTGAGGGAAATTTGGTTTTAGTCCTGCAGTTGTGTGTGTGGCCAGGAAGAGTCAATCAGCATCTGTTCCTGCACACGCATCGTTAACAGGGCTGTGAGTTAATTTCTAGCAGCAGACACATTCTTCTTGATTGAACTTCTACTCCTCCACCAAGACACTTTGGATGCTTGTCACGTTCTTGGGTGTCAAGAATGCTGGTTGGAGAAGGCACGGAATTTAAAACCCCAAAATGGGCTTTCTGAGTTTCAGGTTTCAGGAGAAAATTGTATTTATAAGCTGAACATGTTTGGTTTGTAACAGATTGGGCCTGTCTGAAATGTCCATGTTTTATGTAGTTACAACTATGAATGACCCCTTAACCACAGGTACATGGGGTTACAGTGTATAATGGATTGCACAACAATGTCCAAATGCAATTCCTTTTACTTCTGTTGGGGAAAAAATAAGGTATTCTTAGTTAGAGTGACCCCAGAAGTCAATAAGATAAGGCAGTTCTGTGTACAGTGTCTTCTTGCAGACAGGTTATACTTTATTTTTGTGGATATGGATAAGGCTGTTTTTAGTACTGTGCTGCTGATAAGTTCTGCCTTAGGCTTGGCTGCTGATCAGGTTCCCTCTTCTGGAGTCAGAGCGAGTTGTCTCTGTCTTTTCCCTTCTCCATTTGCTATTAGCAGATCTGTGAAGTTTGTTCTGCCTTCCAGTTATCTGGCACCATAGGTGACAGATGCAGGAGAGCCAAAGCAGGCTCTCCAAATTACCCTGTAATGTGAGGGGAGAAGGTGACCTCCAAACACAGTGGGAGGGAAGAGGGGCTGGTTTTCCTAATGTGTTTCTTCTTTGGCAGCTGAAGGCTTTTTCCATGTGGGTGATGAGAGCAGTCTCTTCTTGCTGAATGAACAAAAATACCAGTTTTTAGAACAATGGGAAGAGCAGCACTCTGCCCTCCTCCCACAGCAGCACTTGGCCTTGCAGCCTCCTGAGTCAGGAGCATCCTGCACACTTCACATTAAAACCTTATTCACTGCAGTTCCACCCACTGCTGGTAACCACCAGTGGCTTGAGTCTGTATAAAATATGTTTGTAGCAACTATTATCATTACTTTGAGTGTACAGCTCCCACATTATCTGTCATTTTAAGAGATGCTGGTCAGTGGAGATGAGGAGCAAATGGCTTGTGGTTTGATGAGATGTATTTTGGTGGCTCACCAGATTGTCACTGCCAGCCAGGGGAACTGGAGGAGTTTGCAGAAATTACTGCTTTGCAAATTGTTGTAGATTGGAGTTGTAGGTATTCTGAACTTGAAATGGTGATTTCCAAATGACTTGCTAGGGGCTGTTTTGATGCACAGTAGCAGTATTACTGCTCAAGAACGGTTTTTCTTTTAACATGGAAGCAATTGAAGTGACTGCAGCCCCATTAAGTCTTATTTTTAGATTACAATAAGCAAGACTCTGATTAATTTAGCAGCAGGGCATCAGTGAATATTAACAGCTTAACTTGAAGCCCTGGTAGATTGATAAAGAACTAAACAGCCCCTGAGTCATATATTAACAGTCTGGCCATAGTATAATTGAGGCTCGTGTTGGGTAAGTGTCAGCATGCTTGATAGGAAACACAACAGCAGAAGCTATTTGTCTTTTAAATGGGCACTTAAATTATTCAGCACAGTAGTTGATAGTCATCAGTACATCTGAGCCACAGCCCAGTTATTCTGGGCATGTGTGCACAAGCTCTAATTAGTTCCTGTACAGCTCTGAGCTCTCCTTGGGCAAACTCACCTGTGTCTAGAAGCAATTGTCAGGTGGGGTCTCCAGCCCATGATGACATCCCTCTACTGTGGCCTAAGGATTAGGAATGCATGAATAAACTGGGATGCAGATAGTTTAGGATTGATAACCAACCAACAGCTGGGCAACCATTTCATCTGAGCCACTTATGTGTTAGATATAGTTTTACTTCCCCAGTCCATGAGAGAAGGTAAAAACTACAATGCTAACCAGTAGCCTTATTTTTTGTTTTCTTAAGCCTTCTGTGGTTACAGGAAGTTTGAGGAATTCCCCTGTGAATGTAATGTATCTAACCAGTTGTGCAAGCTGTGGGATATGCTAGCCAAAGAAGACTGAAAGCTTATGAACCATTAAATGTGCAGAAGGAGTTAGTAGCCACTCAGTTTCCCCTCCAGTTCCTTCTTGTTGCAGCATTAGCAATTCTAAGGTAGTCACACAATGGACATAGCTCAAATTAATTAGCTAAATTGGTACCTAAAGGCAATAAGATTTCATGCCACTTAATATTTCAATGCAAACAAGACAGGCAACTAGACGTATTTAAATATGATTGGCTCATCTTCTCGAGTGGAGTGTCTTATCTTTTGTTTGGGCTAAATACAGCTCTCATTGTGCTCAGTTAATTCTGCCATTAGCAGTGGTCTGACCTGCTATTAGCTCTGATAAAACGTACAGTCATCCCCTTCACTGAAGACCATCCTGTGGTAAGGATGTTGAAATGCAATTTAAAGGGGGAAGGAGGATACACACACTTTGCTTTTGTACATAATTAAGCCACGCTAGTGATGGGAGACTTAATTACACTTGGAGTTTATCAGCAGAGAGCTCCAGTGGTGGCTTGCAGGCTGTGATGGTGCTGGCCTGTGCACACACAGCCTGCACAGCCTTGGAGCAGTTGTTGCAGGCTGGGAAAGGGCTCTGGGTGGAGGGTGCTGATTTATTCTCGGTGTCCTGTGCCTGGGAAAAGTCGTGGAGTTTGTGCCTCTCTTGGCTTTCTTTTCTTCCCCCCTTTCTTGCCGCCCGCCCTCTCCCCCCACCCTCCTTGCGGAGCAGCCCTTCTGGCTTTGTTGTAAGTGTGGTTTGTAATCATTGTACACATCCCAGATGGTTCATGAAAACTCTTTGAAATGCCATCTGCCAGGCGTGTGTCCAGCCGGCAGCCTGTCATTCTGCTACAAGAAAAACGGAGGCGGGTTTTCCCTTCCCCCTGCCTCCCTGAATTGCGTTCAGGAGCGCTCGCTCAGATGTGGAGCGGGATAACAGCCGGAGCATCTGCAAGCAATCTCTGCTCCAGACAGCAGCATGGAAAGTTGTTGGGTTTTTCGCCTTCGCTCAGATAAGATATCCCAGCCAGTGTGGTTTT
The DNA here is from genome assembly GCA_910950805.1 of Acrocephalus scirpaceus scirpaceus. Taxonomy (NCBI): domain Eukaryota; kingdom Metazoa; phylum Chordata; class Aves; order Passeriformes; family Sylviidae; genus Acrocephalus; species Acrocephalus scirpaceus. The sequence continues at coordinate 15,269,427 of OU383782.1, read as the reverse complement.
TATTTTCCCTGGGTTTGCTGCTGAGGACCAGCTGAGGTGACAAATGTTATCTCTGCGATGCAATGTTTTCCTTTTCGGCGGTGACTTTCCTAATGCTTTCTCTGTGTGTTGCAGGCAGTCGCGCTGATAGCAGGCACAGCTGCATTTTTTTTTTTTTACTTGAACATATTCAGGAAATTAAGAACACTGAGATGAAACAAATAGATCCATTAAAATGGCTCAGAGGAATTATGGCAGAGATATAATTGTCATGTCAAATAGGCAGCCAGCACTAGTAAACTGCTGACTGCAATTTCACCGCTATAAAAATTCAGAAGGAAGGAAAAAAATTATTAATAAATATGCTCTGTGGGAAGATAGAGATAAAGAAGAGGCTTTAAAAGATAAGGTGAAAGCAATCCTGAAGTTCCCTGATCTTTGTGTCTCATCAATGTGTTAGTAGTTATTGGGAAAACACGTCCTGATATTTGTCATTCGGCTCACGTGCCCCATGGCTGGGGGTGACGTTTGACTGATTGATGAGCAGTGCTACAGAGTCTGATTCTCACTTCCATTGTGCTCCAGGCATGGCACAGCTACAGCATGCCACTGGTCATAGTTATTGGTGTGGCTTTTCATCCTCCTTGCTTCCCGGGCCGGGTTAGGGGGATGTGGCAGTGGCCACAGGCACAATGCTCTGGGAAAGATCCTCACAGCCCCAGTGGCAATGCCAGTGCCCAGGGAGGTGATGTGGCACCTGTGATCATCCTGGCTGCTGGGTGTGTGGTCCATGCTCCTGGTGTGCCTGGGAGGGACCTGAGTGAGCTTCTCTGCCTGCCTTGGGATGGAAGCATCGGTGCTGGGGCAGGGAGGGGCACATGGTGCAGCTCCAGCATTTCTCTGGACTTCATCTGTGAAAGGAAATTGTCTTCTGTTACAACCTACCCTGTAAAAACTGTTGTAGCCTTACTATAAGGATTCAGAAATACAAGGAATGCAAGACTGAGTCCTTTCCAAATAGGAAAGAGTAATTCTGCTAGCAGGGTGGAGATATCCATCACTATTTCCATCCCCTTCCTTACTTTTTCTCCCTCCTTCACCCATTCATACAGCTCCAAGAGGAGGAATGATGTAAAAAAGCACAGGAATTTATAGACTCTCTGAAGGCTGACAGTAAATAATAAAAAAGGAGAGTTTCTATTTTGAAACAAGAAATGGAGGATGTTAGAGAGAGTGGATGTCAATCAAGGAAATTAATCTAGTGATAGTCTTTCAAGGGTGTCACTCTGTCAAGACTGACCTCTTGAACAGTCTCTCAGATGAATAGGAGATAAGCAGACTTTCCGCTTTCCTGGCACTTGAGGAAAACATTTGCCAGATGCAGGCATGGTAAATTTATGTTCTTTCAACTTCTGAGAACTGGAATCTTCCCAATTAGTTTTCAGAAGCTCAGCTCCTTTATTCTTTCTTCTGTCCTTTTATAGAGGGTTTAAGAAATTGTATGCACTGAGAAGACTCTGCCCGGGGGCCAGGAGAGTCCCTCAGAAGTGAGAAATTATGCTTTGTTGAATATTAGGTGTGGTTTCCACATCTCTGAAGTTATTCCCAAGCCAGCAGACTGGTTTCAGCTACAGCATTTGGACACCTCCAACTCTCTAAATCCAGTCTTTCTTCCAAAATTCAGCTTCCTGTACCAGCTGTAAATCTGTCATTTCTATTTAATCCCAGATGTACAGAGTCCAGTCACCTCCCAGCCTCCAGAGTCATGGAAAATAAAGGCTATTGAGCAGAAATTGATCCTTATCAATGAAGCTGTGCTCAGTGACCTAAAACGCAGCATCCCAAGTCATCTTAGGAAAAAAGTCATGGAATGACTCATCTTACACTGTGCTTCAGAGTGCAGTAAATTGGCCAGAAGGGACAAGGGTTTCAGAGCTGGCAGAGTGGCAGTGATCAGAGCCAGTTCTCCATGGGCACTACAGAAATTGTCAAGTGCTGGAGAGAGAGACTGAGTGTGACTTATTACTCAAAAGTATTCCTGAACTAGAATGAGCTTGTTGTAGGTGAACTTCTGTGAGAAGAGTTGCCAGGTTGTCTCTTCAAGTGAGCATGTGTGAATGGTGCATCAAAACTGTCTCATGCTACTTTTTAATGCTGAATAAAAAATGATAGCATAAATAGAGATAAAACAGTAAGAAGAAACAGGGAAAAAATTATGTTTATGTTGTGGGAGAACACTTGGTGAGATAGTGATACAGAAATAATGGAACCTGGAAAATAGTTGCTTTATCTGGTAATACAGGCTGCAATTTTGGTGACATTGAAGTATGAGAGACAGTGCTAAGAGCAGGAAAGTAATTGCTGGCATATTCCCAGGTGCCAGATTTTTCCAGCTGTGTTTCTGGACACTGAGATGAGAGATTTCTTTGCCAGAGTCATTCTGAGAACACAAGAAATGTCCCTCAGTTGTTTTGTTCTAACTGGTGCCACCAGTTCAACCTGAAATTTATGTCTTGTTTTCACATAGGCTCCTAACTTCAAACTTGTTTTGAGCCTTGTAGCTCACAGAACTGTGTTTTACAGATACTGATGTATCTCTGTGAAAATTTGTTACTGTCCCTTTTAACTCTTGATGAGAAAACAACTCTGATAATGTTCTAATTTTTCCTTTCAGGCACAACCCGCCCTCCAAGAGAAGGAGAAGTGCCTGGTGTGGACTATAACTTTCTGACTGTGGAGGAATTTCTGGAGTTGGAGCGGAGTGGGACCCTTCTGGAAGTAGGAACTTATGAAGGTATGGAGCCCCAGGCAGTGAAAAAGCACCTCAAACACCTGTGGTGGGACACCACATTTGCATCACCCTCGCTCAAGTTAGGACCTTGCTTTCCATCCCAGTGCTCTGCTTCCCTTTTCTCTGTAACCTGAGAGAGGGAATTCCAATTTTGCTGTGCTTTTATCTTTTGCTTTCAAGTTAACTGCCTGAAAAGATCAACATCAGTAGGCCAGGAAAATCCAGTATGTAATCCCATAACAGAATACTGGGGCAGTATGCATTTATTCTTTGCATCCACTAGGGCTCATCTCCTTGTCCAGTTTTTCTTTCCTCCTGCTCTTTCTCTTTCCCTCCATCTTTCCTAAATACACTTCCTTCACACCCAGTCACTATGCAGCTACATGATGCACTGCTTTTTTTTTTCCTTATTCTTGGATAATTGCTTCTAACTTGGGTCATTGTGTTGATCCTTTTTACAGCACAGCTCTGCAAACAACAGCACTGAGACAGCCAAGGGGCACTGAAATGTCATCAGGGTGAGAGCAGGAAAAAGCTCCAGAGAAATGCAAGGCAAATTGGCCATTTTTAGGTACACAATAGGATTTGTGTAACTAAATCTGCAGTCTATAGCTCCTTTAAATTGAAAACTCCTGTTGGAGTGGGTTGGGGTTTTTTTCCTCAGGAGAACATTCAAATGTACCTCTTGACAAGACAAGAAAAGAAATGCTTCACAGGTTTCAAAGTCCTTCCAGTGTACTTCAGCTCAGTCATTTCATATTTCTATTTGAAAGAAGCTTAATGGTTCTTTCTGTAAATATGAGAGATTGAAAAAGCCTTATTCTTGCAGCCTTATTCTAATTATTATTTATAATAAGAAATATAGAATACTTTTAAAAATACGAACTACACACAACTAGCCAGAAGTCCTTGAAAAGTAGTCATCAAACATGAACAGAAAAAATTATGACCTGGTTTTAGTGTTCAGGGTCTGAAGAAGGAGTCCTGAAATACTGTTTGTCTACTTCTTTAAAAACTCCTTTTTAAGGGCACCTTTAAACTTTGTGCTCATTCCCAACTGCAGACAACTGCAGTGTCAAACCTGGTTTGCATGAAGATGCTAAATGTATAATTTGGTTTCACTCTTCACTTCTCTGAGCTGATTAGCTCCATCAGCACCAATGCTAACGTTCCAGCAGCAGCTCTTCTCCAAAATGAGCTTTTTCCTCTCTATGTTTCTAATTATAACACCGAATTAGTTTTCTTTGTCATGGTGCTTGAAATAGATCAGCTGAAAGGCCTCGCCATTGCTTCCTGATCTATTTGTTCTAGTGACCTTTCCACTTGGAAAGACAAAATGGGTAACTGTGTGTAAGCTGGCTCCTGGGACATGCTGAGAATTAGTTCTCAGGAAATGCTGTATCCATCTGGGACAGTTATAACACGGTTGTTTCATTGCTTATGTGATTATATGCAGCAGCAGCTAAATTGTTTAGGTTTCATGGCTTGCTCTTTTCAGTTGCTGAAGATGAGGTTGATTTCTCATAAGTCTAATGTGTATTTCATTTCTGTGGGTGATAGAAATGCCTGAACTTTAAAGGAATAATTTGTCAGAAGTGCTGAGAAGCTTCTTTTCCCATTGACATCAGTGATGCTGGTGCATTGTGGTTCTGGAGTGCTGGCCCATGGAAGGAAAAATCAATAAGAATAAAGCAAATAATGATGATGCATGTGTGCACATATGCATCAAGACACATTACTATTTGATTGTAATGTGAAATAAATAGAGTTCATTTTTCACTTATGGCTTAAAGAAATTATTTTGCTATCTTCTGAGATTTCTTTAATGGCTTTGTTGTACTTTTTTTTGGAAATCTTATTTTACAGCTGTATCGATCAAGACAGTGTTGATCTTGATTAGATCTTGGAAGATCGGGTGGTTCAGACTCTATGCTGCAATCCCAGGCAATTTTGTCTATTAAAAAAAGCTGCCAAAAACCCAAACCACAAAGCAAGTTACACTTTTAATGGCCAAGTCTCTGTTACTGTCCAGCTTTACAGTCTTAGATATTTTAATTATCACTTGTGTCTTGCTGCATTTTGCTGCCATGTTTTTTTTTAATAATTGTTGCACCGTGATAAATTTGACTGTATTTTTGATCAGTGATGGCTTATTCTAAACCAGAGAAATAAAACCCAACAAAAGGAAATAATCTTCTAGTTCTACCTGCTGTGCTGAGTAGAAATCAGAACAATTGAAGAGATAGGGTTGCTTGTGATTTAATGCTCTCAGGTCCTGATTTAGAGATGAAGGAAGAGGAATGCTATGAAATGGACAGTAGGGATGAGGAATGGAGAAGTTTTCATGTGCCAGCCAGCCACAAACTCACATGTCTCAAGCAGGCTGGTGGTTTGGGGTCACTGTGGTTCCAGGGACCCTTCTGGCCTTAATTTGTAAACATCAGCATGTGGTGGTGGAGAAGATGGACATAAAGTCACCTGGATACTGTGACTGGGAAAGACCTGGCAGAAGAGAGGTAACAGAAACATTTAATAACAGTTACTGAAGAGAAGTTCTGGGGAGAAAGATTAGAAAACAGGGAGCCATCAGAAGAAGGGTAATACCCAGGACTTTGATGCTGATACAGATACTATTGATTTGGAAAGAGTAAAGAGCAAGCAGAAGAGAACAGTTGGAAACCATAAAAAAGTAGGAGAGTGTATCAGGTTTTCAAAGAACAACCTGAGTTTTGAAAGTGCTCTAATTGCAAAAAGAGAAAGTGCAAGCTGAACAGGAGAAAAGAAGTGTTGCTGACCTACAGGGCTTCGTAATGCCATTTTTATTTCTTCTGGTGCACTGCAAATAGGTTCCTCTGGGCAGCTTTTGATTCACATCCCAGTGAAGGCAGACTGGGCATGGCAGCTGCTGTTTTGGTCACCTCTCATCTCCCTGGTGTGTTCTGCACCTGAAAGGCTTCAAAAAATATAATCAGGTGGGAGGGGGGGTTGGCAAGCCTTAATTCCTGGGCTTTTCAGTTTGGATTTTAACATCCTGATTTTTAACCATAAAGCCCAGAAACATCTTCTCTCCTCTCCTGCTGAAAGCTCCATGTTGATCACATGAATCCAGCAGCTGGAGCTGGAAGACCTGCCCAAAGCTGCAATTGGTGATTTTGCCCCACGTGTGTGCTGCACACAGCACATTCAAGCCAGTTAGAAATTCCCATTGACAATACTCATTAGGAAGGAAAATTCTTTTTAGGCTGCACATAGTCTAGGCCTTCTGGTGGATAGGAAATCACTGTAATTGTAGTCTCAGGCATTTATTGACTGCTCCTTCAGGGCAGAAAATACTGATGGATGCATGGAAGTAATTGTGTAGGTTACTAATTATTTAGCAATTACTTCTGCATTTGAATTGCAGGCTCTCACAGGCACCCCAAGGGAGGGCTGTTTTGAGCACAGCCATCGCTTCCAGATTTTATTCCCGTTTTTTTCCCCAGCTGCTGAGTGGCCCTGGGCAGATCAGGTAACTGCTCTATACTTCAGGTTACTGGCCTGGAGAATATTAAAACAACACTTACTTCTCTGTTCATTAATATTTCAGCAGATACCCTGTGCCTGCAGCTATCTGCTGTTTCAGATAGGATGGGGAGAGTGGAAGCCACAGTGTTCTGCAGGGCTGTGCTGAATTCAGGCAGCCCTGCAGATGGGAGCTGTGCAGAGGCACATGGACATGGGGCATTCTGGCTGAATTTTGAATGGGGATGGCTGTGTCACCAGGGTCTGGTGAGGCTGTGTGAATGAATGCCTGCCCAGCACTTAGTGATCCTCAAAAGAAAAAGTGCTGCACTTTATAACACGTGAAGGGTTATTACATTATAGAGTATTATTGTCAAGACATCATCTTTCATTCTCGGGACAAGTGTTATGTGATTGCCAAGAGAAGTAATAAGTAATCTGCATTAGTCTCATGACTAAGATGTAATGGGGTGACTTGCTAACATTTTCAAAGTATATAAAACTAGCTGCTGTAGACAGGGTCTCCGATTGTGGAACTTTAATGATTGTAATAAATTACATTAATAGCGCAGTTTGAATTTCAGCCGAAGTAGAGAGGTGTATTCAGCAACATGCTTCAAATCAAGATGCCTTTAGCCTAATTTATCTGATGTGCTGACTCTCCTTGGGTTTCTCTGCAGCAGCCACACTGCCCCAGCTGCTTTAGCAAAATGGGTGGATGTTTTTGCTGGTGCCTTCCCAGCCTGTAGGTGCTGCCTGGAAATGAGAGCTGAGCCTGTGGCAGGCAGAACAGGAGGGGAAGACTGGGCAAGGGAGGGTGGCAGATGCTGGGGATGCCCATGCAGGTGAACAACATGTTCCACTTAATCAGACCCACTGATTTTTGTCTCCAGACTAGAGATTGACTCAATAAATCATAATGGTTTCTTTAGCACCATTATAATGGGTCACACTGAATATCCACATACTAATATCTGTGCACTGCAGAGTGATTCCTGTTCTATTTTTGGCTCTTGATACTTTGCTTGCTTTTTTTCTTGTTATTTTTTTAAAACCACTAGTAGAGAAAAAAAGGCAATACCTTGTTGTGTTCGTGCACAATTATCAGTGCTAACTAAGCATGAGTGCTGCTGTACTGAAGTGTCATTTGGTAACAATGCTTCATTCTGCAAGCAGCTGAAGTGGTACCTGAGTAACTCTTGTTCTCTAAAAGCAAATATTCAAATATCTGATAGGGGTTTAGAGTGGCTTTGAATTTCCTGTGGCATTCCTGACTGGCTTCTCCCTCTCTCTGCACTTTCAATAACAACTTTCTCAATGTGAGCTCTGTCAGAAATGATTCATTAGCACTCATGCATTTTAAAACACGAACCTCAGGGAAAAGGTTCCCAAACACCTCTGGCAAAAAAAAAAAGAGATATGGTGAATTAGTTGCTTTATTCTTAAGTTAGAGTTCAGGTTATTTCAGGCATTGTTTGCTTTGTAACCATAGTTGGATGTGTTGAAGGCTGTTCCTAGCAGTCCAGGCACATTTTGGCGTTGGTTTTTTGGTACAGGGTGTTCTTGGGGCTCTCCAGAAGTGGCTGCTTCTTGCTGGTGTCACCCAGCTGCTCTGCAGAGGCAGCCTGGCCTGCACAGACTGCAGCATTTCCCTGCCTGCAGAGCTCACTGCCTTCCAGAGAGGGAAGGTGCTAATGGGACACATCCTCATGGTGGGACTATGTATATAAATATTTAACTATTTGCAAGAAGAGTTTCATATTGCAAAGGCTTGACAACAGGGTATTTTCTTTATTCCCACAGCCCAATGCTAGGTAGGGTGTTTCCAGCTGCTTCTCCTGCTTTCTGTATATACCATACACAAGTACATGTTTATTTATGTTCCCCATGATCTTTTTTTGATCTATTTGAATGTGGATGTAGAAATTGATATAACACAGCTGGTCTCATGGAATACCCTGAGCCTCCCCAGCCCCCTCTTGGTCCATGCTAACAAGGTTGTACTGCTTATTTATGATTTTAGTATCACTGCTATGTTTTAGGATTTTTCCATGCCTTAAATGTGCTTGGATACAATTGGACATGAGTGCTAACAATAGCATATGGCAACACCTAGTGATAGCACAGCAAAAAAGCAGCACAAGTAAGAGTGATTTGTTCTGTGGGTGACTTTCTCCCATGCTGCCACTGCCTTTAGGACACTAATTGGAGAATATGTTAAATTTCAGACCTAATTGAAATGTGCAGTTTGTAACAGTTTGACTTACTTAACAAGAAACCCAAACTGATCTTTCAGTTAACCTCATCGTTAATAACTACAAAAATTGACAGAGAATCTCCTATTCAAAGCAAATGGATTTATTGTAGGTTAATTTCTCTGAGCTCTCCTTAGTTGCCTGTTTTCCTTCCGATCCAGATGCTGTATCCGCAGCCTCCTCCTGGTTGCCTGGATACTCTGAATTTCCTCAAGGCAATTGCTAATCAATGTGCAGTTGCAGCTAGGTGAATCCCACAGACAGCAGCCAGATCTGTCATCTAAATGTGGAAATCTGTAGCAGAATGTGATCTGGGAGGAGAACAGACAAAACACCATGGCAGGAGCTCTGCTCCCAGGAACCAATTCATCCTGTGCTCATCAGACACAAGCACCCCTGCTGGATTAGATGAACAGAAGCTCTTCTGCTAAAATTAAGGGTCAATTGTTTTGGTTCTTGTACAGTGCAGGGAAGAGGAGCTGAGTCTCAGAAAATAAAACAATTACATTAATAATTGCATTTCAAGTCTTTATGTCAAGGCCTTGCTTAATTTTGCTGCTTATCTCCAAGTGCCTTTCCCAAAATACCCATTTGTACCAAGACAGAAAGCTATGAAGTGCTTTTTAAAACATGAGCTGTTAATGGAGTCCTTGTTAGCACAGAGTGGTCTCTTTGAAGATCAGATGCACCTCTCCTGGACTCAGAGCCCTCTGTGCTGCACAGAAGCTTTTGAGTTCCCTGGGATTTTTATAATTGCAAAATCAGACTTCACAAGTAGGCATCAGTAAATTCAGAACTGCATGAACTCTTCTTGGTCCTCTGGTGAAACAGAAATGCACTCCCAGTCCCAGGCTTAGACATCTTTCCACCAGAAAGGAGAATAACTGCTGCAGAGCAAACACCTACTGATTAAAGTAACTCAGAAAGGTGGTTTGGGACCACATTCTTCGATTGCTGTAATTGCACCATTAGAATTAATGCTCAAACTCATGTTTGACTTTGCAGTCAGCTACTCTGCCTTCTTGCACCTCTCCATGTCAGCTCCCTGTCCCCAGCCCAGCAGCCTCCATGGTCTCCTCTTCCCTCTCTGTTTTAGTGTCCATTCCACTTTTGAACCTGTTTGATTGTGCCTCTTTTCCTGTGCATTTATACCCATTCCAGAAACACCATCTTGGCTGGATGGAGTCCTTTCAGCCCAAATGGAATTGAATTCAGTAGTGTGAATTCAAGGGTTTTATGAAATAGATTTATAGATATTTTACTTAAGGGTAGCAAGTTGGTGTATTTTTGTGAATTGTATTTTAAGTTCCAGGTCACATAAACAATTTAAAGTGATCTCACTGCCCACCAGGGGAATACTTAATAAGAACGCTTTGTTATTTCAAATATAAGACAAATTTTCCACAGACGCTTCGTTTCTAAAACTTAAAAAGAAAGTTCCCTTTACTGACAGTGTTGCTTTAATTCAGGACAGGGTGGAAGCTGCTGTAGATTGCTTTCATTGATTGTGATCATTGCTTGAATTGGCAGAGCAGGAAGTGTTATGATGATGAGAACTTGTCTTATTGTTGTGATAAGCTGTTACCAAAGTCTAATTACTGGGTGTGATGCTAAAATGTGTAAGCTGCCGACACTTACAGATAAGGAGATGAAAAGAAACCAACTCATTCCAAATAGCTCTTCTGTTTGGGTTTTTCCATTATTATTGTTATTTTTGTGCACTCTCCTGAGAGGTGCTTTAGAGTGCCTGGATTAAGTCATGGATTTGGCTGCAGATGCTGCCATCAAACTTCAGCTGTGGTTAAGTAAGTTTTAAGCACCAAGGGACTGAATAAAATAATGGTTAGTGAAAAGTGATGACAAGGGATTCAGCTAATGGTGTGTGCGCCTGTGGAGTGAATGGGTTGTTATTAGCTATTAATTCAGGTGCTGTAGGCAGGATCCAAATGTGATTGAGAAGGGGGTAAGGGATAGAGGCCCAGTTCCCATAGGAATTGGACAGGGGAATGTGCCATTCCTGCCACGCTGGCTGCTTCAGAACCGGCATTTCCACAGAAAAGTAGGAAAGAATATTTAGTTTCCTGCAGTCTTGTCCTGGAAATCTCCATTGTCTGGGAGACAGGCTGCTCCTTTCCAGCTCAGAGACATCCTGTTGGGGTCAGAATCCTCAGAAGTTTTGCAGAGCTTCACCTGAGCTCAGCACCCCGGGGAGTCCTGCCCGAACCGCTGTGCTGACTTCAGAAAACGTTTTGGGATCCTCTGGGATGACAGATGCTTGTGTATGCACATGTAACATGCTGTTAATAATTAGAGCTGATTGGATATTCAGTACAAATTACACTGGCTATGAAGTTAGCCCCTTCCTTAGGCTTACAAGTGGCTCACAAAACACTGTCAAAGCCTATTTTTAAATGTATGTTTTTTCATAAACATTGATAGATTTAATTTGAATGAATAATGTCAAGTCTGAGTGTTGTAAAACTCTTGCTGGGCTGTTCACTGTCAGTCGTTAATGGAGCATGTTTGGATTTCTGAGTCACAGAGTAAATATTTTCTATTTCCAATTTTGAGGATGAAACATGATGTTTTATTATTTTTACCAGTTCCCCCTAATAGTGTGTCTGCTCCCACGCCCAGGCCCACATGCCATGTCTTCAAAAATAACTGCTTAGAGAAGAGAAATAGGGCTGACTGTATCCAGCAAACACAAGGAAAAGATAGCTTTTCCATTTTCTCTCATTTTCCATGTCACCTGGAAGCTGGGTTGGAGCATTCTTCTAAAGATTTTCATCATGAGCTGGGTTATTTTCCCAACCTGTTTGTCCTTGTGTGAATCTGAAGGAAGAGCTCTGATTTTTTCTCGAATATTGACTCAGGCTTAATCTGCCTCCTGTGGTGAAAAAAGAGAAGTTCAGCCCCAGTGGCTGCATTTCCCATAAACCCCACACATGCAGAGCCATGCTCAAAATCATATTTGCTCTTTTTATATGCTCATTTATATTTACAGGGATCCTCTAAGAGAGCACACTGTCTTGGTAGAGAGTAATTATTCACTAATGTTAGTACCAACCATGGCTGGTTTGAAAAATGACTAATGATTTCGATGTAAGAAAACCTGAAATACTTTAGAGAAGCCTGTTTTTCTGTTGAGGAACAGCTCTCCGTGGACTGGTATAAACTCCAGCTTTGCTGTTGCTAGAGGAACTGAAGAGGAACAAAATTCAAAGATATAAACATACATTTCTCTGTAATTGGAGGAGGGATGGTACCATCTGTGCTTTGTTCTTGTCCAGGGGAAATAAAACTCACACTATCAACATCTATATATCCCCTTTGTCCTCTTTGTTGCATCCATCCTAAAAAATTTAACCAGTTAAAACAGACCCGAAATAACTTTTGCATAAAATAGTGATGTGCAGTGCTATAAATAAAAGTTGTTTTCATGTGTATGGAACACACATGGCTCTCTCTTCTTAGTAGTTAATATCCTTAGAAAACACTTTTTTTTTTTTCCTGGAAAACCAAACAAAGGAACAACCTAAAACTAAAAAAAAATAACAACCCACAAAATCCCAGAGTAGCGTCGTTCTTCATGAGAAATGCCAAAGAAGATAGATGGAAGCAGGGTTAATTATCTTTTTTTTTGGCCACCTACGTTTGTATTTTCCCTTTGCACTCTCTCTCCCCCATTCCGCCTCTTTCTGTACAAAACAGTTCTGCAGTATGTAGAGCATAAGAATTATTTCTCCAGCAGAAACTGCAACCTGCTCGCGGAGCCTCCGTACCCATTAGAGGCTCTTTCCAGAAGAAGTAATTTCCTTCTCCCCATAAATTATGCATCAATGTACATTTAAGATTCTGAAATGATGAACAGAAGATGAAAGCGTTGCGGAGCGTTGCCGCTCCCGCCGAGCTGCAGCCGCGCCGTCGTGTACAGGCTGGAGCACACCTTGTTAAGACAAACCTGCACGTGTTGCTGTCCTACTACTCCAGCTGTAAAAGCACAGAGGTGGGAGCTGCTCTGGCTTCTTGGGCCTCAGCTCTGTGAGAAATACTTTTTTGTGATGGTTCTGGCTCGTTTTTGTGTTTGCCAAGGTCAGGATAGATTACGCGGGAAATGTAGGTTTGTGTTCGGACTTGGATGTTTATTATTTCATATCTACTTACAGACCCACGAGCCTTGAGCTCTAACTAGCAAGTTAGAAAACGAAGGTAAAATGGAGCCCTTCTAACTCTTTCCAAGGTCATTTAAGCACTAATTACCCAATACCAAGGTGACACCTACATTATTTATACTTTTGACCCAATAATGACCACCCAAGGCCTGCAATGTGGACCTTTTTCACCCAGTTACAGAAAACCACCTAAACCCATGAAGAAGAAGGTGAAGAAGAAGGATCCAGACAATGCCCAAAGTCCTCCAACTTGTCTCACATGTATACTATATACTAAAATCTTAAATCTAAGTTTTTCACCCTGTGAAATCACACAATACTATTCAAACTACACACCCACAACCCCCATGCTATCACTCAATCTCGGGAGCCTGTTCCAAGGCCTCAAGTCAAATGTGGTGCTCGCTTGAGGGTCAGCACCTGTTAGCTCAGAAAGCCTGAAATTTTCAGCCTCCAGGGTTCCAACACTTTTTTGCCTCACAGGAGGCAGTGAGAGGGAATGATTACAAGTGTTTCCTAAATGATCTCCCCATATGGACTCTGCCAGTCCAAGTCAGGGTGATTCCAGCTCCTGATGGGTCCTGGTGATGTTCCTTCCAGGATAATCTGCTCCATGATCCTACCAGGCTCAGAGGTGACACTGGCTGGCCTCTTCCTGGGTCCCCCATTGTTAAGGGGTTGTGTTTTTCCTTTTACAGTCAGTGGAAATTTCACCAAGCTGCCACAATTCCTCAAATATGGTGAAAAGTGATGTAGCAACTCCATCCAGGTCTGCTCAGGACCTGCAGATGCACCTCATCACTTCCCATGGACCTGTGCACATTCAGGTTCCTTAGATGGTCTCAAACATGACCTTCTCCTACATATGAGAAAATATGTACTGAAAAATTAAAAAATAATGCTTTCAGCTTATATATAGCATGTGGAGATCAAAGAAGAATGTAAATAAATGTATGTTTTAGAGAAGATTCTGCACTGTTGCCACAATTGAACTATATGGGAGGGGATCCTTTGTGTTTTGTCATGTCAGAGAGCATAGGGAAAATTTTTAAGTCAACCCTTGGAATCTGAAGATGGCAAAGAAAAATTAACAGTAATTCCTGAAAGAAAAAATTTGGGTAGTTTTATATAAAACTGCTGTATATAACAAGTCATTGTGTAAAAATTAGAAGATTTACCCTGCAGTAGGTGAATTCTCTGTATCCCTCTGAATCAGAATCCCTCTGAATTTTTGTAGTGCCCAGTGCTGTGGGAACAGATTCCAGACCTGAGGCTGCTGTGGAGAATTTTAGGGCAAATCAAGCACTGCTGTGGTGTGGAGGTGAAGTGAAACAGGGCCAGTTTCAGAAATACCTCTGTGCTGTTCTGGCATGAATGAACGTGCACTTACTCTGTGTCTCTCCCATGGTCACTGAAAATGACAGGGAGGCAGCCCAGGCACTTTGCACTGTTTCCATCACAGCTGGTGATGGATTCTGAGCATGTATTGGCATAACTGGGGCTGCATCTGTGTCCCTTCAAGTTTAGCTTTAAGGTCTGGTTCTTCACTTCTGCCCAAGTTGACCCAACTGCTGAATTTCCTCTTTGAAGAAAGCGGTGCCATGTGGTATCTTTCCTTTTCTCTCCTTTGACTAAGTTTTCTTTTAGAGAGAGAATAGTGTTTGCTTTCCAAATGCAACATCCTCCCTAAAAGAACCTGAGTACTAAAGCAGGCCATCGAGCCTTTCATCACTTCTCTTGGTGATAGCAGTCATGAATTTTTTATTTTCTGCAGGGCTCACTCCAGATCTGCCACAGCATTGTGTGGGTGCACACATGTAAAAAGGCTACTAATTGAAATTCAGATGTAACGAGATGAAGTTTAGCTATTCACCATGACTGCCTTTTGTTTTAGCCCATGTACGCTCAGTGCACCTAAACAATACAACCATTACTTCCTCTTTTAGATTCGACAAGAATAACTAAAAAGGCAAGAAATATTTCTGTGTCTGCTGTAGAAGTGAAGTATGCACCCCCAAAAATGGGAATGGCACGTGTTAGCTTCTTTATTTACTTATCTGTGGGGAGGGACAGAAATTTTAATGGAACAATAAAGAAAATGAAATAGAAAACTTACTGCTGTAAACTGTTCTCTTTTGAAGATGCAAATGTGTCTCTATTGCCTAGGTAACTATTATGGAACGCCGAAGCCTCCAAGCCAGCCCCTCAGTGGGAAAGTGACTTCCACCAATGCTTTGCAAAACCTGCAGTCTGGCTCCAAGCAGTCGACTCCAAAGCGAACCAAGTCTTACAATGATATGCAAAATGCTGGCATAGTGCATACAGAGAATGAGGAAGAGGATGATGTACCTGAAATGAGCAGTAGCTTCACAGGTAAAGCAAAAATACCACTCTCCTTCAGTTAGAATATGTGGGGAGGGTAATGGGGGGGTATTTTGGAGAGGGAGTGTTGTTTGTTAATGTGTTTTCTGCAGAGCTGTCAATGTCAAACAGAACTGGCTGACACCTGAGTGGCAGATGTCTAGGTGTGAACAACCACAGGCACAGCTGCGTCTTTCCAAAAAGGCCTTGTGGGATTCAACTGGTTGAGACAAAAATGTGGTGAAGTTCAAATCCAGTAACTGCAGAAAGGTTGGGGATGAGTTGAGCTGTGGTTGACAGTTACAAACAGTATGAAATGATTCAACCAGGTTTACATTTGAAATTATTTATTGCTCTTTTGTAAATATGTAGCTGTCCTTTATCCTTCCTTGCATCTAGAGCTGCCCATCACATACAGTTACTGTCCTGGTCCTCTTCTCCCAGCTACTCCCAGCACATGGAGTGCTGCTTGCTGCAGGAATGAGATCTGAAACATGGGTACAAGTTCTGTATTTCATGAAGGTCTTGTGTTCTGCTGAACACAGATCTTGTTCCCACCATGGTCAAGCCTTGGCTGAAAGATCACTAGAAACCTTTGCAATCTAAAGTCAAGTGCAGGCAGATTCATAGCAGAACACTATTGGAGATCCACTGAGTTTCCACAGAAATCAGCTGGAGGTTTGTGAAGCTCTGAGGGGCAAGAGCTCTTCCCCCTGTCCCTAGGCCTAGTATTTGTTGGTGCTTAGAGCATTGTTACCTCAGCTCAGTGTCAAGCACTGATTCCATCTTCTGGGCTCCTTTTGAGGCAGGTGCTGAGCAAATATTATCCACACCTTCAAGTCTTTCCCAGCTGCTTGCCATGGGAGCTCACTTTAACAGGCACTGGGTCCTTTGTCCTCTGATCACTTTCTATCACCATGAAAATTTTCCTTCCCAGCCATGAGTCAGAGATCTGTCCTGCCAGTTCCTACCTGCCAATGTCCTGGCTCTAACATCTGTTTGGAGCTTTGAAAGGATTTAGGCTGAGATTTAGCTTTGGTCCTCTTTGGGCCGAGTTGTCAAATGGCTTTTGAGGATTGTACTCTGTTTGGCTGCTACCTGCTACACATTTCCAACTCGAATTGCTTCCAGCCAGCCCAGTTTCTCCCAGGTTGGAATTTCTGTCTCTGCTTACCAGCTCATTGACAAAATTTTGCACCGAGTGTGGTTTCTCACATGTTGTGACATGACAGCAGCCTCAGCCTTTGTCACAGGATCTGATTTTGGGAAGAAGCTGGTGGGAGATCTGTTATTTGATTTCCTTGCTGCCCGTCTCAGTTTGGTGCCCCTGAAGTAGCTTGAGCATCATTTCTCTTCCTTGTTTTCCTTTGCAAGATGAAATACTGGAGGATGCAGCTCATTTGTCACAACGTTATCACACCCTGGCCCCTTGCCTTCATTAAATGGGCACAGAATCAAGAAAAGAGTAATTTCTCAAATACCAAAGCGATTCCTTATGCTTATTTCACATGAAAGTGTGTTTGCCATATTAAAATGCTCCTGCTTCCCTAGGAGACCTCTCGGTAACTTGTGTTTTCCAGATTTTGTCATGTTTGTGCTCTCAGTTTTAAGCTGGGGATGATTCTTTCACGCTTCTTTATCTTGTCATCTTCTACCTAAAAATATCAAACTCCAGGAGGGCTGAAAAGCAAGCGCTGAGGGTACTGGTATAGTCTAAATGTTTTTCACAGAATTCACAAAATAACTAGGTTGGAAGAGACCTTCAAGATCATTAAGCCTAACCCAGCCCTAACACCTCAACTAATCCATGGCACCGAGTGCCACATCCAGGCTTTTAAACACATCTAAGGAAGGTGACTCCACCACCTCCCTGGGCAGAACATTCCAGTACTTAATCACTCTTCCTGTGAAAAACTTTTTCCTAATTTCCAGCCTGTATTTCCCTTGGTGCAGCTTAAGGCTGTGTCCTCTCATTCTGTCAGTGCAGCCTGGAGAAAGAGCCCAAGCCCAGCTGAGCACAGCCACCTTTCAGGGAGTTGTGGAGAGTCATGAGGTCACCCCTGAGTCTCCTTTTCTCCAGGCTGAACAAGCCCAGCTCCCTCAGCCGTTCCTCACAGGGTTTGTGTTCCCAGCCCCTCACCAGCCTCGCTGCTTCCTCTGGACGCGCTCGAGCGTCTCAACGTCCACCCTGAACTGAGGGACAGAGCTGGACACAGCACTGAGTGTCCATCCTGAACTGAGGGGCAGAGCTGGACACAGCACTCAGTGTCCATCCTAAACTGAGGGGCCAGAGCTGGACACAGCACTGAGTGTCCATCCTAAACTGAGGGGCCAGAGCTGGACACAGCACTGAGTGTCCATCCTGAACTGAGGGGCCAGAGCTGGACACAGCACTCAAGGCGTGCCCTCACCAGTGCCGAGTACAGAGGCAGAATGACCTCCCTGGTCCTGCTGGCCACACCATTCCTGATCCAGGCCAGGAGCCCTTGGCCTTCTTGGCCACCTGGGCACACTGCTGGCTCCTGCCCAGCTGCTGTCACCAGTACCCCCCTGTCCCTTTCTGCCTGGGCACTGTCCAGCCACACCATGCCCACCCAGCCTGTAGTGCTGCAGGGGGTTGTTGTGGCCAAAGTGCAGGACATGGCAGTTGGACTTGTTAAATTTCATCTTATTGGACAGGTTTTTCTTCCTGTTCCTCCCAGTTTATTATGTTCTTCTACTTTGGTAATGGCAGCACACAGACTAGAGTAATGAAGGAGCTCTTTCCAGGGCTGTGGGCTGTGAACTGAGGATGTCCTTGGTCTCTGGTGTGGAGAGCAGGGAAATTCCTGTCTGTGAAGCCCTTTCAGCCCCCCTCCTTGGGGGCTTGGCAGAGGGTGACATTGATCTCCCTGTCCTTCACTCAGTGTGTTGTCTGTGCTTGTACTGACTTCTCAGGGAATGTGGAAGTACTGCCATAAATTTTCAACACCTTCAAGAACCAAACAGAGAAAGTCCCTTTAGTAGACACAGGGTAAATTTTAGAATTTGTCCATTGTTGCCAAAACCTCTCTGCAAAGGAGTGAGAGCACAGACCTGATTATTGGGGAGCATCTACTGTGATTAGTGATGGGAGGGGACAAGCAGCAGTGTTTCATGGATCCAGCTCAAAACTGCATGGATACAAGCATCAGAAATATTTCCTTAGAGGGAAAAGGGCCAGATACAGCATAAAGTACTCCTGACTGACTTTGACTGGAAGGATACTGTGATGAGCCTTGAAATAAACCTCCTCAAACAGCAAGAATGGGCACCAGTGAGCAGCAACATGTGGACACATGGTACAATGCTGACATTCGTTTTAATTTTTAATTTAAAATAACTCACTGCACTGAAGACATTCACCATTAGCTTGTTGACTTTGAGCTTCTGGCAACATTTTGCACTTGTAAAATCTCCTCTTTTGATCATCCTTCAAACAAGAAATTTTATCCTCCTAATTGTGTCCCGCAATTGGCACTGCAGGAGTGAACCTGTAAGCCTGCTTGAAAGCACACTGAACTCCTCTACCCCAGTGAGCCCTGGCCTCAGACAGCTTGGAGGAATTTGGTACCTCAGCAGGGCCTGTTGGAGCGAGCACAGGAGCTGATCACAGCTCCTGATTTGTTTGGCCAGGGTCTGGCTGGCAGGGGGTGTGTGGGCAAGGTGAGCTCGCCCTGCTGCCACAGAGACTGCTGAGGCTCTGCCCTCGCTTCATCTGTTGCTGTGTCTCCTGAATTAAAAGGCAAGGAGAGAAAAACTGGCAAGGATAAACCTGGAGGAGCAAACCAGGGAAGGAAAAGGCTGTTTCTCACTTTAATCTGTGTTTGTTGTGCAGCAGAGTCTGGTGACCAGGACGAGCAGAGCACGCGTGTCGGGAGAGAGGCAGCCCCAGCGTCCACGAGCGAGAGCCACACCCACGTCCCCACCACGGAACCATCTCAGAGCCTCCCTCAATACCTACCTCCTTCTGCCGAGGATAACCTAGGTCCTCTGCCGGAGAACTGGGAGATGGCCTACACGGAGAACGGAGAAGTCTATTTTATAGAGTAAAGCACATTTTTGTTCTTCTGATTCCATCCCTCTCTCCCTCTCTTTGGGCATAAGTGAACCTCCATGGATGCGTTTTGTGTGCGTACGTGTGTGCATTAAATATTTAGTGTATACAGTGAGGTTGCAGAGCTGTTAGTTCTGTACTGCTTCTGAAGGGGGTTTGCATTTCCTGATTGGATTAACATCCAAATTACTCCTGAGTTCCAAGGCAGCGGGAATTGCTTGTTTTATGAGGGTAGTTACAAAAGCAACACACACTTATAAAACACAGGCCAGTTGTTTTCACAGGTGGAGTGAAAGCTCCTAATTGGAAGGGCTGAGACTTCATTTCTGGTGCCTGTGTCTGTGCATAATGCAGCAGAGGGGATTCCTCCAGTCCTGTGCACAGGCAGCAGAGCCAGGGATGGGCTTTGTGTGTTGTCCCATCTTCACAGCAAAGGGGCCAAATGTGTTAATATTCTCCAGTGGTTTACAAAAGGTACAGCTCAGTGCAGGGTAGGCACAGCAAGTTTGGAACACCAGTGCCTCAAGCTCTGCAGTCTTTGCCTAAGAGCTGATTGCTGTCAGCAATTTTATGATGATATTGATTTTTTCATGCCATAGATAATAGTCTCAAATTATACTTGTCTAAATTTATTGAGGTAGGAGTAACTTATAAAATAGGACCTGTTAGTGTAAGAGATGTCTTGCACAGAGTTTAGCTAGACATTAACACTCAATTAGCCTTTGAAACTCAAACCCTTAGCTGCCAAGCAGAAGAGGGGTTGAGGAATTGATTTTGGATTTGATGGTCTGTTTAATGCAGTTGTGGAAACTCTACCAGAAGCCAATGCCCAGTTATTGCAGAAGAACTTCCTCTGCTAATTAGCCCTCTCTCCTGCAGAGAGTTACACTGGATCAGGGTTGTGAGGGCAGCAGTCCTGCCTCATCATCAGGAGAGGAGACTTTTGGACAGGGCCAGGGAAAGGGTTCAGGAGCAGGTTTTGCCTTGGCTGCAGTGGCAAGGGAACACAGGAGAGAAGATTCCAGAAGATCTGAGGAGCTGGGATGACTGAGGGCACCGCAGCAGCCCTTCCTCAGCTGGGAGAGGGCTGCTCTGAAAAAGGCCATTTTCCAGGGCACTTTCAATTACCTGAAGAGGCTCCAGCAGTCTGTGTGAGTGTAAGACAGGGTCGAGAAGGCAGAAGCCAAATTCTCATCAGATGAAACCAGGATGTGTACCCTGTGCTCATACTGTACCCTGTACGGCTTTCTGCCCCTCACTGTGTCCTCAGGGGGCCTCGTGATTTGACCTGTGCTCTGGCCTTTATGTATAGAACAGCCTAATAGCCCATTCAGCCTGCCATTTTCCTCCTTGGAGGAGGACAGCTGATGAGTAGTAAATGCTGTCCAAGCATTTCTGACCCCACAGGGGCCCCTGCTGTCCTTCCTTACAGGTGCTTCCACCTGCCGCCTCCTATTTCCCCAGACCCACCCCCACGGCTGCTGTGTCTGTGTTCTCTGAACAATGCAGGACTGTAGCACCTCTAAATAATTTGCCAGGAAAATCATGTCTGTGTTGGGAAAACACAGCCTGTACACACAGGCCTGTGTGATGTGAAGCTCTGCTAGCAGCACCCAGTCCCTCCCTGCAGTGAGGTTTGAGGATGCATTCACATGGGGCTGATTTTGTGCATGAACCTGTTGGTGTGGATGCAGCACTGAATGACTGCAGTTCTGCTCATTCTAGGGACACCCTGAGCCTAGGAACCATTTGGTTTGATTTGTATCAGATTAGGAAAGTGGACTGATGAGCAGTGTGGACCCCAAGGTGGCTCAGATGTCTGTTCTGGCATCTGTGGTGCTTTGGATATTAAGTCAGGGTGCTGAAGGGAGCAGCCTGAGCTTTTTGCACAGAACAAGTGTAGGTCCAGTGGGGCCAGGGCTATGTGTCAGGTAACCAATCCTGCTGGAGCAATTTGGTTCTTGTGCTTTATTTGGGATTTTCATTACACAGCATATCCCAGTCTCCTGCTATCTGTGCATGTTACAGGTCTAACACAATCTTTTCCACCTAAGAGTGTGATCTGAGAGGTGTTTAGCTAAATTTTCTGTGCCTCAGCAAACTACACTGTTGTGAGCCTTTGGTTAGCAAGTACAAAATTGCAAGAAATATGCAAATATTCCATTGCTCTCCTCCCACCGCTCTCCTCAGCTAGACTGCAGACTTGCTTATAAATAAAGTGGCAAACCCCCTCTTCTTTATTTTTGTTAATTTGCCTGACTTGCTGAATTTCTGCCATTCAGTTTTCCAGGTGCTGATTAATTGCTCTGAAGCACACATAAGGATTAAACCCGTTTGCTCATCCTGCCTTGGGAGGGCTGGGTAGCAGGATGTGTAAAACAAGGACTTCTTATTTACTCACTCAGATCCTGGGAGCAGGGCTGGCCCCTCTCCTTCCAGTACAATACAAGTTTCCTGGCTGGTTGTTAGTTCCTCGGGGATCATGGCCCTCATTGCAGAGCCCTCATGAGACTGTTGTGAGGCTCAAGTTCAGTTTGTAAACCTCTTTGAGACCTTGAAAGAGAAGTAAATAGCATTACTACAGTATTGAAACTTAAAACTGTTAAGCAGTGTTAAAGGCTAAGCTAGATAAGAGATACCTCAGGGACTGGAGGGATATCTTAGCAGGTTGTGTCTAAGATGACACCAGGTTGTTGAAGAGGCATTATATTACCAGATTGTCTGCTTATGTAAATGAAATTGTGGGAGAAAATAACTTCTAGAAAAATGTATTTTAAGCCTGTTTACTATGCAGTCTTCACCGCTGGGACTGGCATCATGAGGCTGTCAGGGGACTTGTGGAAAGGAAGAGTTGAAAGTAAAGCTGTTCAACTTCCATCAAAGGCTTAAACAACATTTTTATTTGTGTAATTACAAAGTTTTCAATCAAAACTATTTTTGACTACTGCTTGGGTCATCTCTAGACATGTCAAAGGTCTTTTGTAGGAACAAAGCTCACTGCATAGTTTAGTGAAGAAGGGAAGTTTCTGCCTTTAGCTCAGAGACAGCTCTTGGGATTAAAAACAAGCCACCAAAGGCAAAAATTTGGAAATAAATATAATACTGCAGCACTCTCACGCCTCTTCCCAGTCAGGAGTGCTAATTTGTATATTTTCACTTGTTACCTTTTGTGTTTTCAAGGCCAAAGTTCTTGTGATTTGGTCGACTGGTTTGCACAACATCAAATTGTAGTGCTGTTTCTTTGAATCAAAAGTGTGCCTTCAGGTCTGTTGAATAATAAAGAGGATATACACTTTATTGTCACGGATACTTCAACTCTGCTTTATTAACAAAGGTCATATTTCCATTTTTGGTTTCCAGCCATAACACAAAAACAACATCTTGGCTAGATCCACGGTGCCTGAACAAACAGCAGAAGCCTCTAGAAGAATGTGAAGATGATGGTAAGAGACTAAAAATAGTGACATAACACTGTGTTTGGTCCATTCCTAGGTGACTTTTTTCCTTTTCCTTCTCTCTTTCTAATAACTACTATTTAGAAAGACTTTTAAAAAATCAAAAAAGATTTATTAGTAAGTACAAAGAGACAATATCCATTATGTTGTAAGATTGCTGTGAACGTAAAACAGCCATTGAGGTGCCAGATCATTTATTAAAACCAAGGAGGTGCTACAAGTAAGAGGCCTCTGTTTTTGCAAAGGCATTTGAAAAGTCACTGATGCTGAACAAGACTCAAAGCTGTCTGACATGTTTGCTTCCTGGATCTCTGTGTGGGAGGGAGTGACTGAGTCTCTGCGTGCTCCGCTGTGTTCCGCTTCAGCCGCCTGCTTCACATGGATTGAAAGAGTTATGTTGTTATTTCCTTGTTTGAGCAGAAATAACTCAATTGCTTCACTTCTTCTGTTAAATGCTGACAGTCTGCGCAGTGTTGTGATTGCTGAAACAAATTCCATTTTAAAGTGTAGCGTTCCAACACTGAAAATTTGCACTAAGATTTGGTATTCCTTGAGATGTTGGAAATGCAAGCCACTGTCCCATTTAGAGCAGCCAAATGCAGGACTGTTAATGCAGGCCCTTCCTGGACTCCTTTAGGAGATGCTGGAAGAAAAAATGAATTATGAAAATAACTTAAATGTTTGGGAAAACCTGTGAGGGCATTTTGGTCTACTGACCAGGAAAGGTGATGGTATTGAAATGCATAATCTTGGCTAATACAGTACTGTCATAGTAGACACTTCTTAAAAATGGAAGAGTTTCCTTCATCAGTGTTGGTGCTGTCCTTGTAAAATCAGTTTTCAAAATATGGTGAACCTTCTGCTGGTGTCAGTCATCTTAGTAAAAATCACAATTTTATTTCAGAAAAGAATCAACTCAATCCCTTTTCACTGTTAGGCTCAACTCCAGCCTCCAGAACTGCTGTTAACTGTTTTTACACATGTAGTTTTTCAACCTCTCCTATCTTTCACCTGTGAGATTTTGCAGAGGGTGAAAATTTACCTCTGCAGTCTAGGTTGCTGTGATGAGACAGGTCACCAACTTCCCAGTGCACAGTGCAGGGTACCCTCAAACCACAGGGATGTGCCAGCAGAGGAGCAGCCAGTACCCCAAGGCTACAGAGCGTGACTGAGCTCCTCTCCTCTGTTTTACACAGTTTTAAGTCTCCTCGCAGAAGGGAAAGTCTTTCTCTTGTCCTCTTAGCAATTATAAAGCAAACATTGGAATAATTTGTTTAATTTGGAATAGAAACATACAGCTGGTATTATTGTATTTCATTGAGTTCATAATTTTAGAGAGCAGTGGCATCTTTGTTTATCAACTCCTTAAAATCAGCTAATTTCATCTTCCCACACACTCCTTCACTTCATTCACCAAGTTGCTCATTAATGGATATTTTTAACATTGAATAGTTAAACCAGTTGCTTCATAGTTACAGCAGTGCTCTGCACTGCTTTGCTTGGCTGCTCTAGTCTTGCTTAGCATGTAAGAATAGTTATGTTTCAAAAAACAAAGAGAAGAGAAGGTTAGTTTTGCTTCATCATAGAAGCTGGATGTTTTTTGGCAAGGGTCACTGTTGTATGTCATTCCATAAAAATCAGTGGGATGACTCCTCTGTTTTGTCTGGTGTGTGTGCATGTGAGTTGCCAGGCTCATCCCACCCTCTTTATGGATTTTATAGATGTTAGATATTGTTTCAGTTTTGTTTGGGTGCACTTGCCTTGTGCTTTTGCTTCATCAGGATATGTGTCCCTAACAAAGTCTTGGCTTGTTTCTCGTTGTTCAGGCTATCAAAGGAAATTGCAATTTTGATTTCATACTAACAGTCCCAAACAACTGCTTTGATAGAATATTTTGCTAAGAGGTCATGGAAGTGTTTTTTGGGTGTGCAGATGTTGCAACCCTACATCCTCTGGTTGCTTCTGTCATTCATTTATGTGGCTTAAACTTTGCTGTACTGGGTCCAGGATTGTTTTTACCATCTTTGTTCTGGTTTTGTCACTATCTTTCATTTTCAGACTGCATTATTATTATTTATAGGCCAAGCAATACTTTAATCATCTGTGTCACTGTTAACTTATGAATATGGAGCAGATAATGATAAATGGAGCAACAGCGAATATTGATGGCTTTGTGTCTTTGAAAAATTATGTGATCCTTGTCCCAGGTGCCCTGCTAAAACTGGTGCATTTCTGTCTGTGCCTCACCAGAGCATCTGGACTGTGGGTCTGTGCCTCTAGTCAAACAAGGCACTTCCCTTCACGCCTATCTTAAATCATCTGAGCAGGACAGTGAGGTCTGTTGGACCTTGTGTGCACATAAATTTAGGTGCTTTCTTGAAAACCTTGCTACATCAGTCCTTACTCAGGTGCAAGGTTTCCCTCTCAGATTTCTTCATTAGTATCCAGGTCTGGCCTTCTGATAGATCCATGTGTCTGTAGAACAGATTGCAAAGGTCAGACTGTACGGATCTGAGGGAAAAGCCTCACTACAGTGAGAACATCACAATTTCATGACTTTGCCATATCAAACCATGACATGGAAGTAGTCCATTGATGCAGATGTTTTGAGAGTGTAAGAACCAGTTCTTCCATTATTTGCATCAGATCCATCAATATTCTGATCACTGGCGTGTGATAAATGGATAGCTTGGGCTCGGTGTGTAGAAAATTAGTGCTGGTTCTGCTGTTTGCTGTAGGGAATTTCTTGCTTGGGGCTGGTATCTGAAATTTTCTTTTAATTTTTTCTGTCTCATTTACTGCTCTTCCCTTGGAGAAGAAGGGGTGCACACGGAGGAACTGGACAGTGAACTAGGTAAATCATCCATCTCTCATTTTGATACTTGACTTCAACTGCACTGTTTTGAGCCTTTAATTACTTTTTCCTTTGTATCATTTTGCATCTTTCAGGTTTTTGGTTTTTTTTTATTTCAACAAGAGTAATTTATCAGCAAAACTTCCCCAGCACACAGAGCATTTATCTTTCCCTAGCTTCAGATCTGCAGTGGTTTTCTTACTGATTCAGTTTGAAGAAAGCTAGAGAGCCCCAATCTTGCAAAGTTGTTTCAAAGCTACTTCCTCCTGCACTCTGCAGAAGTTGGGGTCTTTTCCTTTTGCATCTCTGGCTCCAGGAGAAAGCTTATAGATGCCAAAGATAAAAAGAAGTAGCTCATGATGCTTTTTCACTGGGACCCAAGACATTTCCCAGACAATAGAAGCTGAGTGTGATTCAGAAAGTTTAAGTATTACATCGGATGCTTCAGCTGAGCTTGTGAATGAAACAGCTTAAAATTTTCCCTCAGTCAGTGATTTTATAAACAGATGATTTTCAATGATGTGGTACACTTTTATTTGCTGCATCTCCTTGTGAAGGATGCTGTCTTGATATCTAATCTCAGCAGTGCTCATTGTGTTTATCCTGATGGCAGAGGTAGTTGTTATTTCTGTTCAGCTATGCTCTAGTGCACTCGCAGAGCTGAAAGGATAAGAGGTTGCATAGGATTTTATTTCCACTAGGACTATTATTGCTTTTAAAAAGGACTGTAGTTACAGTTCATAGTTCTGCATACTGGAGGAATTGTATTACCAGAGAATTAAGCTCTGGTTTCTGTAATGACTTGCAAGTAAGTGTATTCTGCTCCCTGCTTCAGTGTGATGGATACGGCATCAGCAGCCAGCAGTGGCCTTGGAACACTGCTCCATGAATGGTTCCTCTGAATAATATGCATGGAATAATATGCCCAACTTCTTAGAGAGCAAGAATTTGAAAGAAATGACAATTTAAAGGAGAATGCAGTCTCTTTAGTGGTCCATGAGTGTTACATGCAGCTCATACAAATGATCAGCAGCAGATCAAGTAGCATCAGAAGTAGGTGGATACACTTCAACAATCTGCAAAGGTTTCCCACGAAGGTCTTCACAACCAATGGCTTAAAATGAGAGGGAGGTTCTGAAAAAGCAAATTTAGAGGCAATATTGAACAGAAATCACCCTTCTTTCAGTCTGCTGTCAGAACTAGTGCAAGATGAGAGGTGAAAAAATAGATGCAGGAAAACTCATTAATTGATAAGCCTGACCCTGGATCTGCAGGCACTTACATGCACAAGTGTTCTGCTCGAATATCACAAGATGTTCCCTTTGTTTCAATGCAGATAAGTTTTATGGAGCTCACAGCCTATCAATATGCTGTTGAGATGTGCAAATGTTGCAGTGTAAAGAAAGACATTTTCAAATTGCTCAATTGGTTACAGCAACATTAGGGAGGGGGCATGAAAACTTAGTATAGTTAAAGTAACTCAGGTTAACAAAAACTGGTTGGCAACAGCTATTTAGTGCCTTAACTTATCAACAGTTTCTGTTCTAAATATAAGAATATTAAGACTTGAGGCATTTTCACAACTTATTGTTTTCCAAAAAGCTTTGGAGTCACCAAATTTTAACAGAAACTTGTTCTTCAGACACAAAAATTTAACCTATAAAGCAGAACTTGGCTTGGACCAACCCTCCTGGCTTCACAGGGAGCAGTAAGAGCTGAGTGTGCTGAGTTCCTCTCCAGCTCCTTCACAATAGTGCATGGCTGCAGCTGAAATACCTGGTGGCTAGAGAAGTAATTTTTTTAGGAATCCATCCAGCCCCTTTGTATGTAGGGCAGGATACTAGAGCATCTCAACAGGAATGTACTTACCCAGGGCTTAAAATTGTGACATTAGATATTTGTCCATTGAATTTACCCACCTGCTGATAAATGCTCTGAGACTGCATTGGTGCTGCACGGATGTACCAAAATAAAAACCATTTGGCTCACTCAGGCTCCTAATGATGCAAAATGTTTTTTGAAATCTCATCTTTGTGATAAAATCTAATGCTCTGGGTCATCTTCAGTTTGGCAGCAGAGATAGAGAAAGGAGATGAATAATTTAAAGCAGCTAAGAAGCTAGACTGCAGCATGGCTATGGAGAATTTTGCCTTTTATTTTAGAGAACTTCTGGGAGCTTGTAGGAGTCAAAAAGTGCATCTACATAATCAACAAGAAATGTGTTAAAAGCTGCAGTTTTGTATATTGTTATATCTGAAAACATGGAGATTTATTCCTTTAAAAAAGCTGCAGAGATAATAAACTGGAAAGATTTTGGCACAGTGCCATTTTTGGGGTTAGGAAAGTGCTGGTGTTCTGATCTTTTGTGAAAATACTTTAAAAGGGAAAAAAAAAGAATTTAATATCAATTTTTTTGTGAGCAGAAGAAAAAAACCAAATTTTTTTGCTTAAACTTTAAAAATAAAAAAGCACTTAAACAGTCCTAAACAGACAAAAGATATTCAGCATGAAAACTGGTGGAACTCATTCAAAGGCATTTGTGCATCACTTCTCCTTTGCCTCATTGACTTTTTATTTTTCTTTCACCCCAGCTTGATCTCTTTACCATTCTACTTTCACCACAGAGCAACAAACTAAATGGCTGCAACAGCTTGTGATTTTCCCAGCTGCATGCTAGGTCTTAATTGAATCACACTGAAACTCTTGGAGCCAGTCCCGTGGTGTTCTCACCTTCTGGGACTCCTGTGCAAACCTGAGACTTCCCTTTGCAAAAAGACTTTCAAGATTGGCCTCTAGCTTTCTGACTTTTTCTCAGATAAACTTGCAGGGTGTAAAGGAATATGTAATTCTGAAGTGTTCAATCTGCTGATAAGAACATGGAGTTTTTTCATGCCCAGAAGTTAGCACTGGCTTGCATTTAATGGCTTATGTCTCAAGGAATCCAAAGGTGTTAAACCTAATGAGGATAAAATAATGATGAGAATGGAAAACCTACCTTTGATCTGCAAATAAGGGATGTGTGGAGCAAAACCTGTGAAAATTGATCTGATCTTCAGCCAATTCTGAACACAAACATAAACTTCGAGTAATTAGTCCATGTGTGTTTGTATAGATTCTGTTCCTCTCCAATCTTGAGATATTTCTATCCTTATGGCAACATTATTCTAATTAATGGGCCATTGTTGATTGTATTGGCTCAGCAATTGATGCCATTAATGGAAATAAATCTCTGCATTTGATAATGAACAAACATAGATTGCTGTCAGTGTTGACAAATTTCATGTTAAATTTTTACAAATTGTTTTTCATGAGGTATTTGAATTTGTGTTATGCAACAATGTTGGGGTTTTTTTCTATATTTAAATGACTGTGCAGAGTTGGTGGGACCACATGTGCACAGTCCATAGTGTGGTGGAGCCTTTTTCTGAGTTGTTTCACAGTATCACACAAACACACCACTCTGTATTGTTAATAGGATGATTATTTTGTTACCCCCAGCCAATGGGAACATTGTGTTTAAATGAGTGGCACAAGGATCAGGCCCTTCAGTAACACATACAGCTTTAATAACCCTCAGTTGGATGCTGAAGTGATTGCATTACATTCACTAATTATAGTTAAAGTACTATCTGCAGTCTAGAAAATCAACAGGAACAAAAGCGGATCCATTTCAAAATGTTAATTTCGTCTTCAGAACTGTTTTTTTGTCAATTATGGTAATGAAAGGAAGGAAATCTCTGTTCCATGTGACTATGGAGGTGTTGTGCAATGAAATTTACCCATGTGCGACCCCTCTTGGGTGGGTTCCATATGTTGGCATACATGTTAAATCCACCTTGTCCTGGTTTTGTGTTGGGCTCATGGCTGAGCAATGCAAATCCCAAAGAAAGGAGTAAAATAATCCTATTTTCTGCACTGGTGAGCATAAATGGCTCAGCCCTGGTAGAGGAGATGGAAGTGGTCTCTGTCAGTGGGCTACCGTTTTTTGCCATAGTCTCACCCACCTTCATGGGCTGGTGTTAAAATGCCCTGGCCTTTCCTGCATCGATTTCCCCTGCAGTGCTCCATCCAGGGCCACTGGCTGTGGTGGAGAAACCAGGGGGGAACTTGAGGCAGTCCCAGACAGGAAATATATTGAGCTTTTGCTCATTTAATGCAAAAAGCAAATCAGAAATTGACTGGTGTGGGCGTCTTCCCAGTGATGTGCTGACCCAGCACAGGGACTGGGATGTTGGTGTCGTGCTGTGCAGCCCTTCAAAGGGGGCTGTGATCATTCTGAAAAGTATCCAAAGCAAGTTCTGACCTACTGCTGAGTTTTGCAGGTTGGGCAGGAGCAGCTGCCTGCCAGAATAAAATCTGCCTTGGAGGCTTCAGTAATGCTTTTTCTATTTCCAGAGTTGCCTGCTGGTTGGGAGAAAATTGAGGATCCCGTATATGGTGTCTACTATGTAGAGTAAGTGCTGCTCCCTGTTCTGGTGTGGCTGTCAGGGCGAGGAGGCTTTCCCTGCACCCCACTCTGTGCTTTCCTGGGAACAGCTCAGACCAGGGAGGAGGAGGAGATCTTGGCCCCTTACAGACTGGGGGATGTTACAGGGTCTGGGAGAGGACAGCCCTGTCTGGCAATTCCCTATCCACCAGAGTGGGAGTGGGCTCAGGGGAGACAGGAATGCCCTGAGAGGCACTCAGGCTGAGAGTGCCTGAGAGGGGCTGAGCTCAAGGAGGACAGGAACAGTCCAGGGTTGGGATGTGCAGGAGCCCCAGCATCTCACAAAATACTTCTATCCAGAGGACATTAATGAGTGTGCAATTAACTGAGTTTGATCGCCTTTGTGCAGTGCTGTGGCCACAAATGAGTTTGCAGAGCAATCCAGCAGCCAGTTGTGTCAGAAGACATCCAAAAGGAGCAATGGAGAAGATGGTGTGACCAAACAGCCGTGTCAGAGGCTCTTCCATCAGGCTGTGTGGCTGTGAATAGAATTACAGATTTAATGGGTCTCTCTGTGGAATTAGAGCAGCTTCTCCTTTATCAACATGTCAGATTGCTCCTTTGGGAAACCAGAGATCGGAGTTTTGTTTCATCACTGACCCCATAAAATGAATTTTTAATTATGTGTATACTCCTGTCTAGTAGGATGGCTTATGATAGCCCTCAGAATAGACATGGAATACAGTTTCTGTCTGCTTTGGCTCGTTTCTGACCCTACCATCTGTGCCTAGGGAAACAAGGTTAGCAAAGTGTGTAATTAAGGCTTGACATTTATTTACCAAAGACATGGAGAATATTTTTCGGCTATTAAATGCCATGCCAAGAGATCTTTACAGGATATTGTCCTGTCACTTTCTATACGCGTGCCCATTAGTTTTGTGGCACTCCTTACTGATTGAATTAAATCAAAAAGTAACTGCAATAAGACATAATTTTATTTTACTTGCTGTCTCTAAGCTAGCAAGATGGTTATAATTTTAGCATTTGTCCCTGTCCCTTCAAATCAAGCACTCTGTTATTACATAATAGTTTTTATTGAGAGACAATTGTATCATGAAAAAGTTTATATCATTTTTAAAGTAGTTATCATTGTTTTCTTGGCTCTCCAAAGATATCTTGAAATGGGAAGTCTTTTTCAGTGAGTCAGAACTCACTTTTAGTGAGTTAGAACTCACTAACTTGTTTTTTATTTAGTAAGTTAAATATTTTTCTAGTGATCTGATATTGATCTTTAGCAGAAAAATTTCTGAACATAAATCCCTGGAGTGCTTCTGTCACAATTACTTGCAAATATTTTGAAAATATAGTTTTCATGTGGGTTTTTTTATAAAGGCTAGGATAGGAGACAAAATAATAGCAAGTTCTTAATGGTAAACTTTGCTTTGCGTACAAAGATAGGCTTTAAGGTAATATATTTTTCTGAGGTCTACCTGTTCCTCTGCTGTAGCAAAATCACTACTGAAAATGGCTCTTGAACAGTGGATGAGCCATTCAGGGAGTCCCAGCCCTGCCCCTGCCACCCCAGCATCTGTGGCTGCTGTTCATCCCTTGGTTTAGTAAGGTGGTGCATCCTTTGTTGAGTGCATGCCTTGTCTGCCATGATGGGACTGGGCTGATGTTTTTTCTTTCTCTGGAACTGGCACAAAATATTGGCTCTCAGCATCTCATAGTGCTCAAAAGCTGCCTGAGGAAAGCAGCTGAAGTTTCACTAAATGCTGGATTCCACTGGGAGTATTTGCTGGTGGCTCATTCTGGATAGATTTTGATCCATTTGAAGCCCAGCTCACAGCCTGCATCCCTGCAGATATTTTTAAGACACCCTGTGTGCATTGATCAGATCACTGACAGATGCTGGGGTTTGGTTTGTTTAGTTTTGTTTTGTTTTGTTATCTTTTGTTTTTACCTTGGGTGAGCCAGGAAATGACTTCACCTCTGGGAGTCTGATTAAAGCAGGGATGATACAGGCTTGTCTTTTAAAATGCAATCAGACAGTATGCCTTTCCTGCTTTAATCTCATTTTTCACAGATAGATCACTACTTTAATGTATTTGTAGGAATTAGCCATCCCTACTCAAGACATCATATCAATACCAGAATCTGCTTGTTTTTCTGAATACTCTTTCTGGGACAACTGGGTGAGCCTTGCTCCACACCCACTGCTGTTGCGTTTGTTTGGTATTTTACTCCTTTCCTCAGAAAGAGGAGTTTCAATGCCTGGCCCTCATTCCTGCTTGCTGCACAAAGGGTTTCCCTGATTTGTTGCTCTCTCCCATCTCCAGCCACATCAACCGGAAGACGCAGTATGAAAACCCAGTTCTTGAAGCAAAGAGGAAGAAGCAGCTCGAACAACAGCAACAGCCTCCAGAAGGTTGGCACCCTTGAGGGCATGGTGGGTGGGGAATTCATGGGGGAGTGAATGTCCTCCCTGGCCCTGGCAGCACCATGCCAGTGTGTTTGTCCTTCCCTCCGTGGCCTTAGTGTGTAAAGGAAAAGTGATGTGTGTTTGTCCTTCACAGAAAATGCAGCAGAGGAGGAAATCTAAACTGTGTCACTGAAACGTAGATGGTTTCAATCTTGTTAAATAGGAGAGATTTTTCTTTATATGTCCTTTGTTTCTGGAAATTTTCTAGACTTCCCAGAGACAGCTTAAACATGTTTTCCTCTTCAGCCTGCTCCATCAAGTTAGTCTCTGTAGCTGGTGTTGTTCCAGTCTGCACTGGGACTCAGGCTATCAGAGGGGATGAGGAGTGGGCACTTGCATGCACTAGATAAACCCTGCATGAGAGATTTCTTAAACCAAGACCTTTGTATGTTGTCAGGCTCTAAAATCTGAACTAATTTCCTTATTTTGAAACATTTTTTTAAAAATTGTTTTCCTCCCTCCTGGCCCCTTTTTTTTCTTTCTTACTTTTTATGTTTTTTTCTTCAAATGCAGCCCAACAGCAGTGAGGGCCCTCTGGCATTTGGGTTTGTTCTTCTACTTAGATGCCATGATTGGCACAGGAAGCAGATCTCATTTAAATGTCAAGTCCACTTAGATGCAAATCACGTCCCAAATTTCAGTGCGAGATAGGATGTCCCAGCAGATGGATGAGTTGACCTGGATATAGAGATCCTTCAGAACTGGTTTTTGGACATCCCATTCATTTTATTCCCTCTGTGACTCTGTTTCCTCTCTTGCCATACTTCTCACCTCTCCTCTGCTTCACCCCCATGCTACCAGTGTGTGCACAGGCAGCAGCTCGTGGTGCTGTTGTGAAACCAGTAACATTTCCCTCTCTGCCCTCTCTAGAATGGACAGAGGAGTGTCCATCTCTCCCTCCACCTGCTGCTCCAAACCATGTTTCAAACAACCAAGAGGCAGTTCGGGAAGCACCAGTACAAGGTAACAGCCTTGTTGAACCAGTTGTAAAAGAGCAACAAGGTTTTTTCCCTGAGAATGAAATTCCCTCAGCCAGAACAAGGGCAGAATTTCCACGACTGGTGACACACCAGGGCCTGTGCCTGCTTATCTGAACTCCCAGATTTTCAGACTAGTTGTTTCAAGACTATATTTGTTGCTGAATGCAAGAGGTGAATGAGATTATGGGCATCAAAAAGAGGATTGTGGCTGGTCTCTGTGTAGCATTCCAAGTTTTCAAACACAGTGGATTTACTCAGAAGCTGTACTTTTGTACTTTGGGCTGTTACAGACTTATTTATTGTCTCAGTGGTCTGTGTAGCCAGTTACTCACAGACCAGTTGTTTGCCTTAAATAACTCACCAGGCAGGACACGAATCATTCCTGAATTTGCAGCATGAGCTGAAACATTGCCAGGCCAGGTCACCAGCAAGGGCAGGGAGTTCCACTTGTACCTGTGGCAGTAAAGTGCTCTGTGGTTACAAGTGGTTGTAAGTAGGCTTATTTTTGACTACATCTGAATTGCATAGCAAGTGAGTGGCATTGCCCTGGTCTGCAGGAGCCAGAGCCTGGGGAAGGTGAGAGGGGGAATCTGGCTGGAATGCATCTTCTTACAGAGTTGGGAGCACCTGGGAGCTGGGAGCTACTCCTGTGGTCTCTGAAGGCAAACTTGACTGGAGTGCTGCTGTCCCAGGCAGCCTTGCCTGCCAGGAAGTGCTCTCTGCAGCAGGTGGAAGCAGATCAGCCAAAACAGATGTGGAATTTAACAGGACCCAAAGCCCCTAGCACATCCTAGGGGCTATTTAGAGTACATTAGAGTAATGGTACCAGGGAAAAAACATGGGAGGTCTGAGGATGGCAGCCTGAGCACCAGGCACCTGAGTTTAGAGATGTCATCAGAGTGCCTCAAAAATGCTGATCTTCCTCCTGGAGGCATCTGTGAATGCCACCTTTGCCTTTTCCACAGTCAGGCTGAAGCAAGGGCTGCCCAAGCATCCACACATGGCAATGCAAAGGAGCTGTCACACTGGTGGTATTGGGAGCCTACTCAGCCACCAAAGTTGTGCAGCAGAGTTAGAGCAGAGCATCACCCTGTCTCAGCACCATGCTGAGTGACATGTCCTGGTATCTGCTGATGACTCCTTCTCTTTTTCATTCCTTCCTCTTCCTTTCTCAGTGCTGCTCCCTCTTCTCTCACTCCCCATTTGCAGCAGCTTTTTTCCAGCTTCCATGCCCAGAGGTTTCCATCTCTCCCCCTGATGGCACTGCTGGCAGGGACGTGGGCACAAGGAGCCCTCCCTGTGCCCCTGGCAACAGTCTCACAGCCTGGGTTTTGTAGATACACCAATTTCAAATGTGATACCCTCATGAATGCTGTAGGTGGGATGTAGCCTGTGGTGCTGCTGTCCTGCTGCTGCAGGGCAAGCTGAGCTTGTGTCTGTGGGCAAACACCAGCAAAGCTCTGCTTGTTCTGCTTGTCCTTTGAACCAGAAATGAGCCCCTCTGCACTCTGCCTCTCAGCTGTGTTTGCTACCTGAGACACTGGGTTGCACTTTGATAGTCAGGGCTTTTTCAGGCTGGGTTCTGAGCAGACCATCTGCCCACGATGTGCAGGATTACCATGTTCCTCTGCCATCCTTCAAAGGCAGAAAACTACAAGTCCTCACACTGCCTCCTCATGAATAATCTTCAAATGTACATTTTTCCCCCCAGTTAAAGGCTTACAAGTCTCAAATCCCCTCGCTCTCCCCTGAGGTCTCCTTTCTGAGCAGAGGCCCACAGCAGTGCTGCTGAGGTGTTTGAAAGTGCGCCAGCTCTGCTGGCTGTGATACCCACTGCTGATCCTGGAGCTGTCACCAGAGGGCTTAGTGGCACAGGCTAAGCATTAAAAACAATTAAAAGTGCAAAGGTGTTTAGTGTTGGCACTGTGAAGTGCAGCAACCATGATCCCTTTTCTGAGCCTGTGCAACACGCTTTGCAAGGATGTGCTTTTGTCCGTGGAGCACCTCTTTCCCTCTTAACTGTGCTCCCAGAGAGCATTGCCAGCCCTCCAGCACAACTGCTCTGGGCCTGGGCTGCTCTTTAATTCATACTTCACACCAGAAGTGTTTCATCCACAACAGGCAAGGAGCAGAAAGGGAAGAGAAAAGACTTCAAACAGTGTCTGAAGAGCAACATCAGCGTCCTCCCCTTTTTCACCAGAGGAGGTCACAGGGTAGTAGCAGTGGTGGGGCTGGGGGTTATGCTAAAGGGTATCAGTGTCTTGTCAGAGCTCAGAAGTTGCTTTTTGCTCAGTGGGTTGGGAGAAAGTCAAGTGGTGAAAAACATAATGATGCTTCTTTCTGCAGAAACTCTCACTGCAGACTCCTTGTGTAGGAGGCCCCCTGACCCTGCCCCATCCTTCCCAGGATGGATATAACCACCTCAGGACAGAGATAAGACACACATCTAGCCCAGCATTCCCAGCTTTAATATATTCCATTCTTTAAAGCAGTTTCCCCTTTGTAGCCTTGGGGCTTTGGTGCACACGACCACAGCTAACAAAGTGCCAGGTACTGGGGTTTTGTTCATGCCTTTTACTGCATGCCTGGATCCAGGGAGACAGGTGGAGTGTGATGAGATGAGAGGGTGCAGGAGTGAAGTGCAGTCCCTGCACACTGCTGTGTTTGTCCATGGACTCGTTAGAATGGGGAGGGGCAGAGGAAAAAGAGATCAAACACTCTTGCCTGCATGCTTATAGATTTTTTTTTTCCAAACTTCCTACACAGGAAAACCTTTTTTTACACGAAACCCTTCTGAGTTGAAAGGGAAGTTCATCCACACCAAGCTAAGGAAAAGCAGCAGGGGGTTTGGCTTCACTGTCGTTGGAGGAGATGAGCCAGATGAATTCCTCCAAATCAAAAGTTTGGTGCTTGACGGTCCTGCAGCGTTGGATGGCAAAATGGAAACAGGTACTGATCCTGTGTATCAAAATCATCACACTACTACTTTGGTTTGTGGTTTTGCAGCTGTTTTTTCAAGTGCCATTCATAAAGGACTATAGTCTTCATCCCCTTCTTGGGGAAAGGCATTGAGCTTTCCTATCAGCAAGTAAGGAAGTGAGATACATTGAGGAATATATCCAGAATCTTGGAAAAGGACATTTCATGTGTTGGAATTCCATCTCAGTGTCAGAATACCCAGCTGGGACCCTGCCAGCCCCTGCTTCCCCACACTGATGTGAGGAGAGGAGCCAGCAGTTGTGGGGTTTCACATCAGGCTATGCGTTCCTGCTCCCTGCTGTGGCAATGGATGATGGATTTTTGTAGGACTGCACCACCATGTGTTTGTGTCTCTGCCACACTGCTTGCCCCTTTCCAAAGCTACTCACAAGGAATGGGCAGAGCAGTGGGCTAATCTGCATTTCCCTGTGTGGAGGCACCAAGGGCAAATTCATTTTGCCAGAGATCAGGTTCACCACAATTTAGTGGCAAAATATGAAATACAGTTTAGTGGTGAACACAGTGGTGCTGGGTTAATGATTTGACTAAATGATCCAGGAGGAATTTTTCCACCTTGATTCTTTGAAATCCTCTTAGGCTTCATCTGAGGTCACAACTGCTCACTTTCAGCTGGGGCATCACAGCACTTAACATCCCTGTTTTGCAGCCCCAGTGCAAATAAAATGATTCATAACTTAATCGATATCTGGATTTCAGGCTGAAGTATGAGATGTGACATGTGGCACTCACTGTGTTTGAACAGTTGGTATTTGAGAGCCTTCTGTTACAGCTCCCATGTGCTCTCAATTTTGTTTCTGTCATATGTCAACGTGTAACAGTGAGAGCCGGACTTCAAAATAGCTGTGAAACGGGCCATATACCGTCATTTAAATTCATTAATTTTTTGCATCAGCCAATTCCATTTTCACTTTCAAAAACATTTATGCACATAAAGGCTTTATGCCATGAACTCAGAGTTTTTGCTCCCCCAAGTGTCACCACTCCTTTTTCTTGTGCTGAAGTGCTGCTGTTACCTGTGAGCAGTACCTGTGGATGCTGCAGATCTGCTCTCAGGCTCCAGTCCTCACCTTGCTGCAGTGCACAAAACGTGTTTTCTTGGTCTGTGTGTCTGTCTGCTGCAGGGGACGTCATAGTCAGCGTGAACGACACCTGTGTGCTGGGGCACACTCACGCCCAGGTGGTGAAAATCTTCCAGTCCATCCCCATCGGTGCCAGCGTGGACCTCGAACTGTGCCGGGGCTACCCCCTGCCCTTTGACCCCGACGACCCCAACACGAGCCTGGTGACGTCCGTGGCAATTTTGGACAAAGAGCCCATCATTGTGAACGGGCAGGAGAACTACGACTCCCCGGCCAGCCACAGCAGTAAAACAGGGAAAGTAAATGGCACAAAGGAGGCCAGGCCCAGCAGCCCGGCTGAGGTCTCCTCCAATGGACCCCACGGCTACCCCAATGACACGGTGTCCTTGGCGTCCTCGATAGCAACACAGCCTGAACTCATCACTGTGCACATAGTGAAAGGGCCCATGGGCTTTGGGTTTACTATAGCAGACAGTCCCGGTGGGGGCGGCCAAAGAGTGAAACAAATTGTGGACAGCCCGCGGTGCCGCGGCCTGAAGGAGGGCGACCTCATAGTCGAAGTCAACAAGAAGAATGTGCAGAGCCTCACTCACAACCAGGTGGTGGATATGCTGATTGAATGTCCTAAGGGAAGTGAAGTCACGTTGCTGGTGCAGCGAGGAGGTAAGTCTTCAAAACTGCTTTAAAACACCTCGTCTTGAAATTAAAAAAGGGAAAAAAATGCATGTCACGAAAGATCTGCTCTCCTAAGCTTCTCTGTAGAAATGGGTTTTTTTCCTGAGGTGTAGGAACTGCCCCAAGTTGGCAGTTGTCAGGTCACATAGATGGTTAAAATTATTTATTGTGTGTTGCTGCAGTGTGGGGGATGCTCAGGTTCCCAAGTGCACACAGAGCTGGGAAGGGGCAGGAGGGTGCTGTGGTTACACGTGTGGTTACACCTTTGCTTACATAACAACCCCTGGTCTCATGCTCAGGAAACTTGAGTGTTTTAAATAGAACATGGACATTCCTTGAGCTATTCTGAGATATGGAAAAGGCTGGTAATATGTTCTGTAATTTGCAGTGTTCAAAATCAGATACTTAATGACTCTTCATTGGGGAAGGATTTTACCTGGGATACATTTGGGAGCGTAGAAGAGAATTTAAATTTCTCCAAGTTGTAAGCAATTGCAATGTGACTTCTGCACATTTGTTTGCTGTGCCATTGGGAGCTGAGCTCATTTTTTGGGAGCATTGCTGAGGCCACCAGCAGGTACAAAACCCATCCCACAGGCAGCCCACATGGAGCATGGTTGGCAAGTAACCTGTCAGTGATCAGTCCATCCACAGGAACTTTTTCCCTGCACACAGTAAGTGTAAAGTAACCTGAGGTAGCACCCTCTTAGCCTGTGGGTTGAGATTACTGGGATAGGGTCAAGCTTACAGGAAGAGTCCAGGTTGGCTGTTGAGTGCAGAATCAAGAGCAGAGGGGTCAGCTGTCCCTCCCTCCCTGGCATTGGCAGTGGGGCTCTCAGAGGGACAAAGGCCTGTCCCCACTGTGCTCCCTGTCCCATGCAGGTTTTTATGGACAGCACACACATGGGTGCCCAGTGGATGACAGGAGTGACCTCGCTGCACAGGCAGAGTTAAACAGACATGTAGGTGCTGGACACAGCCCCCAGCCAGCTCTGTGGGGAGTATGTGCTATAAAAGTACCTTCCTGTTGACTTCTCTGAAGTGTTTTGATTGTAGTAAACACCAAAAGCCAGTCCGTTTTAACAAGGGACAAGTTGTTTCCTGAATTTACAAGTCTGGCTTGTTGTTTTCCAAGACCTATTTCAAGGCACTGAATACACTGATTCTGCAATTAATAGCAGCTCTGGAGAAAGCACTGTTTTTCCTATACTTCTTTCTTTCCAAGTGCTTACTGTGTTTTTGTATTTTGATAATAAATTTGAAAGGAGAGAACAGAATATATTAAGAATTCACCAATTTTCAAAGTGTGAGTTCCTTTAAGACTTTCAGTACTAAAAAGATTTAAAAAATGCACTTCATTCTCATGATTAATATATGTATTATGGAGAAAATATGGTTGGAAGAAAAATAGCAGCTATTATTAATCCTCCTGGAGAGTGCGTGTATATCTAGCAACACCATATATTAATTATTTGAATTGTGCCTGACATTTAATAATCCTCCTAAAGCCTTGAAGGCATAATGAAAAGTTTTGATGAGGAAATAAAAGCCTAGTTTTAATAAAATAGTAAATAGTTCCCTGGTAATCTTGTTGATTTTTTTTTTAATTTAATCAAGGTACTAATCACATCTGCTATCACCTTCTTAGATAAGGTACCTTGTCAGTCTCCTTGAGCTGCCTCCCTCTCTCCTTCAAGGTCCTCACATTTCCATCTCAGCACAGAGCACTTGCAGTTTCGAATTTCACACTTTTGTGGGATCCTGGTGGCCCTGATCCACAGTTAATCATTGAAAGAGTGTTCTCCTCACATCCAGAGGAGGGCTGGACCAAAAGGTGCTCAGGCTGTGGCAGAGGAGCAGAGTAGGCACAGTAGTAGCTTCAGAACCAAAACCAGTCAGGTTTGTTTAAGGCTTCCAAGTTGATGTTGGGGAATGAGAGGCTGGACATGCCCCACTCACAGCCCAGAAATCCAACCATGGGCAGCAGCTGAGGAAGGACTCTGCTCCTCTCCTCCACCCTTGTGAGATCCCACCTGCAGGGCTGCATCCAGCTCGGGGGGCCAGCGTTGGAACAACATGGACCTGTGGGAGCAAGCCCAGAGGAGGCCACCAAGATGGTCAGAGGGATGAGGATATGAGAAGCTCTGCTGTGAGCACAGGCTGAGAGTTGGGGTTGCTCAACATGAAAAGAGAAAGCTTTAGAGAAACCTTATAGCACCTTCCAGTACATCAAGGGGCTACAAGATTGCTGGAGAATGGCTGTTCACAAGAGCCTGTAGAGACAGGACAGGGGAATGGATTAAAAGTGAAAGCAGGTAGGTTTGGGTTGGATATTGGGAAGAAGTTTTTCCCTTTGAGGATGGTGAGGCCCTGGCACAGGTTTCCCAGGGAAGCTGTGGCTGCCTCATCCCTGGAAGTGTCCAAGGCTGGGCTGGATGGGGTTTAGAGCACCCTGGGATAATGGAAGGTGTTCTGTGCCCAGCAGGGCAGCTGGAACTAGATGATCTTTAAGGTCCTTTACAACCTAAACTATTTAAAAAAACAAAAGGTGGAGTTGGCTAAAATCCACACGGCACTCAGTGCTGCTGCACTTGGGTCCTTTCCCCTGTAACTTTACCTCGTGTTACCCCTGCCAAGCCTCTCCTGAGCAGCCCCGTCCCCAGACAAGGCGCCGCTACTTGTTTTGGTCCGACTGCAGAAATGTATTTGGCTTGGGTGTCTGATAAGCTCCTTCAGGGCTTTTGAAGCTGCTCTTCAGCTTCCCTGTCACTTGTCCTTTCCTCCTCCTCCCTCTGGTGTCCAGTGAGGAAAGTGCTCAGATGCTGTCAGCATTCTTCCTTCAGCCCAACACTGGCATTCAGTCCTGCTGTGCAGGAAGCATCCCTGCACTAACACTAAGGTTTGTATTCAAGAGCTGTCGAAAGGATTTTCAGAAGTGATTACTAATCAAGCAGAAAAATATCAGAAAGAGATGTGCAGTATACAGGAAGAGCTCTGCCTGCTCCAAGCTGTTGGTGCACTCCCAACAAGGAGGTCTAATTGTTAAAATGCAAGCACAGAGCTGCTGAGAACAGCCTGTAAAATATTTACTGTGAAGTGTGTTCAGCTGGAGCTTAGGGGAGAGGGCAAATCCTGCTGCTGCCTCTGAGTGAGGAACACAAGGATGATTTCAGAAGGGAAGAAGCTGAAATGTCCCCTCTGTGTGCTCATGTGTCACCTAAAATCATTTGCAGGACTCATGCAGGATTGGTGCAGAGGATAAATACTTCAATACAAAGTCAGATCGCTGAGAATTTGTTTTCCAGAGGCCTCACAGAAAATTTGCTGTGTCTATGTTCTGGTTTAATTTTTTTTATTTTCTTCTCCCTCCTCTCCTCTGTAGGTTTAATCATATTGCTGTTGTTTTCCTGTTTCACCTGTATGTGGATAAAACTGGATAAAACTCACTGATCTTGAGGGGTTCAGAAAGAGTTCAGCCCCCCCAGGGTGCAGAGGGTTGATTGGGCTGGTTAGCAAAGCTGCTTTTGCTTAGCAAAATGAAGGGACAGAGGGGACAAAATAATTATTGTCTCTATTAGGCAGGAAAGATAGAAAGTACTTAAATGAAGGAGTTGGCTGAACAACTGTGTTGTTTGGCTGTGAGTAATTTAAACTGGAAATGAGAAGAGACTGCCAAGCCATTAGAGCCTGTAAGTCAAACTGGAGGAGGCATGAAGGCTTTACTGCCTGAAGGTGAAGCTCAGCACGTTTGAAGGGGACAGGACATGGTGCCTGCAACAGCAGAGGAGATGCCTGATAACCCAGCAGGACCATTTGAGAGCTCTGCACCTGAAAGTAAACCAGTGCTGCTGCTGCAAAATGCAGAATTAAGCATATATTTTTGTCCCTGCACTGGAAACTGTGATTACGTACTTCGGTTATTTTAAAGAATTACTGCTAATGTGGCCACAAAAGGTACAACTTTATTTTTAATGTTTGTAGCTGAAAAGGTTCTTTTAACCTTGTACCTACCAAGTACATAAAGTACTTTCCACAACAAAAAAAAATTAAAAAGCGAAGAAACAAGGTAATATTATTTGCTACTTGAAATCCATTAGTCATTGAAGCCTTGCCTGTGCACTGTAATCAACTGAAATAAGCAATTCTCAAATACCTCTCCATTCTGCACAGACTCTATTCATAATAAAAGAAACATTTTGTCAGAATAATTTCCCTGCTTCCCAAGGGACCTTTATTCTGGAAGTTGTGTCTGCGTTGGGACAGGTGGGGGGCTGTGTCAGAACAAGTTATTCTGCAAAACTACTGTGCTGTATTTCTTGGGATCACTAAGACCTAAGATTTGTTTCAGTGAAAACTGTCATGTATTTTATGGTTTGTGAATTGCCTCTGATTAAAGAAGATTTTTTTTTCCTGTTTTTTTAGGTCAGTCTTCAGGTTAACCAAAATACATGTGTTTAGTTTGTGTTCAGTTCCAAGAATCACACCGAGCAGTGTTTGTGCAGGTTTCAATGGACAATTTACCTTTAAAGCTCTCACAGTTAGTGCTTAGTTGCATCTTTATTCACTGGAAGGTCAAAAATAGTATAAACCTTGAGCCTGATCTACGTAATCCCCTGGAAGATGTGTTCCCACTTTGCTCCAGATCAGAGTAAAGGCATGCAGGTGAAATGTCACTCACATGTCTTGTGCAAATCAGTGCCATTTCTAATTGCTTTCCCTAGTGCCAAACTCAGGTTAAACTGGGGAATGGAAATACATCTTCAGAAAAAAAAAAAAAAGCTTGATAGATATATAGATATACACTAGAGTGTCAAAACTAAATGTGTTTTATGGGAAAAGAATCAATGCAACATCTACTTGTCTAAATGCCCATCAGTGTGTACCTGAGTCTTACCTCCATGTAAAAGTCCATAGTAAATTCCCTGGTTATGTTCAACAGAATGAAAGGTGCTTGTGGGGAGCAGTGAGGTGGGTGGAAATGGGGAGGGGTCTGTTCCAACAGTCCTGCTCACTTGGTTCTCAGGTCAGAGGGTTTAAGAAGTTCCTTTTGACACGTGTGACTACAACAAAAATTTGCAACCATGGAAAAAAATTACAAAGCTCTAAAGCAATAAACTTATCGAGTCTCCTTAGCTATGTGGACCTTCCTTGCTGGAATTCCCACCTGGAAATGAAGTTTTCTCTTCTGTTCTTTAGCTGGAACTGGATCATTGAGTGGTATGAGAAAAAAAAAAAAAAGAGGAAGGGGTGAAATTAGAGTTCCTTTTCATTTGCTATCCCTAATGATGTAAAACCGTGGTATAATTAGAGCTGCAATCAGCTATTCAGTGCAGACTTGAACTCTTTTGAACAAGCCACTCACTTCTGTTTACCCTTTAGGCTTGCAGTGAAGAGTGAGTTGAAAGTCATGCCACTTAAACATTGAGCTGCCAGAAAATTTCAAACTGTCTTAGCAGCTGCTGAATTAGAGAGAAAGTGAGTCCAAACTGCATTTGGGACAAAAATCACAACCTGGGAGTCATCTGATGGTTACCACAGAGCACGTTTGCCAGTGCCAAAGCTTGTGGAATGGGAAGGAAAGTTCACCAGCAGTGTTTTCAGCTCAAGTACAGAGGGACCAGAGCTTTATACTGAGGTCTTTGTGCTGTGTTTTTATCTAGGAGCTCCCTGGACCCCGTCTGGCCGAGCACAGAGCTGCTGGTGCCAGGCATCGTTGTGGTTCCTTTTCTTGTGGCAGTTCCTTCCCTGGACCCCCAGAACAGGGGCAGATCTAATTCCTTTCTGCCCTCTGGTGACTCAGTTGACTTCTAAACTTTTTAAAAATCACTTTTCAAATCACCTCTTTTTTTCCTTGTCTTACCTTCTGTCTATCACCAATCAGAGCTCCCAGTACCTTACACTCAGGTGTCTTCCACCAAACCTGTTTGTTAAATCTTTCCATTTGTCACTCAATAGAGGTTGTTTTGAGCTGTAGGCTGAAAAATACCTAATATTTTAGTACAAATAATACCATCCAGACCCATAGGCACCCTTACTGGTTAGTAAATCATATTCAGGAAATCAGAATTGTAGTATGCTTAAAGAAATATATGTCCATGTGTAAGGTCAAGATTTATTTTTCAAGTTCATTACTTCGTATTCCAGGGCCATTACTTTGTAATTCCAGAGTTATGGATTTCCTGGTTAAACTTGGAGTATCATTTGCCTTTTGAAAATGTGTCTTCAGTTGTTTCCTCTTGGGTTTTTTTGTTACTGTTTCATTTAAAGAGCTTTGTCTGGCAACAAGGGAATCAGATTAGTGAAGCTGGTTTACACACTGTGTTAGAAATGAGATGTTTTAAAAAGTTTTGCATTGTGCCTTTTTGCCATTTTCTGAAAACAGACAATCCTAGTAAAAAAGGCATGGCTAAAATTTAGGTGCAAGGAAGGGGCAGGACTGGGGGAACCTTCAGTTGGGAGTAGCTGAATCTTTTTTTTTTCCAAGCCACCAAGTC
Source organism: Acrocephalus scirpaceus scirpaceus (assembly GCA_910950805.1). Taxonomy (NCBI): domain Eukaryota; kingdom Metazoa; phylum Chordata; class Aves; order Passeriformes; family Sylviidae; genus Acrocephalus; species Acrocephalus scirpaceus. The sequence continues at coordinate 15,224,845 of OU383782.1, read as the reverse complement.
ACTCTTTGTTATTCCCTTCTCTCTGTTGACTGGAATTATATTCTAAGGCCAAAAGAAGTTGTTGAGATTTTAAAGAAAGTTTAAAGCAAGTTTGATGTAACATTTACTATTCTGTCACAGCCTTGTTCTGATTAGGCACTACAAGGAGCAGATAGGAAAATCAATTGAAGTTGGGAAAAGATGAAATAAAGAAAACGTTATAAGTTGAGGTATTTTTAATAAGAAGTTTGAAGTTCATACCCCTCATTAGAATTGCTTATGTGCCTGTGTTTCAATCCAGTGTGCGAGTTAATTTTCCTGCAGCAGCTCCAGAGTGTTAGATACGCCTTTGTGGGACAATGCTGTGTATTGTTATGCAGCACCATACACTGATCACTGTAATTGGTTTTGTAAAGCAAGCCAGCAGAAACTTGTTTTCTCTTTGTGATAAAAATAAGCCGAACTTAACATTTAAAATCAGGTCGTCTTATAAATAATGTAATATGTTGGGATTACGTGGTGTTTTTTCTCCTTCAAAGTGCTTTACAGGTGTTAATCTTAGTGACATTAGTCGTTTGCTTTTGATGATCTGAATTTGTGAGGTTTGGGATGACTTTGCTTACCAAAAGCACAAAGGGGAGGTTTTTGGTGATGCTGGAGTCCATGGCAAAGCTCCCATTAGACTCCAGGAGGCAGCAGGGTTTCACCCAGGTTTTTCATGCCTACAGATGCTACAGCTACTAAGGGTAGTTGTTGGTTTGTTGGTAGCTTGCTCAGACAATAGTTTAATGTATGTTACTAATGTTCATATAAATAATGCATTTGCAGGAACTAATGAATTAACATTGCCAGGTGCTGCTGGAGTTTTTCAGTACAAGGCATTCAGTTGAAATAGTAATTGACAAACCCAAATATCAAAAAGCCCACATGTGCAAAAATCCTACCTTCAGCTCCCAAAATTCCAGATATAAAAATACCACATCAGAGTTCTTTCTGGTTTTGTTGGTTTGGGTTGTTGGGTTTTTTTTCATTTCAAGCTTCTAGTATTCATATCCAATTTCCCTTCCTAAACCATGGGAGGCCAAGGAACTCCAGACAAAGCACATTGTCCTGTGAACACTTGGTTCCAAAACAAGCAGCTTTATCATATTACAGTTCTGATAACGAAGGAGACTCGGCATTGCTGGGGTATGAACATTTTAATTGCCTGCAGAATTTCCAGCTATTGCTGGTGTGATACATGTGAAATGCTGACACTAATCTGTTAGGCATTCGAGGCCCAAGTGTTTTCCCCTCAGCTACCCTTCATTAACTCCATTTACACTGATTCTCTCCTAGAAATGAGTAAGCAAATGAAGAGATGCCTGTGAAATCTCTTTTTGGGTCAGCATCAGCTTTACATGAGCTACCCTGCATTTTTGTGGCAGCATGGCCTATCTATGCTATAGCTTGTGTCCCCCAGATATATGTGTCATCTGAGCTCCAGAGTCTCTTGGAAGTGTAAAATAGGATAGAGCAGTTGCTGATTCATTATTCGGCATTTTGTTACACATTTTGCATTTATTTCAAGGGTTGATGTAATAATCTAAAGTTTTGTGCTATTTCATGAAGCATGCTTTAAGGCCAGGAGGAAACCTGTACTTTAATTACCATGTTTGGAATAGGGAAATAATGTCAGTTTTCTGTAGTCCTGCGTGCTGACAGCACAATAGTGGTGGTGTGCACGTTACACGCATGGCTGCCTTTCTGTGGCAGGGAATCTGGATCTGCTTTAGCATCAGTAAGAAAACCAAAGCATTTGCTGAATGCTGGAAGAAAAAAAAAAACCATGGCTGAAATCTCCTCATCAGGATGTTTTATTGCCCGAAATATCCTATCTTGCAGAAAGCAGTAGGCTCTGAGATGAGAACTAAACAGGAGGTTGCTTATCAAATGAAAGATGAGAGCTCTGAAACTCTTCCTAAAGGAGGGGTTTTTTTTCTCTCCTTAGCTTGAGGTTTTGAAAGTTCGTGCTTTTATTTTCACCTTATGTTGATTTGATTTTGGTATTAAATGCTGAAGTGGTGTAAGTGGAGCAACTTAAACCCACACAATGTTGTCTTATATCAAATGTGATGTGATGTAACACAAGGTGGCACAGCAGAACCTAATACTGTGCATTAGATAAGGCAGATTTAGCTGGAGATGTGCCTCCCACATCTTCATCGGGATTTGCACGGCAGGAAATGGAGCAGACTTGGAGGTGTGCAGCAAGGAGGGTTTCGTTCCACTCAGCTTTTCCTCCTTCCTTCACTTACTGCCTGGGTGACATTTTGGTGTGCAAGTAAATAATGAGTTTTTATCAGCCACACTGCAGGTAGGTGCAGTAGCTGCTGCCTTGATTTGGCGTTATAATAACCAGCCATAACAGAAGTAATGAGGTGTCAGAAATCCAGGAAAGGTCTTTGTTTATCACTGTAATTAAATACATTTGGAGAGTCATTAAAAGCAATAGCAGGTGGGCAAAACTGAGGAAGAAGGATGACTTTGTAATGGACTAGTCAATGGTTTTGTTCTGAAATGGATTGCTTTTAAATATCTGTCTGCATGTCTCTAAGTCTCTCCATTCTGAATTTAAACATTTTTCCCATTCTGCATTGGGATTTTATGTTTACTCATTTTATGTTTATTTTTGTCTTGGTCAGATAGATTTCTTTTTGTGATGGTGATAGTAATTAGGTTATACCAGCTTTAGGACTCGATTAGCCTGTGCCTTTTGTGCCAGAAGACCTGCAGTGCACCATAAGATGGGTTTAAGAATTTGGCAGGGCTTGTAGGGCAGACAGACTCGGTAGAGGAGGCTGAGCTTCAGTGAGGTGACACAGCTGGCTGAGGGCAATGGGACAGGTCAGGACTCTGTGGCTGGGAGCTTATGAAGGTGATGTTGGTAGGGATGTGCAGATAAATATCAGCCCTCGGAAGTTTCCTGTCCATCCTTCAGGATTAGTTTCTGAGATGCACAGGTTACATCCTTGGAAGTATATCAAGTTACTGATCTATTTTAGTAGAAAACTATTTTCAAATTAATAAAGTTATGGTTTGTGGAAACATCCATGAAACCATTGTCCTGTGGTAGAGCTTTTTTAGCATGCCATGTGTGTATGTGCACTCCCCAGGTCTGAACCTGCCTGAGCATTCTGTAAATGCTAGCTTATTATTAAGGGATGTTATATATTAATAGCAGCATCCAACTAATGCCAAGAGCCTCTGTGCAGGCTGCTCGCCAGATATGAAACATGAGACTCTGCCATACGCCACCCAGTTGGAGCACATGGATTTACACCTTGTAGCAGTGCTGTGGCAAGTCTGAAGACAAACACTGTCACTGAGCAGGATAAATACAGATGTGACTGTAGTAAAATACGGTTTCTCCTCTCCAGTGTCCTCTATCCTGAGCTTGCAGTGGCAAGTGGGGCTGGCCTGGAGGTTCTGCTGCCCTTCAGCACCTCCGTGGTCCTGCCCTGGGACAGGCAGCTGGGGAGAGGAGCCATGGGACTGGGCAGCTTCAAAACTGCAGCATGCCCCAAAAATTGTGAGAGGGTTTCCAGAAATAAAGCTTGCAAGTCTTGGATTTTGTGGGCTTCTGGAAAACGATAGGTACCCTCATGTATAGTCACACACGTATGCTTATGTATATGAAAAATAGATACAAAATACTGTGTGTACACCCCCCCTTATCTACGTAAGAAGAACCTGGAGGTCTGTAATTACTTTCCTATTCCAGTGTTTAGCTTCTGAAATTTGTGAGATTTCAGAAATTTAATGTCTATATACATATTTGTTTAAATATCAACAAAGGTTTTCATCTAAGCATATGACTCTTGACAGCTTGAGCTTTATGATAAGCACTTCATTTAATGAGCTTCAAAATAAAAATACAAGAACTGCTGACATGCTTTCAACCATAGGCTAGATGGGTAATTGTCACGCTAATTCTCAATCTCTTTATTATCTTATTGTCTTGGAATTATCTTATATGTATATTACTGCATAGTTAAATTTATATTTTCATAGTAATTAAATAGCATTTTATTAGCCTATATCCTTTTTTATCACTTCCAAAATCAATTCTCATTTGAGATGCTGAAAATATGACTGAGACTTTAATGGTGAAGAATTGTTCAGCATCCCAACTAAAAATGAGTATTTGAGACTAATAAAATTGAGCATCTTTAGAGCATCTAGAACTGAAATTCTTCTTAATGGCTATAATGTTGTATGCCTCATTATGCTTTTTGTCAGTGACAGTGGGTTAATAATGCCCAAGATGATCTCTTCAAAACATTGCTTTCTTGGCATTAGCACTGAACATTAGCATTAGAAATGTAGCATTTTTCACTACATTTGGTAGTTACCAAACTTGATTTATGGCAGGGCTATATTACTGCAGTGTAAATTATTCTCTTGCTTAAAGCTCATATTGCATAGCTAATTTTTTTTTGCTAGTGCAGTGACACTCTTGTTATGCAAACATGATGACGAGCAAAAAAGTTTAGCAGAGACAGGTAGGGGATTTCTTCTTGATTTTTCCTTTCTTCTCCTTATGCCTGCACAGACTTGCCTCTCTTGCTGCTGATTGTTCTGGTCTGGAAAAGATAAACTTCCATCCACTCTTTTAAACAGTATTTGTCCTTTATTAGAAATTCTTTGGCAATGGATCATACGGAGTCAGGGGATTGCTTTGTCACCACCAATCTCCTGTCCCCTGCCCCCCCAGCAGCACTAATGGCCATTAGCATTAATTATTTAAAGTTCCTTGTTTTGCACACAGAAAGCAGCAATCAATGTTCAATGCCAGGTATGTGGTTGTGCACCCCCTGACTCCAGTACTTTACCTAAACCTCATCTTTCAAAGTGCCTATTTTCTTTGATACAGCCTTTGGTTTTTATTCAGCGTGGTGTAAGTGCTATTTAGAAAGCTTGAAGGTTTTATTTTTTTTTCCAGGCAGGAACATTTTCTCTGTAAATGTTAACCTTGGGACACAGTCCAAAATCTTTATTTTCTTGTGTTTTTCTTCATCTCCAATTAATTTTCAGCACTGGTGCATTCTGGGCTGCAGGTGACATAAGGGCAAAACCTAATGGGTGACCTTTCCTCTTAGACTCACCTATGGCTTATTTTGCTCATGGATATAGATGGTCCACAAGCTATCTAGGTTGGAAGAGTTAAGGAACTCTGAGAAGTGAAGATCTAGAAGCAGCTGTTCTTCTCTTTCATGTGCAAAACCACCCAAAACTGAAAAATGCTGAGCAGTACACAGACATTGTAACCCATATATAAGATGATAGTCAGGCCCTCGGACTGGCTCTTAGCAGCTCCAGGAGCCTTTGTCCTGTGGATGGGTTGTGCAGACCACTGAATTGTTCCAACTTCAGCTGAAATCCCATTGAAATATATAATTTGTGTGTGGGTGTTTGGGTGTGTGGTAAAAAGCAGAGTATTCGCAGCAGCTGGCCTCCACGTGTCCGAGCTGTTGGGATGGGCTGACTGCATGGCTCCTGTGGTGCCTGGAGATATGTTGTCCTTAGGATTCAACTTTGGGTAATTTTGACCCACCATCTCTAAAACATGGGGCTGTGGAACAGGGCATGTTCTGTCTGGTGTCCATTTAGGTAATTTTGGGGCATTTGTGGCCTTCTGAGCTCTCACCAGAACCAGGCCCAGGCTGTGGTGTGGGTTTGTAGTCACACATTGCATTCTGTGTATGCTCAGTAGATTTTGCCGTGTTGCGTGGTCTTCCCATGTTACTGAGGTTCATAAAGACAAGGGAGTTGAGGAAAAAAATGTTCCTCTAAAAATTGCGTGTTAGAAACAGCAACACTTGGTGTGAAGTTTTGTCCCATGTTCTTCCATGAACTCATCATAAATAGGGTTAGCAACCTTACAGCTTCCCAAAAGTTTTACCACTCAAGACTGCACAGTTAACACAGATAATATGAAATAAGCTGAATTATGGATTTAATTCATGGGTCATCATCATCACTCACAACATAACACAGTGTCATGCAACAGAAGTACAGCTCCTCGTGTGCATGAAGAGTGCTGAAGTCATGCTACAAAACTTGCTTAATGATTTGCATTTTTTCCCCTATGTTACAAAATGTAGTTGAGCAGATGGATGCAGCCAGCTGTACACAGAGCTTTAGGGAGTACTGGGGAGAAAAGGGAGAGGGCTTTGTTAAGATAAATGTAATAATCTCTGTGATAATTAGTTTAATTTAGATCCCTGCATCTGACTCATTTTTGACTAACCTTGTATGAAGTCTTTCTTGCTTTGCTGATGTGTCTGTGAATTTAGTTTGATTACAATCCCTTTTTTTTGTTCTTGTGGATTGCTCACTGATCACTGATACTTTTCATTAAGCAGTTGCTTTATTACATTGTTATTTAGAGGGAAGTAATTTGTGTTTTCTAATTAATTTAATTCCAGGCACATTTACTAAGTAGCTACAATGAGCCCATTCAAGGGGTTTTAGGTCATATTGACATTGTTTACCAGATGTGCTCATTTGTTTTAAAACATTGTTAACTCTGTGGTGACAACAGCCCTATGTGATTGCTTGACTTTTCCATCTTCTGTATCTCCAAAACCCCCCAAAATTAGAAGATGCATTTCAGGTACTAGTCAGAGATGCCCATAGGTGTCAAATCACAGGTAAATTGTATTGCAATGTCAGTATAAAGTATTATTATTCTATTATTGGGTTTGAGGGCATAGCAGGGATAAGCCTTCTGGCTCTTCCTAGCCAGGGATGTGAAGCCATTTATACAATCACCAAAAAGCTGGATAATGCCCAAAAGATGCAGACTGGGTGTTTAGTCTGTGCTTGGCCCATTTACCTCTGAAAAAGTTGCAGTGAGGCTGCAGGAGAGAAGGGGGCAGGCAGGAGGATGAGCTTCCAAGCAAGGCATGGTGTGAGCAGTGATGGGACATGTTAAAGGAATCCTAAGGCCAGTGCTGTAATTTGCAGTTGTCACCATCCCAAATTCACGGGCTTGGGAAATGTTTTCACCAGAAGCTTTTTGGAAGAGCTTTGGCATTTCCTTGCTAGTGGAGCTCCCAGGGTTTGGGGGTTATTCAAGCACTTGGTGTTCATCGCTGTTAAATACTGTATCCATTCCATCATCTGAGTGTGAAAACTCCCCATTATACCTATCATTTGCTCATTTGGCCTGCTGTGCCAGGAGCTGGAGTTCTAAAATGAGACCATAATTAGATGAATAAATAATATTTTCACAGGAAAACGTACAGGCAGGTTATTCCCCTGACTACAAGCTTGTCCCATGAAAAACTACCAACATTTGTTAATGTGTTCTGCAGTCACTTATTTTGGTAAGAAGTAAATGATTGCTTGTTCTGCAGCAAAGTCTGGCACAGAGCAGTGACAATGTAAGATTCATTGGCCTCTGAAGGACCCACCAAACAATAGCCTTGATGTGTTTTCCATTACTTTTCAACTGTTTTCCATCTCTTTGGGGTTGGAACAGCTGACATTAGTGACAAACTTTGAAGGAAAGGTTTGTTCAGTAGTTCATACTTACTAAATTTTAACATTTAATGCTTGTGATGCAATAGACTGAATTCTGATACAGCTTGACCCAGCAGCTCACCTGCATTTCTGCTTTATTTTTTGGAGGGAACATTGAAAATGTTGTTAAATCTTTTCTATCTCATGCTGGTCTGTTAAGGGTGTGTGTGTGCATGGGGATATGTTCTGTGTATTGATTTAATAAGAAAGCTCATCTCTTGGAAAGGGAGAGTAAACGTGTGTGCATGCATGTGGAAGGAGGGGGAGAGAGAGGAGAATATCTGTGTGTTTATCTCTGTGATAAATGATGCCTGTTAAAAATGTGACTTGCCATGAACGTTATGAGTGTTTTCCTCTTTAAGGGTATTATACAAACACAGTCCCCGTCAGCAGAAATGAAGCTGCAGCCTTGATTGTTTAGTTCAAACAGTTTGATGTTTCATTGTCCCTCAATCAATCAGTGCCTGGAGGGGTATCAGGTATTGGCTGGGAATGCATCAGAGTGACATGCAGAGCACAGATATTCCTCAAAAGCTTGAAAATATTTCATTTAAAATACTCACTACAGTATGCATCCCAGTCTGAGAGCAGCAGCAAAGTGAGCTCTGATTATCATTTTTAATTGTGGATCTTCCCTGTTCAGTGCTAACATCTCCCAAATTACCTTAAAATAAGCATCTTCCTAGACAAATTGGTAATTCACTTGCATAGCTTATTTTATTCTCTGTGCAAAAGTTAGATGAGGGCACGGGGTTTAGAATAAACAAAATGCATAAAGTAGAAAACGTAATGCGGCATAAATGCCACATAAATCACATCCTAAAGACAAAAGCAGATTTCAAACATCTGAATTACTGAGCACTTAATGTGGAGCGTAATCTGTGTTTTGGTTTATGTTTGTTTCTGGAGTGTCACACAGAGAAAAATACGGGGGGTTTCCTCTCTTTTTCAACAGTGGGGGGGGGAAAGGGAGGTCTTGACCCCACAAAAGAGCTTTTCCTGCATTGGAGGTAAATCCCCAGACAAGAGTCTCCTTTGCTGCTGGCAGCTGGGCTCTATGCACAAGTAGTTGATTGAAATCTCACTTGAGGTCTCTTGCTCATCACAGACTGAGTAAGAGGCTGCTTCAAAATGCAAAATTATCCTTGAAAACACCTTCCCTGGTGCCCTCCTTCGTTCCTTTACATCACCTGCAATCTGTGTAAGCCCCCCTTCTCCCAGCTCCCCAGCATCGCCCCCAGGGGTCAGGGCACTGCTACTGCTGTTCTCAAGCCACAGCTCCCTGAAATTGGACCTAAACCTCAGGCTTCAAAGATTTACACTTAGGATGGACAGAAAGGAAAACGTGGTTTTTTCAGTAACATTCATAATTTTAGGGAGAAAAGCTTTTTCTTCCTCATGCTTTTGTTTTCCTTTGCCCAGCCCACACCTCTCGGCTCAAGCCCAATACACATTTTCCATTCGGGGGGGGAAAAAAAAAATCAATTCCTAGAGAAATACTTTTTAAAAAATCAACCTGTTCCCCCTGCGCCGCTGCGATTGGTCCGATCAAAATCGCCGAGCCGATCGCGTCAAAAGGAGCGAGCCTCGGCTTAATTGTGAGCTAAGTCTCCTGTAATCCAGGGGAGCGCTTGAGATGCTGCCCAGGCAGGCGCTGAGGGCTGTGGGTTCCTCTCGCAGCCTGCCGGCTCTGCAGCACAAGTCAGCATAGCTAATGCAGGGAGAGCTCTCCCCCCGCCGCCCGCGTCCCCGGCGCTCGCTGGCTCTGCCTCTCGCCGGGCTTTGATTCGATATGAACAGACTGGTAACTCCGGTGCGAGAGCGAGAGCTGACATGACTCTGCAGATGGCTACCTTCGGATGATACACCTAGGGATTTTTCTTTAAGGGAAGGTAACGCTTAATGCTAATGTTTATTTTTCCCTTGTTGCCATTTTTCAGGACTGCCAGTCCCAAAGAAGAGCCCAAAGTCGGTAAGCACTTTTCAGCTACTATTTCTGTCTGTTTGTCTGCTTTGAAGGAAAAAAGCATGAGTTGGGCTTGTTTGCTTTCTGGGTCTAAATTGCTTTAAGTTGCCTTTCTGTTGCAATCATGATTACCTTGCACGGCTCCCGCTGCATGGGGAGATGAGAGGGGGATGCAGTACGGAAGGGGGACTTGTTTGCAAATAAAGCCTCAGGTTTGCAAATCCGCTTCCCTGATAGATGAGCTTCTCTGTCGTTTAACTTACTAAAAAAAAAAAAAAAAAAAAAAGAAAAAAAGGCTATTGTTTCCTTTTGGAAAGATGGGAGGCTCCACCTTCTTGCCAGATACCAATTCCTGTCGGGTGCTCATAGGCACCAACCTTCTCCATTAACTCACTGAGTTTTCTTGAGAACCCTTGGCTGAATTATTAACAGAACGGGAAAGCATGCACCTTGTTGGGAGAGACAAAGCATGAACAGAGCATGGTTACAATTCCCAGGGAATACAGTCAGCTGTCCAAGTGCCTGCTCTGGAGGCATTTCCATACTGAGAATGATTGTCCTGCAGGTGTAAGATTCCTCATTTTTTTAAAAAGCAACAACAGAACAATATTTTCTTGTCGCCTCTGAACATATTTCCATGTAAAGCTGTTACCTGGAAACATCTTAGCATCTTAGCTAGCAGCACGGAAGCTGTGATCTAAAGTATCATTAAAGCTCCATGAATGATATTATGGAAGAAATTAATGTGCTATTTGTATGCAACAAAAAGCAATGTTTTATTTTTAAAGGGAATGACATTAACCTAAAGCCTGAAAGTTTGCAGTTATCTGTTGAGAGTGGGAGAGAGACAAAATTCTCTGCCAGGAGCTTTGGGAAAGCAAAGCAAGTGAGGTATTTGCCGTGCTGTAAGATGGTGTGAAACTTCACCAACAGTCCCTGCTGGTGCCAAAAGCTGCAGCTGGGCACAGCCCACCTCGCCACAAACCTGGGCAAGAGGTTTAGGAAGCGGCTCAGCAGAAGGCTCCTGCTTTTAATACGAGCTCTCTGCTCATCCAAAAAGAAAGCCCTGAAATAATTAATGTGATTCTGATGGCTTAGGGCAGCGCTGATTAAAGTCATGTGAGCCCAGGCCTCTACCATTGTCAGCTCGCATTAATGTTGGGCGGCAGAAGTGCGGGGTGTGCTCCTCGCAGATCGCAGCGCTGTCAGCCCTGCCCGCTCGCTGCTGTCACACGCGGGGTTATTTCAGCCGCCGCTGAGCCAGAAGCGAGTGTGTAAAACACAGACGTGCCTGGCACGCTTCTCCTCTCTGCCTCCACTTTCTCCCCCGCCCGGAGCAGGGTTGGCTGCACGCGATCTGGACTATGACTTCTGTCATTAAACCAGCCCTAATCCCTGAGCCTTGGTCTTTCCAAAGCGTGGATGCTCCCACTTTGCCACACACACACACACACGTTTGGCATCGGGTGAAGCGGGATCCTGCTGTGTCAGGCACCTCTCTGGTTGTCCGCTGTGCACAGTGAAAACCTGAGCAGCATGTAAATCCGTGTCAGGATAATCCCACCTTGGTGAACAAAGAGGCTGCTTACAAACAGTAGCTGTGCAACAGCAAATTTCTCTCTACTGTGTGCTCTGAGGAGCCTGTCAGCCTGGGGAAAGCTGGCATTCCTTCGCATGCGTCTCCCAAGCCTTCTCAGTAATTTTTCCTACGGTCCTAGGTGGTGCTGTTGCCTCTAAAGCGCAGGATTCCCAAAAAGCAGAGCCTCCTGTTCCCCCGGCTGCACACGGGGTGGTTGGCAGCGCAATTAGCAGTGTTGTACTCGCTGCAGCGTGCGGCAGCTTTAATGAGCGCCCGCTCCTCGCAGGGCACAGCCAGCGTGGCACAGCCAGCGTGGCACAGCCAGCGTGGCACAGCCGGTGCAGCCGCTCCTTCCTCCCCAGGCATCGCTGGCATGTGGGGATTGAGCATGGGAACCCGGAGCAAAGTGCCTCGGGGCATCTGTGTGCCGAGGAAACTCCTCTCCGGGATGGATTTACACCAACCCCAGAGCTGGTGTGGCCAAAGCGACAGTCAGGAGCAGGGAAGTGCTGGTTTCTAACACTGCACAACAACCAGCTCCCTTGGTTTGTTGAAGAGCTGCTGCTCCACTGCAGGGAGCGGGGAGTCCAGCCTGACCTTCTTGGCCATGAGGATTCCCACTCATGACAGGCAAGAGCGCCGCTGGCACGGTCCCTGTCTGGGATACCAGCTCTGAATTCTGTCTGTGTGTTCCCCGGGGATGCCCTGAATCCCAGGGACTCCCAGCTTGCTGCTGCACTGGCAGTGATGGGGTGAATGCTGGAGCTGCCATCAGAGCTGTGTGCCAGGGGCTGTCCCCAGCACAGCACAGCTGTGGGGCTTGGGGGGACGTGCTGCCCGTTTCCCTGTGCCTTTTGCTCAACACACAGGGACTGTTCTCCAGCATTCCTTGTATAATAACCAAGCTGCAGTTAGAGGACAGCACACAGTGAGGCTGGGAGCAGTTGGCTTTGATCTTAGCTTGTGCTTGTTTTTTGTTTCTTCTGCTGCATCAGGGAAGTCACGACTCAGGTGTCCATCCTCTTCTGCTTTGCTCAGGAGATGAACCCTCTCTCGTTCCCTTGTATCCTTTCCCAAAGCCCAGACACATTCCCCACTTACTGCCAGTGGCTGCTTTTCCTTAAACAAGTCCTGATTTCTGTTCTCAGTCCCCAGTCCTGCATTCCCCAGAGGCCGGCTTCAAGCTGTTGGTCCCTCCTGGCTGTGGTGAGGTGTTAAAGCTGTGGAGAGGTTTGTTAGTGCTGGGCTGTGACACAGCCTGGGGAAGTTTTATTGCCTTCAGCTCAGTTTTGCTGGGCTGTATTTGTCAGTCTTTGTCTTCTGACAAATTTTGTTCTTCTTTGATTTTAAGGAGAGTTTTTCAACCTTGGTGAAAGAGCTGAATTAGTAAAAAAACGCTTCCCAGCTGTACAGGGGACTGGACATTTCCAAGTTCTTTGTTCCCTTTCCCCTCACTAAGGACATGCTCCCAGCAGCTCTCTGTGCTGCTCCTTTTTTTTTTTTTTTCCCATTGATTATTTTTTAGATGAAAATGGATATTTTGTATTGAACATCTAGAGATATACATTTTAAGCATGAAAATTGTCTAGTATAGCATCTTCCCCTGCAATTATCTTGGTATAACATGGACGAAAACAAAACTTTCTTTTTCTTCCTTTTTTTTCCTTGTTGCTTGCATCAAAATACTCCACAAGGGGGCAAAGATTCCCACTTTCAGCTCAGTTTGCTGTCCTGCCAGGACCAGCTTCTCCAAAAAAGCTCTACAGCACAAAATTTGCAGCTAGATCATCAGAAGATGGGATCACTGCAGGGGGGATAAAATGCAAAGCCCTTCCAAAAATCTGATTTTTTTCTTTTGGATTTAAGTAAGTGCATTGTCAGCATAGCTGACTTGTGACCAAAAATGCAATTTCTATGCACAGCTAGTCCCAGATGAGAGATTTGCCACATTTTTTGAGTGGATAAGCAGCACCAGGGGCCTCTGCCAATGTCCTGCTTTTGTCAGGAAGAGAAATTGTTTCCACAGCAAGTCTGTACAAGACATCCCTCTTGAGTCAGAGCCCAGGGGCTTGAGTAGGGCATGAGAAGCTCCAGCTTCCCATGTCTTTATTTTGTCATGGCTTTAAACCAGTATCAGGTTGATTATTTTGTCCCATCACCTGCATTTAAATGTGCAGTCTGCCTAAATGGACTTGAGGTAGTCACCATAGCCTTGGTTTCTAGCCACTTTTAGTAAAGGTCTTTCTGGCGAGCCCCTGATGCATACCAGCAGCTCTGGAGAAGATCTCTCAAGAATCAGGGGTGCTCGTAGTGGCTCAGGTAGTTCAGTGCCCCATGCACCTCGTAGCTCCTGGCAGAAGTCAGTACAGTTCAGCTGATCTGCTTTACTTGACACTGAAAACCACGATCAGCACCTAAGGGTGAGGTCAGAACCTCCTGCTCTGTCCCCAGCCAGACCCTGTGCTCATCTGCTGCTTTCCTGCCCATGTGTGTGAGCTGAGCAAGCTGGACAGTGAGATTCAGACCCAGGAGGATTGGTCCTAAAGCTGGGCACAAGGCAGGAGATGGACAAGCCATCCTTCCACTGGCATTTGGTCAGCTCATCCCTCTTGGGAAAGCTGTGCATGTACCAAGACAAACTTCATCTGAGCAGTGCCCATGGCAAGGGAGCAGGATGGTCAGACCCCTGCAATTCCTCATGGGTATGATGTGCTGAAGCTGCTGCAACATGTGGAAAGAAGTTTAGCCCCAAACCCTTTTTGGCCTCCGCTGGTGATATGAAAGTCGATAAATATTGTCTTGAATTAATTTAATTACATACATTCCTTATTACCATGGTTATGTTCCCTTTGCTCTGGTCCCCTCTCAACCTCCTAAATAGAGATGTTCCAGGCTTTTTAAAGAAGTTATTTTTTGGAAAACCACCAGTCCTGCTAAAGAGGTTATCACCTATTTCTTGAAAAATACCTATTTTTGCAATTGCAACTCTAGCTTAATTAGGGGTAGTTTTGCTTGAGATATGATGACACTTCCATTTGTAATCCAAATACAAAACAGAATTCAAAGTTTGTTCGAAATTTAAACCTTTTTCTATCACAAAGTGAGAGCACTTTTTGAGGTTCAAACTTTGTTTCTTTTTAAATCAAAAAGCTTTCAGAGAATTCTCATTATTTCCCTGAGGGCTGAATAAAGCTTCACATTTTAGTCCCTGTACTCCACATTCTGGAACCAGCTATTTCCAGGGAGATTGGCCTGAAGTTTCACAGGATGCTTGTAGTTATTTTAGTAGTTTGGCCAAACAAACCAATCCAGATGGCTGGACTGAGAGATGTATTTTTTTTATTTTTATTTTTTTTACGTTGATTATCCCCAGCATAGCTGTTTCAAAATGGCTTCATTAAAAATTGAAGGGCTGCATGTGAATTAGCTTCATTTACCACTTGAAAAGCTAAAAATGTTGGAAATTTGTTCAGATATTTGTATTTGAAAGACTGCAGATGAGTAATCACAGCAGGTAAGCTTTGTTCAAAATTGCTTTAAAGGACAAAGGCAATTTCACATTCTAGTCAATCGAGATACCCTTTAAAAAGATGCTGCTGGTGGATCAACAACTCGAATGCAAGGCTGAGAGGTCAACATTATTTGGGCTGTTGAAGCTGGGATTTTTTCTCAGTGTAAACCTGAAGAATGTGCAACCTCACAATAATTTTACTTGGGTTTGGGGGTTTTTTTTAAGACTTTTAAAGAGGGCACTTTGCATGGTTACTTTCTCCTCTGTAATTAATTCAGCTGTTCTGTGATGGAGCGTAGGCTGCCTGGGGTCTCATGTTCATAGTGAGCCAAGGGATGCCCAGACCTGTGGCCAGTGAGCCCCTCATGCTGATCCTATCTGTGACTGCTGCTGGCTCCTCTCCCTACCGCAGCTTGGGTTCCTAGAGGGAAGTACCTGAATGCACAGATTTCTGTTGCAGTGTTTTCAGGTACCCTCTGCCAGCAGGAGGCTTAACTTTCCACCTGAGGTTTATTGGTGTGAGTAGCTGACCCCTTTTAGCAGGGAAACAGTGGATGTTGGAAAAACAACCTGTGGGATGCTGTTTTTTCCGGCCACCCTCTGTGTCACAGCAGTCCTGGGAGCACAGTTTCCTGCTCCAGAGCAGGTGGGAGATTGCACTCAAGCTTGGTGGCAATCCAAGGTTCATCTCAAAAGAGCATTAAAAAGCATTTGCTGCACAGTGTGGGGAGCTCTTGTTGGGGATTTTGCTGCATATTGAGTAGTACAAATCCTGGCAATGCAAATGCGACTTGTGCTTCATTTGAGCACACAGTTGTGAATTTGAGTTAAGAACTGTATACCCTACTTAGCTAAATAGTAAGCAGTCAGAACTCTTGACACACTACTTTGGAATAAGCCCTGAGTTTAGATGGATGCATTTTTTTCCTGTTTTAATATACTTAATTAAAAGAAATCAAACTTCAAATAGACATTTTCACGTTTATTAAGGCCTCCAGAAGTCCCTTGGATGCCCTGTGGAGCAGAGCCATTAAAGGGGTACTCTGTTGTCCACACACTTGTGACATGGAGAGTTGCAAGAGCTGCAGAGAAAAAGTGATCTTGCATAGTAAGGGCTGTGCTTGAATCTGTTTCAGAGGGACAGTCTGAGTTTTCACTGTGATATCTGGTAGTTCTTCCATTTTCTTTCAGGCTTAAGTTAAACCCAGATGTTGTCAGAATAGAAGGTGGTTGTGATTTTCTGCCTTAATTCAGGAAAAAATAAGTGCACTGAAACCAGTAACCTATAATGAGATTTAGATCTATCTTATGTGTGCGATGGAAAAAGGCTTTTTTTTTTTAATGATAAATTACTTTGTTTTGTGTATCCCTTTCTGTCAGTCTGCCTATCAGTATCTGTCGCGGGGGGAATTTGACTGTACCCAGCATTAACTGGGTAGCAGCAAAACTGTGACTTATATATTTACTTACGTGCACGCAGAAAAGCCTGATCAAAAGAAGGGAGAAAAACTGATGGAAAACACCCACTCAGCGACCAATAACCGTCTGTTCTCTCCCTTTCCACTCACTCTCCTTCCTTTACAGCAACCACTTGAAAGGAAAGACAGCCAAAACAGTTCCCAGCAGAGCGTCTCGAGCCACCGCAGCGGGCACACCGCGTCCCCCGCGCACAGCACCCAGGTGCTGCCCGACTACGCCGCCCCGGAGGCGCCGGCCGCCGACCAGCCGGACACTTCTGGGCAGAAAAAGCCAGATCCATTCAAAATCTGGGCTCAGTCCAGGAGCATGTATGAAAGCCGACGTGAGTATGAAGCAGGTGTAGTTGCTAAGGCTACGGCTACGGCAGCTGCTCCCTGTGTGTTTTCTTTGCAGAGAACTGGGTCTTTTAGGTTTCTGCTGGAGATGTGAGGCTTCTGCTGCTTAGTGTGGTGTCTGTCAGTGAGAGCTGCTTGGTAGAGCTACAGTTTGCTCTGTTATGAGGATTGGATTTAGATCATCTCTAGGAAAGGGCACTCAGACCAGAGCTTAATATGAAAAATCCCTTTAAAATTAAAGACTGTCTTTCCCCCTATATTTTTATTGTGCTTTTAAATTAGGCTGGAGGAGAATTTTCAAGTTTGTTATCCAGATCCTAAACTCTTTTTTGAGGTTAAGACTCGTTATCTGATATGCATAGGAATTTCAGTAAGGAGGGGAAGTATTTAGTTTGCTGAAATTCATATCAGATGCTTTTCAGCCTCACTCTGGGGAGGAGAAAATCCAGCTGAGCCATTTTACTTTGACCAGAGTGGACACTTTAACAATACAGATATTAAATGCATATTGTAAGTGGCTTTTATGGCAATTAATAATCTGCACACTTGGCTAATAATTCAGCAGGCTTTTGACTCTGTTCCAAGACTATAAATGTGGTTTCAATCAGTTTCTTCTCAGGAAACAAAATAAACACATTGGCTTTGCTTTAATTGCACTGCTGAAGATGATCAAATCTATAAAAGCTTCTTAAAGAGTATTAGGTTCATTTTGAAAGGCAGTAGTTGCTTTAGTTAGAGAAAAGAGAGTTTCAATGCTTAATGCTCTGAGAGTATCACCTGCAGTTTGATTTTATTGTGCTAACTGGAAATTGGTAAAACCAGTGAGAAATTAGCCTTTACCTCAGAATGAAAAATGGTAGGGCTTTTTTCTTTTCTGACCAAATGAATCACTTTGAAGTCTTATATCCTGGAAAAATTAAATCATGAGTCACAGTTTCTTGGCTGAAGATGCATCTCTTTGGATTGAATGTCTCAGCAATGCAGCTTGTAGGTGTCTCTGCTTTTTGTGCACTGCTTCCCTTCCCATCCTTTCCTAGGGATTAGGTGTACTGACCCTGCAGGCTCTCGGGCCAGGTCACACTGATCTGCAGAGTGCAGTGACAGAACTTGTACGTGCAGCTCATTGAAATAGGAAAAAGAGCTGAGGGACAGCAGCTCCTGAGCCCTGCAGAGCTGTGGGCAGAGCTCCTCCTTCTCCTGCCTGGGTGGACAGTTGTCCCATGGCACTTGTCCTTCCTGCTGCCCAGCTCGTGTGGTTCCCGTTGGCACTGTGCTGCCATTGCCTCTGACCCCCTGCAGCTACTTAGCTAATTTCTAATTAACTGTTTAACTCTTACTAATTAGTCATTAGTATCAGCTTAGCAGCCTTAAAGCCTGTCTTTCCTGATAAAACCCAAGACTGAGCTGGAGAAACCCTGAAGTTCACAAGGCAGTCGCCCTTCTGTGTCACCTCCAATACCATGTGCTAAATCCTGCCTCTTTCCTCAGTGGCTGCAGTTATCCTGTAGGGGTTTTGTCCTTGGCTGGGACTAGAGCCCTTCCAGAAGCCTTTTCACAGTCTCTTGACCTGCTGGTTTCCCACACCTCATCTTTTCCTGTGCCACAATCCTCACTGCTTGGGCCTGTTGCTAGACTGGGATCTGCTACACCCCTTCAGATTCCCTGTCTCACCTTTGCATAGTCCAGCATCCCTGTAGTGGGGCTGATCCTCTTCTACTGCTCCAGTCCTTGTCTCCTGCCCCTTCTACCAGATAAGACCAGTTTGAACATCAGTGCTTTTCTATGAACTTTTCATCCCATTGCTGTTCCCTTCCAGGAAGGTGTTTTCTGAGATTTCTTGGTTTCATAGATAGGGGTTTTTTGGAGAATGGTGGAAGTGTGATATGGTCATATCTCCTTTTAAGCCATTAGAAGTGTCCAAGAGCCTGTGAATTTCCAGCCCTAAGCTGGAGTGAAACACATTCCCTGGGGATTAACCTGCACTCTTAGCTAGTGACATAGCTTTGCTGTGGGTAATGAAATGTGAAGAAAAGCAGGAAAGATAAGTGAAAAATTGAGTTGGATGTGCTCTGTCTACTTTTGTGGTCTGATCCCAAAGCGTGACTGGTGGTTTTACTTCGAGGTCAGTGGTCAGCTCCTCCTTCCCTCACCAAGCCCTTATTTATCACCAGTCTCATAAGTAAATCTGTGGTTCACAGCTGAAACCTGGCTCTACTGCCCTGGGGGCTTGGGGTGAAGCCCTGTGTTTCTTTCCCTTTGTTGTGAACCTGAATCATCCCTTTGAGACTCTTTCCCAGTGTTGCCCAATCGTGGCTCTGGGGTCATTTATAGGGAATTCTGCTGACACTGAGCATCAGAGCTTGTGATGAGAGCAACCATTCCCTGGGGCCTCCAGATTCACTGTCTGTCAGCTCCACCCATGCTTTTACCCAGCTGCAGTTGGGTTTAACTCCAGTGCCACCTTTGGCTGATGGGGAAGCAGTCCTGTCTTCTCTTTCCCCTTTACTTGGGCACCCATTTCCTCAGGCTTTGGGACTGTCATTTCCAGTGACATCTGTACCTTTGGGTGCTGGGTGTGATTCTCTCTGTGACCTCCTGATGGAGGTGTGAGCAGAGCTAAGTGAATATCTTACGCACAGCAGGAGGATGTCACCCTAGTGCCAGAGCTGAGGGTGGGTGACACCTCCAGCAACCAGGGAATTTGGTGGGTTCCAGAAAGCTCCACTGCCTGAGGAGCCCCAGCACAGCTCTTCTGCCACTCCAGCCAGAGCTTGCCCTCTGTTAATTGCTGGCCTTAAATTTTAAAAAGCCTGAAAAGGGTTCTAAAATGTTCTTTTGAGAGACAGGGTTTGAATCCTCAACAAGTGGACTGAGAAGCAGCAACAAGCCTTTGTGTTGAAGTATATGATGAATTAAAAAAGGACAGAATTTTAGAGCATTAGATCATCATCAGTGTTTTATTTTGTCCCATTTTTGAAATTGTTGAGCATAAAAAGATCATAGTGCAATTTTTCAAGTACAGTTGACACAAGAAGATGAATTCATTAGCTCCAGCCCAGACAGATTTATTTTTCATCTAAAAATCATATTGTAAAGAGGTTTTATTCAATATATGAATACCTCTTCTCCAAGATATTTCTAAGAAGTACTGAATCTGTAATGAATACCTACTGCCTTTCTCTCTGGGAATGCATCCCACTGTTACATTAATAATAAGAATGTAGACACAGAAAGCAAAGGCAACATTTTAATTTTTCAGAATTTGTAAAATTCGTTCTTCCTCTTCTTGTCTTTGGATCAGTATTTCGTTAAAAAAGACTGTTTGCCTTATGTGACCTGTCTCACTGAAGTCGTTGGAGAGCACAATTAGGTTGAAAAGCACCAGCTAACGCATAATTGAGTAAAAGCATGTGTTTTTATGATTTACCCAATGCATCTTAATATCAGAAAGTGCTCCAATTCTGTGGGGGAGAGCCACAGACGTTGCTTGTTTAGGGGAAGCAAAAAAAAAAAGAATAAAAATTAAGCTAGAATTAATAATGCAGAGCTAAGCAAAGGCTCCATCACTGTTTCTGGACTCTGGCTGAGGGAAAGCAGATTAGAACTGCAACTTTATTCCACAAATGCAGGGTAAAGTTCCTTCATGTGGAGCTCCCTGGGGTGAGGGGATCAGCCCTGCAAGGTGCTGAGTGTTCGGGCTTGGGTCCAAGGGAGCTTATTTCCAAGCTGCAAACCCAAAGGTATGCTTTAAGGCTAAGGCTGAGCTCAGAGGCTGTGCTGCAATCTGGCCCAGAGTCACCAGTCTTTGCGGGATTAAGACGTTTGAGAATAGCTGGCTTTGTGCAAATGTGAAAACAGAGCATTTGATAGTGGTAACAAATGCACTCTTTGCTGGTGCTGAGCTTTAGCTGCCTGAGCTCCTCGTTATGGGTAACTCATTGCTGCTCGTGGGAGTTGTGTACATGAATCAGAGAGAAGGACAAACCCTTAAGGTTTGAAAGCTGAAGCAGTTCCAAGATCCAGGAATGACACACTTAAAGAGCACTCAGCGAGAGAAACAGCAATTGAATGGCTTAGCAGAGAACCACAATTCAGAAATCTCACGCTGTTTTATTGAAATATATTTTTATAATATGCTTTTTACTTTTCAATGTATTATTAAACTTTCTTAAAGATTAACACAATCTGTTGTCAAATTTTTCTCATGTGGCCTGATTGCTTTGCAAAATACCGTATCCTACATATGGCCATCTGTCAAAACAGCAGTGACAAAATGAATTAATCTGAATTGCAGATGTGTTAATGAATCCCTTTGAAGGGCTTAAGCATTTAATTAAAAGTAAAGCAGAACACGATAGAGAATTTTTAAAGCTTTTAAAATATTCAGAGTTATCATTAATATTTGAATTTTATTTTCAGGCACACAATTTGTTTGGGAGAATTTTTCTGTCCCCAAATCTAATTAAAATAATACAAACAAGTCTTGACCCTAGCGTGTTCACTCATTGACAGTTACATAGAACTAAAAATATTTGCACAATAACACAAACATAGGATCCTTCTCCCTTAAAATAGAAAAGAAGAATACTCTCCTGAAATTGCAGCCACCTTCTGATCAGACTGAGTTGAAAGATGATATTTAGTAAAAGCCCTTTGGTAGGGTTATGTCCTTTTATTATATTAATAGTAGACAAACAGTTGCAGTGATACTCTTGGGCACACAGATGTATCCATGCCCTTGGAGAATGTGCTGCTAAAAGGGACCATGGGACTCCCAGCTCATTGTATGAGCATTTTCCTCTTGTCAAGAGCTCCTGCTGAAGCCATCTTTCAAAAGCTTTCCATGCCACCACAAAGGGTTGGTTAAAGGGAAAAGACAAAAAACCGAAGTAAGTTCTCCTGCAGTGGGGTAGTTTAGAAAATGGATTTCTTGCAAATATGGAACCTTATGAGATCTGTGGCTAAATTGCAGGACTTTTCAACTCCGAAACTCTCCACCAGCTTCAGTGAGACTGTCCACTCCCAATTTCAGATTTGTCCTCGTATACTTTGCTGAATCTGGGCCTTAAACATTTTGTGCTTTGCCAAGCTGTGAGTCACTGAAAGTGCTGCTGCCTCAAATGAGCCAGTGACTAAAGCAAACTCACACTGATCATTCTTGAATCCATCTTATGTCAAAACTGATGTCACACTAGGCAGATTTTTATTTTATATAACATGTTAAAGCTTGCATAGTAAAGTTTGATTAAAATGATATGTAATTAAGTACTATGTTCATTGTTCATCACCACGTATTTAGAATTCCTTTTAACATTAGGCAAAGATATTTCCATTTGGAAAACTTACTCATGTCATGAAGTTGAAAGTATTTTTGTAGAAAAGTGTATTTAAGGTGTTCTCACAGACATTTTTCCTCTAAGGAGAAAAAAGGTGTTTCAAATATACCTGCATGCATGTGCATAAATATGTAAATTCATATGTGTGTGTATTTTATATCCACATGTGCACAGGCATGTGCAGAGAGATGTGAAACTTAGTATGTCATAATCCATAGTAGCTATAACCTTAACAGATTGTGCATGCAAGCCTAACATGACCCATAAAGTCACAATTAATTAAATGAACTAACAAGAAAGCAGATACATTAAGCTTTGCAAAATTGTAAAATTAATATTACAGCTATGTCACCTTCACCTGCAACTGGACTGAGCAAGGGTGAGAGAGAGAGAGAGATCAATTCCACGAGTTTTGGAGAATGTAAGACTGTGCCGAGAATGTATCTGTGTCTTGCGATGTCTTGTTCTGGTGTCGTTGCTGCTCTGTGGCGGGGGGCTCTTCATCACCACGGGGGTCTGGCAGGGCCATTTGCCAGGTTTGGCCACCAAGGGGCAAAGTCTGGCTTTGCTGTCCTGGCTAGATGGTGTAGGTGGCCGGGGGTGGGTGTATCATGTTCCTGTTTCCGTCATGAGTTTGCCCACGTGGTTCATCAATGGGCCTGCATCACCCACCTTTCCTGCCATTCACAGAACTCTTCTTACCACTTTTGCACTGCTCTCCAAATGGTATGGTTTAATTTGGGGCAGGCAGACAGCTGTTAAATTTTACCCATTTGGGCTACGAACATGTTTTATCAGAGTAAGACATGCTTGAGACCAGTCAAGGTGCAGGGTTGCAGTGAATGCCTCCTAGAGGCCGTTTTTCATTCATTTTTGACGAAGTTTCAGCAGCAACATGTTCCTTTTGAGTAAGGAACATGGCTCCTCTGAAGTGCAACTGAATAGTGGGAGAACCTAAAATAATTCTCCACTATGGAACCTCAGAGGGTCTCACCTCTGAAGCTCAGGGGTGGATGGGTGTTCTGGGCTGTGCCAGAGAATCACTGCCCTGCAGAGCTGCTGCAAAAAGTGGTGAAAGGAGCTTTGAACTCATTCTGTGTAAAGGTGTGTTGTCTGTATGTCTGTTGTATCTGTGTTCCACCTCACCAAAATCCTTCCAGTGGGAGGAGTGCTGTGTGAAAGAACTGGCTTCTTTGCGGGCAGACTTGTCTTTTTTCCTTGCTTTGGACACGGCTTTTCCCTCCAGCGGTGTTAATTGTGTGGCTGGGACCCAAACCAGGGCCATACGGCATCGTTCAGTGGCACTGGAGGGGTGACAAATGGGAAGGTGTTTAGAGATGCTGAGGACACGGGCCCACGCCGGAGCTCTCTGCAGAAGCCACTTTACCTCTGACAGATCCAACACACGCTATTAATTGTTTGGGGCCAGCCTTTGCCAAAATAGCCTGCGAAGGGCTGAGAGATGCTCCTGACTGTGTCTGCTTGTCACGCTCCCCTTGCTGAAGGCAGTGACAAACAGCAATTAATTCATTGTCTGAATTCTGTTGTGCTGCACGTCTGTGCGTGGCGAGCTGCCTTCAGCCAGAGGAGATGAGCCACAATCACCCGAGCGCTCTGTAATTGTGTCTGGACAAAAATCATCCTCTAATTCAGTGAGGGCACGGGTGTTAAGCTTAGCTTATAATTGCAGGTAATTAAAATGTAAAAATATTATCTGTAATGCCAGCTTAAATGAAAATGTCGAAGCAGACATCTGCACCTTACCATTCACCTATTTGTTTAATTTTTAGTATTCCCAGTTCTTCAATTCGTGTTGTATTTTAACTCACCCTCAGAGGTGACTGAAAATCTTAACACTGACAAGCACCAGTGCAGACCCAAATTTTTGCACGATAAGCACAGACAGTGTGAAATCCAATTAGGGCCCAGTCTGACATTCACTGGTGCCAATGGAAAACAACCTGTTCATAGATACAGAAAGCTAGATGATGTTTCATTAAACGTGCTGCATCCTGTGTCTGAGTAGGCACTTATTTAAATTGGATTTCTGAAAGATATACTTTGGTTTCTTTGCTGAAGTTATAGGCAGCTGACTGGTAAAGCAACAGCTTTTTATTATCATTAATTATAAATTTTGGGAGGGGATCATTACAAAATTAGTCAATGTTACAGATACTATCCAATAAATATTAAATGAACCTGAAGTTGTCTTCTGATAATGTTAGCAATTAGTTATGCATTTTTAAGAAAGGGATGAAAGCAAGCATGAGTGAGTTAATATAAAACATTACTGTTCAACAGCGCTTCAAGGTTAGTACT
This sequence comes from Acrocephalus scirpaceus scirpaceus, assembly GCA_910950805.1. Taxonomy (NCBI): domain Eukaryota; kingdom Metazoa; phylum Chordata; class Aves; order Passeriformes; family Sylviidae; genus Acrocephalus; species Acrocephalus scirpaceus. The sequence continues at coordinate 15,200,772 of OU383782.1, read as the reverse complement.
TCACTGTATGTAATATTCATTGTAAAAACCTTGCTGGTGTTCCATACTAATGAGTGGGTGAGGTTGGGCTTTTTTATGTTTCCAGCTGGTTTTATCTCTTTAGTGCTTTTGCAGAGCTTGCACACGAGCAAGTGGGAGTCAGTAGAGCTGCATTGTTTTGTGTGTAGCCCTTCTGATTTACACCAACTGGGGATCTGTCCCATAGTTATTTAAAACAGAGCTGGTAGACAGGTAGCAAACTATGCTTGGGAAAGTTAATTAAAGAGTAGAAGTCATAACAAGTGGCTCTTCTATCTTCCATGAAAGAGGAGGCAGATGTATTGTTTCTGGCAGAGTAATTCTCTGCTGTACACATTTATTTATTGATGGCTTGGAAGAGGCTCTTGCACTGGGTAATGATGCTAATATTGACAGAAGGAAATATAATGATAAATAAAGGGCAAGTCACAATTAGATACCTAGAAAGTAGAAACCACTGCATAACTTTTAATAGTGTTTTAAGTAATAGGCATTAGTATTTAAAAACTATAACTGTTGATAGTTATGTCTCTGTTTTTATGTAGAAACAAGGTGGTCTCCATGCCCACCTCATTTAGAGGTTAAAATTGCATAGCACATCCTTTTATGTACATCTGAGTAGTTCTGATTTGGGTAAAAAGGTGTGGTATTTTGATTAAAAATGATAGTTTTTCTTCTTTCCCTTCAGTTCCAGATTATCAAGAGCAGGATATCTTTCTATGGAGAAAGGAAACCGGGTTTGGATTTAGGATTCTAGGTGGAAATGAGCCTGGAGAACCTGTGAGTATCATGTTTTAGTTTGTGACATCTTTCAGAAACACAGCAGTAGAACATACAGATGTGCAGAACTATGCTGTAGCATCACTGCTAAAATAGTGGACTATATGTATCCTGCATCTCCCCACCCTCCCTCCAAAATAACCCCACAACTCCATAACTGAAATGGGTTTGGCTTCTCCTTCTCCTTTAATGGTAAACCAAATGAAAACACATAGGTCCTTGGACACTGAGGACAGGATGTCCTGGTCATGTTTGCAAGTATTTTGATCTTAGAATGCCACATTCTCAGATCTTAGAATGCTCAGTTCTCTCCTTGAATTCAGTTAAATTCTTTACCATAAATCCAGTGCCTGTGGGAGGTTTCATCCTTTCCTGTGCTGCACAGGTCACAGCTAGATAGTGGCAGCATGAATTTCCATGTTTTTCCCTGCCAAAATTATTTTGCTTATTTATGGGGAGACCATGAATTCATCTCATGTTAGAGTAACTCCACAGAACTCACTGAAGTTGAGTTGAGTTGGTGGACAGGCGTGTGATGCAGGGCTTGTAAACCCTGCAGGCAACTGAAAGGGTAACTCAATCTCAGCTTCCCTGACAAGACCCTCAGTGCTTTTAACCATCTTCCTGTCTGGTCACTGTCTGGTTGAACACTTTTCCCAAGGCTGCCTGAGCTTAGAGTGAATGGGCTGCCTAAAGAAACAAGATGTCAATTCATTATAGTTTCACTATATGCTGCATTCACATAGAACCTCTTCCACAGGAGCAACTTTCCTGACCAGCAGATGCTTGCCAACAATTTCCTGTCCCTGCCACATTGGGTCTAACTACGAGTGCCCCTTGCTTCCAGATGGTTGTTGAGCTGGTTCTCATTCCCCTCTCTCCTGGTGTGCTAATTCCTCAGATTTACATCGGTCACATTGTACCGCTGGGTGCTGCTGACGCCGACGGCCGCCTGCGATCGGGCGATGAGCTGATCTGTGTGGATGGGACGCCTGTGGTGGGGAAATCACACCAGCTTGTGGTCCAGCTTATGCAACAGGCAGCCAAACAAGGTCATGTCAACCTGACCGTCAGGCGCAAAGTGGTTTACACAGGTAGGCTGCAGTGTCACCCTGCAGGGGTGGATTTTCTTGCCAGGATCCCATCTGTTCAGCAAATGGCCTAAGAAAAAAAAAAAACTTCTTCTAGTGCTGGGAAAACTCAAGGGACGTACTGTTTATTTTCCTCTTTTGCCTGTTTTTAGTCTTTTTTGTTCCTGATCAAATAAGTTTCAAGTATTTTTTTTTCAGTCAAGGCTCTCTTAGTTGGCTTTCCCAGTGTTCATAAGGTTTCTGATAAAATGGGGAACTGTTTGGTTGCAACTTTTAGTTTCACTTATGCAGCAAACAGACACTGTGGCTGACTGCTTGTGTTTTCTGTATACTCCCCAAAATAAATGTGCCCTTAAACTTGGGAGTAAGGGAAAAGATGATGAAGAGTCTACAGAAGGGGAAGGCAAGGGCAGAGAGCAAGTGAGGGCTCTGGTGTGTGGTGGCTGCTGTCCCAGGCTCAGGGGAAGCTTCAGCATGTAGTCAAGTGACCTCAAGATGGGAAACTGTAAAAACACTGTTGGTTCTGCTGGGCCAGGGTGTGCATGTCTGTTGTCAAGAATCATAGAATGGCTCGGGCTAAAAGGGACCTTAAAGATCATCCATTTCCAACCCTTCTGCCATGGGCAGAGACACCTTGCACTAGACCAGGCTGCACAGGTCTAGAGAGTTTTCTGTATGCTGAGTTATGCTGGGCGTTGTGCACACAGTGCACAAGTGTAGGATCTAAATGAAGAAAAAAGAAGCTGGCAGAAAGACAAAGATGCAAAGAGAAGTGACATTGCCTGGTGCCATTTTGGCACCCAGATAAGTGATTGAAAACTGTCATGACAGCAGAGAAAATGAAGACATGAGCATGAGCTTTCTAAATAACATGTGGCCTTATGTTTAATATTGAAGAGTAACTTTTGAGTGCTGCCTGTCCCTTTGAGTCCCTTTAGGAACTCAAGTGTGGGATTTGCTTTAACTCACTCAAAAAAAAAGGGTATTATGTAGCTTTTCAAGTTTAGGCATCATCAGATAAATAGGCAGTGATGTACTTTGATCCTGGGGAGAACCAAAATAACATTCAGGTTGGAAATCAGGTCCTCGGTGGAAGTTAGGACTAGGAGAGTACCTCTAAAATAGCTCTGTGTTCTTACGCAGGCCTGAGCTCCTTCTGCACAATAATAAATAAATGTTCACTTCTCATTTCTTTCCTTGTTCCCAGTGTGGATTAAATGCTAGGTTATGTCTCTCCTCTGACAGCCTCTCTTTAATTCTTGACCAAGGTCTGGTGTGAGAGAAGCTTTAGAAGAGCATTGGGAGGATGGGGAAGGGCAGCTGAATTTTGGTATTGTTTTTGTGTGTAGATTTTCTATGCAGTTTTACAGCCTCCAGGCTGAAATTACCATGAAAGATTTAGATGCATGAGAACTCTCCTGATACTTCATTCAGAGGCATGTTACTGCAGATCGAGCTATTTCTGAATCATTGCAAATGTGGACAGTTACTCTAGGATAAATTATTCAGAATCCCTTCTTTCACCTTATATTTGCAGGCTTTTAAATTTCAGCATAACTTCATAGAGAAGGCTGTTCCTGAATTTTGGTCCCTTGTTCCTCCTGTCATCTGTATGCCAGTAGAAAAAGATTGTTCACCTAAATGAGTACTCTCTGTCCTGTGATTCATGTAGGGGGAATCTTAGGCTCCTGTATTCTTAATATGAAGAGTGCTATATATTTAGTACATACTTTTGAGTATATAAGTGCAGACAGGACTTCCATCCAAGGATATTTCGAAGTCCTTATTTTTTGCATCATGATTTTACAGGTTTAGAATTTGTTTGCCATCCATTTTCTTGCTGATGTTTTTAAGATCTTCAACTAAATTTTGATTCACCGAAGTGGAGAAGTGACCTGATTAGCAGAGGCAGCCATTCAGCAAGGACAAGTGCAGTATGCTACTCTCAGCTGCACAAATGGGCTGCAGAGAACAGGCTGAGTAACAAGAAGTGGAAGCTATTGTGGGCCACGAGCTTTATGCTGAGGTTGGCTCAGGTGAAGAAAAAGGCTGTGCAGGGATGTAGGCAGGGGGGAACTCTCCTGTTTTCCCAGCAGATGATGGCTTAGTGCAATATGGTCCAGTACTTCAAGAAAGACATATTTGAGTTGGAGAGAGCCCAACTGGAGGGAGTCCAGAAGACCAGGGAAAATAAGGAGAGCTCTAGAAAACATGGTCTGAAAGGAAATATTGAACAAATTTAGATTCTTTAGCTTAAAGCAGAGGAGAGGGAGGAGGTATTAAACTCCCCAAGTCTATAAGAGGCTGCTGCAAAAAGGAAGGGAATAATATGTTCTCCATATGCCTGTTAGATAGCACTAGAAATAATAGCCTTATGTAGCAGCAGGGAAGATTTAAGTCAGATATTGCAACCAATAGATTGCCTGGGGAGATATTTAACAGCTGATTAGACAAACATCTGTCAGGACTGATATTAGGTATAGTTGGCCCCCACTCAAGCATAGTCTGGACTAAGCAATTTTTTTGAGATTTCTTCAAGCCTTCTGGTAGCTGATTAGATTTTAAACTAATATCTCTTCCAACTTCAGTTGCTGTTAAACACTTGTTTAATATTAATGTTAACAATGTTTAATGTCTGTACCAGACTGTACAGAGGATGGTTGCTGGTTCTTCTATCCAGAAGTTTGGTTCACAAGTTGTTTTACTCATGTTGAGAGATTGTTATTACTAAAGATCCCATTAATCAAAGGCAGTCAGTGCACTAATTGATAGCTTTCAGTTTAAAACTACTCAAAAGGTGTTGTTGTGAGATATTACTGCCTCTCCTTGTGGCTTGTGCATGTGTATGTACAATGTACATATGGTTGTACATATATAACTGAAGTTACTTTGCTCATTTATGGGGAGACCATGAATTCATCTCATGTTAGAGTAACTCCACAGAACTCACTGAAGATAAACCAAGACTGAGTTGGTGGACAGGCGTGCAGTGCAGAGCTTGTAAACCCTGCAGGCCACTGAAAGGGTAACTCAATCTCAGCTTCCCTGACAAGAGCCTCAGTGCTTTTAACCATCCTCCTGTCTGGTCACTGGTTGAACACTTTTCCCAAGGCTGCCTGAACTTAGGTAGAGAAGGCACCTTTGAACTAATGTAATCCAGGTTTAAAATGCCACAGAGCATCCAAGCACACAGCAGTGCACTGGTTTAACCAGGCTGCAGTTTGGCAGTGGACAGCTTTGGCTGAATGACCACACACAGGAGAGGGTGAGCATGTGTGGGCAGTGCCACCACTGAGCAGAGCTGTTGGTGTTGACACCTGAAAGCACGGCCATGATACGATGGATAGACCAAAGGAGGTGATTCTCTTTTCTCAGTAGCCAGCTGTTTCCAAGCACTAAACACTGCAGCCTGCTCCAACAGTCCTTTTTTCTCCCCTCCCCAGTTCCCAAGGCAGAGAACGAAGTCCCATCCCCGGCCTCCTCCCACCACAGCAGCAACCAGCCGGCCTCTCTGACGGAGGAGAAGCGGACGCCGCAGGGCAGCCAGAACTCCCTCAACACGGTCAGCTCGGGCAGCGGCAGCACCAGCGGCATCGGCAGCGGCGGGGGCGGGGGCAGCGGCGTGGTCAGCGCCGTGGTGCAGCCCTACGACGTGGAGATCCGCCGCGGCGAGAACGAGGGCTTCGGCTTCGTCATCGTCTCCTCCGTCAGCCGGCCCGAGGCGGGGACGACGTTCGGTGAGTCCTGCGGGGTTTTCACCGCGCCTCGAGTGAGGCCTGCAAGGTTTGTGGGCCCGAGGAGGGAGGTGGGGAGCTGTTTAATTAAAAGGCATGGGCGTGCCCCTGTTTGTGTAATTAATATTGTAATCAGAGGCAAAGGCTTGGTAGGTGTTTGCCTCCTGGGCTGAGAAAAGCAAAATAAGAAATCCCAACCTGAAGAGCTAAAATGCCACCAGTGGCAACTCCTGATGCTCGCTCTCCGGGGTTTGCTCTCAGAGGAGCAGCTGGGGATCCCCCCAGTGATGCTGTTTGCCAGTGCAGGAATGGAGCAGGTGGAATGAAATATGTCTCCTGATGGTGGAACCAAGCCAGTTGATTAAAAAGCAGTAATGCTTAAACTGATTAACTTCTCTTTGGCAGTCAGGGTCATTCTGATCTTCGTTATGTTGTGAGCATGCTGGTAGCTGGAAAGTTTTAATTAATACTGCTTGATGGTGAGACATAAAATGGGGAATACTGTTAAAAGAACAGGATGTTTCTTTTACCCATTTCACCTCTTCCCAAATGCATTTCTTCAGAGTAGGAAGAAATTAAGTTTAAGCTATGTCACACGTAATATCCTGACCTAACAGAGGTTTCTGTCTGAGGACAATCTTTCTGTGAGGCAGACACCCATTTCCAGGGGTTGCTGCAGAGGAGGTGTACATAGGCTGGTTTTGCAACTTTGCCCAGAACAGCCTGTTCTCAAGCAGAAGTGTCATTGCAAAGAGGAAACCAGTCAGAGATGCTATTTTCTTCTCTTTCCATCTCCAAAAGGAGGCCAGAGGCAGCATCCACTTGCACTTAGTTGTAAAGGAAGGTGTTCCATTAGTCTATGGCACAGGTAGGGGTGGAGGAAAAGGAAGAGCATTGCTTTGGCCATCTTCACAGCACCTCCCACAGCAGTGCTGTGGTTTGCAGAGGAAATGCATTGCAGGCTCCCTGTGCAGCTTGAGTGCTCCTGGGGCACACAGGTGCAAGAAGTGGCCTTTCCCTCGTTCTGCTAGACTTTATTTTCTGACATTTCTTGGCATTGCCCATCAGTGACACCCTTAATAATACATCAAGGGAGCACCACCTCCTTTGCTGGTATTGATGTAGAACAGACCTTTTCTAGCACTGTTCTGGGCAGTCTGGCAGCAGAGATTTCAGGGGGGAAATAAGTAGTATGAAACTAGTGCGTTGAGTTCTGTCAGTTCTCAGGTTCTAGGCTCTCTCACACTGTCCTTGCTGCTGGAAACTGCATTTCCAAGATAGGTGTTTTGGTGCCAGAACACAATGGTGTAATATAAAACAGATTAAACTGAATGTAGAACAGAGGGCGTGCTTTTATCTTCTGAATGGATTTGCTAATGTGTGTAAATAACTTCTACTGTATGAAGACTATGCTGTAACTCTTCTCTGCAGAGAAACCTTGACCTGAGGTTGTAAAAAGTTGTGTTTGCTTTAGCCCAAAATACTTGCTAACTGGAAGTTTTCTGTGCAGGGGCTCCCAAGGAGATCTGTTGATCTGTGACTGTTTTTCCTTTAATTTTTTCAAGTATATTCAGCTTTTTCCTAACACTCCGCATGAGATGTCTTCCCTCTGCTGTCTGGTGCTTGCTCTGGACCTGCTTTGTAGTATTTTTCTTTCATGGGTAGTATTTAGAGATGGGCCAAACTGGTTCTAAAACCCACCTTGGTCACTTCGGTGTGGGCTTTGTCATCTGTGTTTAGTGGATTGGATGAAGTAGAAACTCCTGTCCTCAAAACAGCCTGCAAACTGGTTGGGGCTTTGTATTATGAGAAAGAGAAACTTTCTAACATCATGGTAAAATAAAAAAAAAGACATCTCCCTAATGTTTCTAACTAATATTAACACTTTCTGCCAGTTTTCATTGCATCTTTCCAACCTCACATATCCTTGTCTTAGCCTTTTCTTCTTTATGGTCTTTGTAGTGTTGTCATGTGTGTGTATATCTCTAAAACTACTAATCAAATGAGGACAACAGCAGAGATGGGAAAGTGCATCTTGAGGGTGAATGTATTGTGGATGCAAAGTGTGAGATGACCACTCTGTGTACCCCATGGCTTTAACCATGTGCTGTGTGCCCCAAGGCCTCTTGGCCACATAAAGGAGCTGTAAAAAAGCTCACTGGATTTATCTGAGTGATGTTGTGTATCCCCTGTGTCCCAATTCTGCATGTTATGGGCAACCCTATGTTTTTGAAACAAAACAACTGCATGGAACAGGAGGAGAATTTTGTCTCCAGAACACATTCATCCTAAAGTGCTCTCACTCTGTGTGTCAGACATCTCAATGGTTTTGTGTGTGGTTTTAGAGGTATTGAATGAGGAGAACCTTATTCCTTCTTTGTTCCCACCTGATGCCATCTAAGATCATAAAAGAGGAAGGGTTAGTAGGGGCTGAGGAGCGTGCCAGCACCAAGCAGCTTACCTTTGTCAGTCTTGGCCCATCTTTAGTGGTCCTGTGCCTTCCCTGGTAGTACCTTTATTCACAATGGAAGAAAAACATTTCATGTTGCTTCCCCATGCAGCGCTGGTAGAGTGGGTCTGTGTGGTAGAAAGGGAGCCACACTCCCTCCTAGGCCTAGAATGATTTTATCTTTCTAAATTGAGAAAGAACAAAACATTGGCAGAAGCTTGAACAGCAGTTGGCTTAGAGAAGGACTAGAAAGGCTGACACTGATATAATCTTGGAGGAGAAAAGTTGAGTTTTCCACAAACAGTTTCAATTTTTTTTCTTCAAAAACAAAATCAGATTTGGGTTATGATGGAGCTGCTAATGCAGCTGTAGTCAATAAAAATTGCACCATTTATTAACAGAAATCCACTCGGGGGGAGTTTTGAGGGATTAACAAAACACCTTTTTGTGGAAGAAGTGAAGTGTTGTGCACTCAACTAGTTGATTGCCAATGTTTTGAACACTGGCAGCAAAGCTATCCTATAATAACTTTTGCTTGATGCATTAATTAATTAACCCTTAACCTTCTCTTTCCCTTTTCAACCCTTTTTTTCCTTTTCCCCTTCACCATATTCCCACATATGTAAACAATAAAAAAAACCAAACAACCAAAAAAAAAAAAACCAAAACAAAAACAACCCCCCAAACCAATACAAAAGCGGGAAATGCATGTGTGGCCATGCCTCACAAAATAGGTCGGATAATTGAAGGGAGCCCCGCAGACCGCTGTGGAAAGCTGAAAGTAGGCGACCGGATCTTGGCCGTCAATGGGTGCTCCATCACCAACAAGTCGCATTCAGACATCGTCAACCTCATTAAGGAAGCGGGAAACACCGTCACCCTGCGCATCATTCCAGGAGATGGTAAAGTATCTCTTTCCTGCTGTCTTACCTCACCCCTCTTCTTGGTTCTGTTCCCTGGGCTTTTTTCTGACACTTGGAGCTGCAAAGCCGTGGAGGACTCAATTTCCGCTCCCGTCTTGGGGGTTGGCAGTGAGGGAGGTTGTGAGTCTCCCATAGCTTTATTTTTTTGTTTCTTTTTTTGTAGAGATATTTGGTTTTTAACAAGGAGGTGCTGATTCGGTGTTTAAAAAAAACAATATTGCATTCCATGCATCTGCTTAAAATGATCTTCCAGAAATTTGATGGATCTCTCAATACACTTGGGTTTGATTCTTAGCTTAATGATGCCGCTTTAGAATATTTGGGAATCACTTGTTAGTCTGTGGGATTCCTGAAGCTTTGTATTGACACAAGCAGGCTATAGAGTAAGGAGATCACAGAAAGAGATAAACACTTTGACATGTTTTAAGCTGTTTTAAAAGGAGATTTGCTTTTATTCTGGGTAAGTTGATTTGGGAGGCGAGCTCAGTACATTTTTAAATGACTGCTTAAATGGTGATGGTTCTGAAGCTGCCTTTTAAGAGTTACCCTTGACAGGATCTCACTGTTTCAGATGAGAGGGAACGTGCAGGTTCCCTAATAATAAGTTGACACTTGGCACTGATCTTGGCTCACTGAAGTATTTAATAAAAATAAGGATCTATGTTATATATCAGTTCCATTAAATTAATCCCTAGCTTGATCCCCAGATAGGAACTGATCAGAAATCTAACGTAAAGTATCTGCAGCAGAACTAAAATTGCTGTGGTTCTAAATTCTAAGTATTTTCTTTGTGTATTGTGCTTCTCTGCCATGAATGGGTTCAAAGTGAGAGCTTGTTGGGCAGAAACCTTTCCACATTGCTCCCCACAGACCAGGATGAGAAATGATCTGGTTATAAATTATTTCTGTTTAGGGTGGTCTGTTTTGCACAAAAGCTTTATTTTCCTACTGTCTAGTGGGTACCAGGTCAAATGGTATATAATCCTCTGCTGCTTGGAGCAAATAGGGTGTTCATGAATAATAAAATGCCTATGAATCAAGCTAACATCTGAGCTGCCCTTTGCATGCCTGTTTTGGAAGAAAAACAGAGAAGAATCCTTCTTTACCTGTATTTTAGTATCCGATAAAAAGGAAGGTGAATCTTTAAATAAGTAAAGGGCTTATTTTCTAAAAAAGCAAAACCATCTGAGAAATAAGCAACTTCTGAATGATTTAAGAATTTTTTAAGAACATAACCTTCTGACATAAATACTGAGCCAGTCTTGCTCATGCAATTATGTGTCCCAAATATCATGTAAATTGCTTAGGTTAGGGAAACATGTACCTGTGATTGGCATCGCGTATTCCTGGAGAAGATGGAGTGCTGTTCTTTAGGGAAGGAATCAACTCTGCTTTCATAGCAATTCAGGCTTTAAGTCTTTTTATTTACTGTCACTTTAAAATTCCAAGTCAGATTGCCAACTTTGCATAGTATTACCTGCATTTATTTTCCAAAAGACAGTAAGACCCAACACTCTCAAAATCCCTGACGTGGTTGCTCTAAAACCCCATGAGATACAAGGAATTTGTCTCAGTGTTGTTTTCTTTTTGATGTCTTTGTAAGCTTTTCTTGATTTGTTGTTTTCTTTTGTTTCCTTTTGAGTGCTTTTTTGGCAAATATAAATGGTCTGTGTGCTTCAAGGAGGGGGGAGCATAAATCAGAAGCCACTCATCAGATAAACATGAAACTGAGGTGCATCACAAGACTCACAATAAACTCACACTGCTAATCTCTTCTAACATTATTAAAAACACCAAGAGTTTTTGCTTTGTAATAGGTCTTGCACACATTAATTGCCACAGACAACTGCAGGATTGTATTTTCAATGAAATGATGATGCTTTACCACACTTCCGTCAGATTCAAGGATACAGAATGCTGGAAGAGGACAAGCTTAGATTAGGCGTGTAATTGATGACTGAGAGTTTTAGGGCAGAACAGGGCAAGGAATCAATGAAATATGTAGGGCTTAGAACACGCCATTATAATTGTACTAAAGGTAATTTTTGCTATATTCTGTTTCAGTTTTGCATGGTGGCTGGCATGTGTCCTGAAGCAGCGTCTAAAACACTGGCAAAATTATGCACAACTCCTGACTCATGGGATAGGGTGGGCTAAAGATAGATTCAGTACAGTGGTGTAAAGATACATCTGTACCAAAGATGTGTTGCTGCTCTGCTTGGTATTATTAGTGTGACCTACTAAAGGGTAGGAATCTTGCATTCTCTTTGAAGCCCATCTTCATCTGATCTCCAAATATTTGTGGAGGATTTCAGAGGCTTTTGTTCTGGATGAATACAGAACATTTAACCATGTTTTGGGGGCTTTCTTATGTAGGAGACAGATTTTAACATCAAGGCGCCTTTACAAAATAAACAGAATTATTTCTTAAACCCCAACAGTGTAACTACACATTAGGGACATCTCCTTCTTACACAAGCCAGCTGTCAGTGGCACATCATCACAAGGGTGTGGTTTGGTTATGCCCACACTGAGAGGTGCTGGCAGACCCAGGAGCCTCTGTTGCTCTCTGAGCCACTGGACAAAAGCCAGCCCTGGTCTGGAAGATGTTTCAGCTCCATATGCTGAGGGTTTGGGCATGTTAACTTGAGCACAGCACTGCAGGCAAAGGAGCTGTGTTCTTGTTGCACCCATCTGTTTAAGTGGTTCTTCTTTTTCCCTGTCCTTTTTCCTGAATTTCCCTTAACATGCAAATAGCTAGAGAAAGGAAAAAGGCTCCCCTTATCTAGACTTCTCTAGAATTAATAGAAATCCATGAAGTAAATTAAACTCCCAGGACCAAGTAAGCACATGACCACCACATCTTAATTCAGGCAAAAACCTTCCCATTGCTGCAGTTCTGTATTACAGCTGGACTCTGTTTAATAATGGCAGATTTCTCCACAGCCAGTAAAATGAATTAGTGGATGCCTGTAGCTTGGGAGGCAAACAAGGGCAGGGTAGAAGGCCTTGTAATTTCATGTTGGAGACCCAGATGTTTCCGTCCAGTTTTTGTGACTGTTGCCTTAGTGTCTGTGTATTCAGTTTAGATTTTGGTCTTGAGAGGTGGATCATGGTCAGTATTTTGTAGTTACTTGCAGTCTGTGGTTCTCTCCTAGATACAGAAGGTATAGACACAAAGAGGGGTCTCCTGTGTATGGAGCTGTTCTGCAGAGGAGCAGGTGCCTGCCACTGCAGTGGCTTTATCTGGGAGTGCCATGTCTGGGTGGGTGTTTCTGCTGACTCTGCCCATCATTCTCCAAGTGCAGCCAACATAACTTGAACATTTTGTATGGTTAAGCACCATGAAGCTACATGGAATACCACTAAGACTTCTTCTGAAGTCTCACTCCCACTAGAGAGGAAGGGTGTTTTCAAAAACTGCTGGCTTCTGGAGCAATTCAGCATTTGAAACTCTTCACTACTAATATCAGTTCAGGATTGGTGCAATATATAGTTCTGGAAAATATGTTCAGTTCAATACAGAAGAATTCTGGTCTGTGTTGCTAATATTCAGTTAGTGGCATTGACATGACTTTAATTGTAGGCAGAATTTCAAGTGAGTTTGGGGCTAACTCAGGTGCTACTGAAGTCTGTCATGCAGCTCCAGAATGACAAGGGGAATATTTTGCCATGCCATAGTGTGAGGGACATCCACATAGTCACTTTTCAGTTGCTCCCATCTCAGCTGTGGGAAGCAGGAGACAGGACCTCTCCTTGGAGCCCCTCCTTCCATGCCTGAAGAAATCTGCAATTTGCACAGGCTGATGCTGGGCTGAGAGCCCTTTACCATGGCAGAAATGAAGCTTAGAAGTTACTCCTGCTCCCTGTGTTCTCTCAGTGCAGCCTTTTGTAAGTGCTACCCAGAGTTATTGATGCACTTGGTACAGGTGGCTCCACCTTTCTGCTTTCAGTGCATAGGCAGCAGTGGGTTGTATTTCAAAGAAGGATTTCAGTAAGTTTGGGTTTTAACCACATTCAGTATCATCTTATGATACATTGGATAACCTAATTCATCTCAGTTCTACTGGAGATTGCAGTTTCTGATGGAGGAAAGACTGATAAATTTATAATCCCTGGGATAGCTATAGCTACTATAAAATTAATCCACCCAACCTACAATATTTAGAGACTTAATTGATTGGAATTCATGTGTTTAGACAATAGACAAAACATTGTTCAATCTTTCATCTACAAGTAAGTCTTCATGAGTGTGTCTAATGGTCAGGGGGTTTTCCAATCCAGATTTCCTAATTGAATTTTTTTTTCATTTTCCGGTTGAGTGTACAGTTTTATATACATACCTACTATATTAATTTGGGGAATTAAGAAATTTGATCCCATCTCCAGTTCTGTAAAAACAGTGTAATGATGCTTTTGAGTGAAATGCTTTTGCAAAACTCTTTTTTTCTTTCAGTGAGTAGCCAGTTGTCTTCCCTCATAATAAAAACAAAATCTATTTTGCAGAATCCTCCAATGCTACTTTATTGACCAATGCAGAAAAAATTGCTACAATCACAACCACACATACTCCTCAGCAAATACCACAGGAGACCAGGTCAGATTGTTTTCCTTGAGGAGGGCATCTTGACATGCTCTCTCTTCGGTTACTTCTTCATCACTTTCACATCCCATGAGCTGTATTTTTCCTCTCTCCCTCTCATTCATTGCAGCAGGAACAACACCAAACCAAAGCAGGAATCCCAGTTTGATTTCAAACCACCCCAAGCAACACAGGTAAGGAGTAGCTCTCTAATTGTTTTGCTTACCACAGACTGTTGTTTCCAATCTGCTTGAGGGCTGTGTTTAAGTATTTCCCCTGAAAATTCCTACTGAGAAGCTGCTCTCCCTCAGTCTGCTGAAAAGAAAGAGGAATCTGCTGATTAGTTTCTTAATATGTGTTGCTGTTGTTTCAGCTGAGAAACATTTCCAACACATTCTCATTGAGACTTTGAGGGAGTAAAAATAAAGAAAAAAAGAGCTGACATTTTTAGGGCAGTAATAATTTATGTGTTTGTTTATTGAATTGTCTATTTTGAGGGGCCTCTCCAGAAGGTATTGTTGTGTGCAAATGATAAATTCAGAGAATAAAAAAGAGAAAAACTTAATAAGGGGCAATAGCTGGAGTGTTCCAGCTTGCACAGACAGCATCTTATTAGAGAGATTATCTATCTCACTGTTAGCTTTCCTTGCCACTGGCCACCCCAGAAGTAACATCTTCCATTAGGGACTTCAAAACATCCCCATAATAGCATTTGAGAAAAGCAATGCAAAGGCTTCTGAGCTTCTTGCAAAGGAATAAATGATGTGGTAACAACAGGAAAAGCCAGCACCATGGCACAGGCTCACCCCAGGTGCCATCAGACACTGCACTAAAGCTGGCACCGAAAGGGAGGTTGTCTTTGCCTTTTCTGGTTGGAAGAACCTTTAACCACCTTCCCAAAATGTCCCCTCCTGCCCTGGGCATGGGAGGTGCTGTTAAACAGGGGTGCCCAAAATAGCACCACGGGACATGGCCAAGCCCACTCATACCACCAACCACCAGAACTCCAAACGGCAGAGTGGGGTCTGAGGAAGCAGCAAATTGTGGTCTGTGTGTGAAAATTAAACTAATTTTGCATTTTTAATTATTACTAACAAAACGTAAGTTGAATAATTCCAACATGAGAGCAGAGCAGTATTTGACTTTCTGTTCAACTGGGCGTTTGTTGTCTTCTCTCCAGCAGGACCAAGACTTTTACACTGTTGAGCTAGAAAGAGGAGCCAAAGGGTTTGGCTTCAGCCTGCGGGGTGGCCGGGAGTACAACATGGATCTGTACGTGCTGCGGCTGGCTGAGGATGGGCCCGCCGAGAGATGTGGGAAAATGAGGGTATGCACACACTGACCTCAAAACCACCTTTCTTTGCAATAACCTGACTCCCCTGCCTCTCCCTTCTGCTGTGCCAGCTAAAAGGGAAATTAAATGTGAACTGAAAGTGGTTCCTATTTGCTTCTGCTGATGGCATCTGTCACTCTTGGTATGCAGGCTATAGCAGTGTGTGTTCAGTGGAAGACTTCACCCCCTTCTTCCAACACTGCTTCCCAAACTCAAGTACATGATCTGTGGTTTAAAGCCCAAGGGGCATACATGTAGCAGTGAAAATGGAACAGCCACAGTCTTTGCCTGCTAGTCTTTGCCTCCCCCTGAGAGGGGGCAGAACATGTCTATGGCCCGTGGCTTACAAAATTATAATGTAGGTTCTGATTAACATTAATTGTTAACTGCATGTATCAGCTAAATGACAGACATTATAACAAGGGCATATGCTATAAAATGCCTAATGAAAAAATAATTTGACAGGTTTTATGTACTCCTTGGACCTCTATTAGAGAATGCATTATAACTTTCCTACATACATTGTTGTCTCCAGATATGTGAAGGGCATTTTCAAAATTCTTGTGCTAGGGGTAGATCTATGGGTCCAAAATTTTTGCTGATGAAAATATGATGCAAAATCAGTGCTGCCCTGTGAAAGTCAATACTTTGAAAAGCTCTTCCAAGCCCTGTTTTCTTCTCCTGATATATGATTATATTTACAGAATCAGCTTTGCTGATTCATAGTAGGTATCTATATCCAAGTTAGAAACAGACCTTAAAAAGCTCTGTGAACATCCCAGTTGGAGCAGACCATGCAACAAGCAACCACTTTGACTGAAGACTTTACAAACAATCAAAATTAAATAAAATAGCACCAGTTCTACCACTGCACTTACTATTGAGCAATACAGTAATTGCAATGTGATTTTGCAGAACAGCAGTGAAATGTCTCCCAGACTCCTGCACACTGGGCACTGTGGGTGGTCACTGGAAGGAGTTGGGCATGTTTAGCTTCACCTGATGCATAGTTGTTCTAGCTTTGCTGTGGTGGTCACTGTCGTGTGCTGTGGTGGTAGGGACCCTCGTGGGGACTTGTTACTAATCAGAGTCTCTATTACATTGGCAGATTGGTGATGAAATCTTAGAGATCAATGGAGAAACTACCAAGAACATGAAGCACGCCCGGGCCATCGAACTGATTAAAAATGGTGGCCGCAAGGTCCGCCTGTTTCTGAAACGTGGAGATGGCTCTGTCCCAGAATATGGTGGGTCAAACTATGAAAACATTCCTTTCTTCCCTGGCATCACTCCATGAATATTTGTCTCAAGATCTGAAGCGGGAATTCTTTTTTATTTTCCTTTCTCACCAGTGTCTTACCAACCTTTGCAACATATAATTGCCTCGCTTGTGCTGAATTTTCTACACATTTCATCCTTTGCTTGCTTCCATGGACTTGGGGCGCAGTGTAAGGCAAGATCATCATAGCAGTATTTTTTTGGTGATCAGAGAGGAAAGCAAAACAAAACAAACCTTATTGTCTTGTCCAGCCAAAAAAGGAATGTCATTGAACTGTGCCAAACTGTTTCTCAGCGGCTGATAGTTGTTTCACATAGGTCTCTTCTTCTAATCAATGCAAAAACTGGGATCCTGAGTTGCTATTCTGAAGCAGTGATTTTTTTTTTTTTTTTGGTTAGGTTTTTCTCTTAGTTCCTGTCTGTATCCATAGACATGAATGCCAAGATGGCTTATGAGATTTTTGCCTTTCCTTAATATTTATGTAAATATTTATAAAGCTATTTGAGAAAAAGAAGGGAAAAAAAAAGCTTTACTGCAAAAATATATTGATTTGGCCTCCTGAGCCCTTTTCTCCCCCCTTTAACAGTCTGCTGGTTTCAACTAGTTAATTTGTAAGGTCTGAAAAGGTGAGGAGGTTATGAAAAGGTGCTCTCGTGTCTGTCTTGGGGGAAACAGTCAGTCTTTGTTTCTTACTAAGAATTGCATTAGATTTCCTTTTCTTCCCCTGGAGGTTGGATTGCTGGGTGGCTTAACTTAGCACGCTATTTAATATTATAATTATGTCTTATTTATTTGAGATAATTGTCAAATATTGTGCCCTCGATGGAGGGCTACTCCCAACCAAAGGTCTTTGAGGTTTCTATAGAAACTGATGATTGAAGGGATGTCCTTTATACTTTCCTCCCCGTATTTGGGTTATTTCTGTGTCAGTAAGTTCTGTGTTTATCATTCTCTCCATGCCCTAACACCAGAAACAAAACCCTTCTGCACAATTTATGAACTAGACTTTATTTTCATTTACTGTACTATGTTTGAGAGTTTCTGCTCAGTCTGCTCATTATTTAACTTAAAATGACCAATTCAGAGTATAACGAACAAACAATTGAAGTGTTTGACGATATGGAAGGGAAGTTGTGGGTTTACACTTCTGTAATATAAATAGCACACCAGAAGGTTCAATGATGGCACTGAAATTCTGTAATGTTCTTTCTACTTTTGTCCTTTCCTATACTCCTTTGGATGTACAGTACTGTATCATATGCTAGACTGCATAAATACCCTGTAAATTAAGTGCTTCACTTCTCAAAGCATATGTCTGTTGCACTGAGGATGGAAATCCATCACCAATTTTCTTTTGGCTAATGCTAACCACTAAACGTTCGTTCTCCAAGCAAGGATTTAATATACAGGGGTTGCACTACTGTAAAGAATATCCTTGTAACATTTGGGACTCCTTTCTCTCTTCGTTCTGTTCGCTGCAGTCGCAAATGGTTCCTCTAATAATGTTAAGTTCCAATATTTTTCTGACTTGATTGGAACGTGCTTCTCTATGAGGCTGTATATTTTTGTAATGAGTTTTGTACTTATTTTTAATGTTGTGGTCTCTGGTGGACTTTATTTTTCGTTGTTGTTTGATTGTTAATGTTTTTTCTATGACATTCTGTGTCGCTGTTCCAGCTGTCTTTTAGAATGGATGCTCTCGTTGTCTGGGTTATTGAATCACCTCTTAGATGTCTCTTTATGTCACAATAATAACAACTGCTGTCTTTGCAGCCTTATATTTGGGTGAAGCCTAGACAATCTGACTGGAAAAATAAACTTTATTCTAAGATAAAATATGAAGATTTTTCTTTCTTTCATCTTTATTATAGGGAATCTAAATTTTCTACTTTTCTCTTTCTCTTTCTCTTACTTTTCTTGGTGCTGGGCTCTTCCTTCCTCAGCGATGATACCTCCTAATATCGCTGCATGTATGAGAAATGACAAGCTCGGGGAGTCTTGCTTCTACCTTATGGGCCATAATCAAACTACGGTTTGTAGCTAAAATCAATATTAGGTGTTTTTGTGCTGTGGCCTAATTCCCTCACATTGCTTTTCTGCTTCGCTATATTCTATATGTACAGCAATTCATCCCGAACACCCTGCGTCCCCCAAATTGTAAGTACACACACCACAGGACATGTTTGAACCTCGCTTGTACCTTGTGTGATAGGCAAGTTGCCACAAGCCTCTTGCTTACAGCCACAGAAAAGCAGCGTGGTCCCATCCCCAGCTGTGGCCTGAAAGTGCTAATAGAGCAAAACTGCCCCCACGTGAGTTGCAACTTGGGTTTCACTTGGAATTCACAAAAATCACAGCCCGTGCACACACTGACCCTCCCAAGCTCAGGAAAGGAAATGCCATCAAATGGGAGACGCTTGGCATGATGGCAGGAGGAATGTAGAGTGTTTGGCTTGGTGGGGGGGAAGGCAAAAAGGAGAAAAAGAGAGGGAAAAAAATACCTGTCCCCACAAGTGTTTGTTGTGAGGGTTTTGAGTCGTTGCCATCAGGGCATTCCACCTCAAGGTGGGTGTTGGGGTGCGAGTGTAAGGAAGTGTCTAATGCCAGCCAAGCTGCCACGAAGGAGTTACTTTAGGAAAGAAACCAATAAGCAAATAAAAGCAGCACTTGCATTAAGGCAGTGCAGCTACTTTAATGTTTTTCATGTTTGTAATGAATCATTCATAAACATCCGTTACAAATGATGGGAGTAATTGTAGCTTAGCTGCAGCACAGGGCTGGGGTTCAGTTTGGATGTTCTTTTTCCACTTCTGCTTTGCAGTTTGTCTTGCAGAGGCAGCTCAGCTATATTTTACCTCAAATAGTACATGAAAAATAATGAACTGGAGATTAGATTTGAATCAAAGCCATCCTACATATTACAATATCTTTCCATTGCTTTGATATGAAAAAATCATAACTACTGTCATCGTTGTTTGAATCATTGTGGCAAAACCAAAATCTACCCTAGGACTTTACATAACATGGTAGAACTAAGTGAGATTAAGCTATGCCTTAAATGAAATGGAAATGGCATGATTACAGTCTAATTCTCACACCTTCAAAATGTTATTTTACAAGGTGAAAACTTAATCAGTTCTATTTTCTGTACATTTTCTGCTATTTGAACCGAGGCCTCCCACACCTGGAAGGCAGTTCTTTATAATATCTTAAAAGGCAAAAATTGTTTCCTAAAGGCCCTCTTTATTGGAAGCTATTAAAAAAAAGCAGCCAACAACCTGAACTACAATGGTTTTTTTCCACTGGAAAGAACGTAGTGTAACCGAAACATTATGAATTGGGCTTGGGGAAAAATGTAAAGTGCCCCATGCCCAGAAGAGCATAAAGATGAGATCAGCCTGGACCAAAACATGGCTAACGATCAGAACAGCACCAGTACTAACCTGTAACTCTCGTTGTTCACAGTTAAATTAACAAAAGCTTCGGTTAGCCTTCGCTGACTGCTTTAACAGTTGTTTGTTTTTGTCACTAATGAAGTCTGAAGAGTGCTAAGTGGTGTCACAGCACCACGGAAGGCATCAATACCAAACCCTTTGCTGTTATTTTCTTTCAGACCCCAGCAGTGACAGGAACAGTCCCGCCACAGGTTCACAAAATGTATCGGAAATGAAACCCGCGCCATCCGACCGACGGCAGCACCCATCATCGGAGTCCAGTTATCCACCAGACCTTCACAAATCATCACAACACGGGGACAAGCGGACTTACGTTAGAGACCTAAAAGGCAGCAGAGAGTTTAGCAGACATCCCAATGAACACCACACTTGGAATGGGACTTCTAAAACCAACGACCACGTGCCAGGCAGGAAGACGGAGAGGTCGCCGGAGAGGAGGCACCAAAGGCAGCCCGAGAGGGCGGTGGTGAACGGGCAGAAGAGGAGGTCTCCCGAGAAGCGCAGGGAAGGCACAAGGAGTGCTGACAACACTTTGGAGAGGCGGGAGCGACTCGAGAGGAGGAGAGACCTCTCACCTGAGAGGCGCAGAGAGCGGTCGCCCGGCCGCCGCCGGCGGTCGCTGGAGAGACTCACGGAGCCCAGGAGGTCCCCTGAGAGGAGAAGAGAGAACTCCCTGGACCGACGGGCCAAGTCGTCTGACCGGCGCAGGGAGAGGTCACCCGAGAGGCGGCTCAGGGAGGAGCGAGTTGGCCACCGGGAGAGGGAAGACCCCGGCTGGAAGCACGAGCCGAGCCGCAGGCACCCGCCTGAGCAGCGCAGGCGGCCTTACAAGGAGTGCAGCACCGACCTCAGCATCTGAGGGGCTCCCTGGGGTCCCTGTCGCCTTCCCCACACCAAGGGAGCAGAGGAGAGAGTGGAACCCACCTGGCTTTCGCAGGCGACGAGACATCCGCCACCTGCTGATCCTACAAACCGTTTATGCAGATGAAATAACAAAAAAAAAAAAAAAAGCGTTGTGCCTGATGTATAATATTAAAGAAAGTATTTTTCAGTGTATTCTTTTTTTTTAATTACTTGCCAAATGTTGGTCCTAAAGGATTATAAAATTTTGTTTCTACATTCTTTGTAGATTTCTTAAAAATAATTCCCTTATTGGGCTACTTTCCCCCCCTCCCCAATATAGTAAGTGGGGGTAGCCAGTAATATAATATAGGCAAAGGATTTTATGACCAAGTTT